>SJYV01046998.1:90261-212425 GCA_006410875.1 Neotragus pygmaeus
TGGCATCCGGTCCCATCACTTCATGGGAAATAGATGGGGAAACAGTGGAAACAGTGTCAGACTTTATTTTTTAGGGCTCCAAAATCACCGCAGATGGTGATTGCAGCCATGATATTAAAAGACGCTTACTCCTTGGAAGAAAAGTTATGACCAACCTAGATAGTATATTCAAAAGCAGAGACATTACTTTGCTGACTAAGGTCCGTCTAGTCAAGGCTATGGTTTTTCCTGGGGTCATGTATGGATGTGAGAGTTTGACTGTGAAGAAGGCTGAATGCTGAAGAATTGATGCTTTTGAAGTGTGGTGTGGGAGAAGACTCTTTCGAGTCCCTTGGACTGCAAGGAGATCCAACCAGTCCATTCTGAAGGAGATCAACCCTGGGATTTCTCTGGAAGGAATGATGCTAAAGCTGAAACTCCAGTACTTTGGCCACCTGATGCGAAAAGTTGACTCATTGGAAAAGACTCTGATCCTGGGAGGGATTGGGGGCAGGAAGAGAAGGGGATGACAGAGGATGAGATGGCTGGATGGCATCACGGACTCGATGGACATGGGTCTGAGTGAACTCCAGGAGATGGTGATGGACAGGGAGGCCTGGCGTGCTGCGATTCATGGGGTTGCAAAGAGTCGGACGACTGAGCGACTGAACTGAACTGAACATTCTAAAGAACCTATAAAGCTATATCTCTTTCAAGGGTCAATGTTTAAGTAAGGATAGGAAAAAAAGGAAATTCCATCTCCTTTGCTCTGCATTTTAACCTTTACTTAAGCCATAAGTCAAAAATGATACCTAAAGTGCTATACCCAAGATGTAACTGTGTCTCATTTGGCACAAATACTGTTAGAAACTTTGAGCCAATATTAAACAAAGATTTCACTAGAAAATCCCAATCTGACTTCTATCAAACTGGAAGATCTGATGACATAAGGCAAAGTTCCTATGACGAGAGTAATGGCTACTTACTCCCTGTAGAGGAAAAATTTAAGACAAAGCCTGTTCTGGACAGCTTACCAAAGCCTCTACTGTTCTCTGTTTTTGTCTACCAGTCCGACCCTGTGGGGATCTGGTTTTATTATATTTCAGATCCCTGACATTTTACCTATGGACACTTCCAATCTTCATGTGCAACCATATATGTTAAACTGGGGAGCAGACAATCTGTAAAATTACTATCAGTTCCAAAATTCTTCAATTCTGTAATCACATGTTTCGAAAACTAGGGTTTTTGATGTCTCCCTCACCTAATGTAAAAAACAGCCGTAAAGAAACACTTGACACGTTTCCTTCATTGGTTTTTTCAAGAGAAATGTCAGGAAGGAGGCTTGAAATTTAAGCAAGCCATAGCCTCAAGGGAATCCTTTACTTCAGAACAGAGAACAAAACCTCTCTTTTAAAAATCTCACAGTAACAGTTAAGCAGCTTGCCTGTCTTCCTGTCTACTGTTTGATTGGGCTAAGAGGAGGGAAAAAATGGGCTAAAAGGAAAATTCTTCTAGATGTTCTAGATGGCAAGATCTTAATTACATGAGTTCTTTTTTTCTTTTTATAGAAACAACGTGTATCAAAAGAGATTTAAAACAGGAGAGGGCTTCTTACTATGGTGAAGTGGAAGGGCAGCTACAACAAATTTCTTTTTACTTTTGAACTTTTTTATTTGTAGTGTGATACACCCAATTAACAATGTCATGATAGTTTCAGGTGAACAGTGAAAAAACTCAGCCATATTAATCAAAACCGAATTTATGAGCTCCAGGTCCTGATAAGACGAGGTAAGTACTCTCCTCCCCATATTTCCCTCAGAATTCGACTATAAAACCTGGATAAAATGCATAAAACCACAATGTGAGGATCCTGAACCATAGTCGTTTTTTCTTTTTTAACATTTTTTTAATTCATTTGGCTGCACTGGGTCTTAGTTGTGGCATGCAGGATCTTTAGTTGCCTTGTGTGAACTCATTCCCTGACCAGGGATCAAAACCAGGTGATGCATGGAGTCTTGGCCACTGGACCACCAGGGAAGTCTCCCCTGAACCACAGTTAGTAGCATGCAGATTGGAAAAGACCAGAAGTATCATCCAACCAACAATTTTGCCACATGTCCCCCTCCAGCGGTAAACTCACTGCTTAGCCTTGGACTTGAGTGCAGCCGTAAAAGTGTGCGGTAGAATGCAACAACTAAAATTCCAGATTTCTGGACCAGAGGGCTGAAAAGGGGCATCTGGGCGAACCGGAACACACTGTGCAGACTGGCGAGGGGGAGGAGAGAGAGCAAGTGACCCCATATAGCTATTTATAAGTAATACTATAACTATTACAGTAATTTCTTTTTCTGAGGCTCAACCTCGACTTACTTCGTTAAACCAACATTATCCTGATACCGAAACTAGGTAGAAACCGTTCAAAGAAAACTCCAGACCAATATGCCTGATGAAATTAGACTGAAGACTCCTTAACAGATTTATCAAATCAAATCCAGTAGTATACAGAAAGAATAATCACCACAACCAAGTGCAGTTTCTCTTGGGAATGCAAGGCTGGCTCAGTATGAAAATCAATACATGAATTTTAGCACTAAAAATATAAAACTATAAAATTTATAGACAATTAACTAGAGAAACCATTATAATATAATATACCAAAGAGCTAATATTAATAAATATGTTCAAATCATTTGAATCTGATTCCACTAAGGAAAGAATTAGACATAGCATAAAGATTTACCACCTGAATGGTCAAGAATTAGAAAAATGAAACATCTGTGTAGTTCAGTTCCGTTCAGTCACTCAGTCCTGTCCGACTCTTTGCGATCCCACGGACTGCAGCACGCTAGGCTTCCCTACCCATCACCAAATCCTGGAGCTTGCTCAGATTCATGTCTGTCGAGTCAGTGATGCCATCCAACTGTCTCATCCTCTGTCATCCCCTTCTCCTGCCTGCAATCTTTTCCAGCATCACGGTCTTTTCTAATGAATCCACAGGCCTCACAGTATGGCCAAAAATACAACCTCCCCCACAACCCAACAAAAAAACCCACTCACTCAACCCCTGAGATGGCATTAGCTTCCTCAAGAATGTTAGGTCAGGAAAAAAACTGAAAATAACTATGTAGGAGCCCTAACACATAAAGTTACTTTCTAATGTTGAATGAAAAAAATCAGATTATAAAGCCCTGTGTGAAGAAGCCTCCCTTTTTGTTTTACTAGAGAAGGCTGTATATATAGCCCATTCTTCCCTTAAATGTTCCCGGTGGTGACCCCTAGGCAGCAGGTTATGACTTGTGTTTCTGATTAGGAGATTTGCTAATCTCTATGTTTCTCTGATAACTTTTACTATGTAATAGGAAATGATTACCTAATAATACTTAAATAATCATTATGGTGTAAAAACCCCACTATAGCTCCACATGCCTAAGGATAAATCCCGAAATCCTTAGCATGACATTCAGGGCCCTGTAAGCTGTACCTCCAGGCTGATCTTCCAGCCTCCCCTCCCAGCATCCCCTGTACTAAGACCTGCCCGCCTGTCCCCTGCACAGCACAGCGCTTGCTCCCGCTCTGCACGTGGTCTGTGGTCCGCTCCCTCTGAGGTCAGCCTCTCGGGTGTATGAGGGGCTCCTTCTATGACCCAGAGGGGCAGAGTCTCTCTTTTAGGTTGAGGAAAGTGGCATCCCGGCAATATGAGGAGACAAGAAAAAAGCAGAGCAGAGAGACTTCTTTCTAAAAACAGACTGAGGGACCTCCCTGGTGGTCCAGTGGCTAAAAATCCACACTCCTAATGCGGGCGGCCTGAGTTTGACCCCTGGTCAAGGAACTAGATCCCATGGGCCACAGCTAAAGACCCAGTGTGACCAAAAAATCTCATGAATTGATTATTTTTCTGACCACATACATGGTTCCAAATTAACCTTCTCTTTGTATTTTCTCTTTAGTCTGAGTTGTCTCATGTGAGATGAGAGGATGGATTGCATCTTTTTCCCCTCTCTTTCTGGGTCCCCAGTTCAGCTGAGCCATAACACTTTTTTTCAGGCTTCTTAGACCTGTGTCAGATATTTGCAAAGTCTGAGATTGCCTGGCTTGGTGCTTTAACTTGGCTGCCCTCAGGTTCTGTTCCAGAGACCAGATGCATGAATGGTGAATAGACTCCAGTGTTCTGGAGGGAAATGGGGAGATGAGGGAATGGCCCGTCATTAACAGTGCTCAAGCAGAAAGTTACTCTCAAAAATAGTGCGATATTTCTTTGCAGCTCCATTTCCATTCGTTACATTCTTTTTTTTTTTTTTTGCCTTTAGACAAAAAAGATTAAAAAAAAAATTTTTTTTTTATTACATTTAAAGCTTGTGGCAGATGACTACTTCCAACAGAAAACAGTGGGTCTTTCACACCCTCTGTGTCCATTTATAGCAACACCTGAACAAAAAGCCTTTCAGGTTCTCAATGAGTAGGGATGGGTGAAGCCGAGCTCAAAACAGACCTGGCTGCACTTTGAGCTCAAATAACCCACTGGGGAGGCATGCTCGCCTGCTTTTATTAGAGAGGGTTCTCTTGGCCCTATGACAACAACAGCTTCCTTTTTTCCTCTGAGATCAGTAGGCTCCAAATGCAAGTGGCAGAGAAGTTCTTCCCACTGTTCTACCAGACTTTCAAACCAGATTCAGCCCTGAGCAAAACTTGGAAGGAAGAGAAGATTCTCTCAGTGCCACCTTTGGGAGAAACAGCCTGGAGGCCAGGTCCCTCGCTTTTCTCCAGCCACTTCTGGAGTATCAGAAATTTTGTTTTGTTTTGTTTTTTTGGAGTATCAGAAATTTTAAGATCTAAACTCAACGCTTTGACCTGAGTTAAAATTCAAGAAGGAACAACAGATCCTTTTGAGTCTGTGAGACACAGCCTCCATACGCTTGGATGACGTGTGAAGAGTTGTCAATCATCACAATGTGAGACACCAACAAGTTTTCTCATTGCTGTCTCCTGGAGGTCATCCCTGAATCAGAGGCCAGACCTTGACTTCTATTATCCCAGGAGTCAAAGAGTCAAGAGAGATGTGAAATGAAAAGCCAAGCAAAATAACAGGTTTTTCGGCTTGCTGCTTCCTCCCTCCCACTCCAGACACACACACACACTCTCTCTCTCTCTCTCTCCAGAGTTCTGAGCTGGGGAGGGACCAGCCTCAGAGAGAAAGAGCAGAGTGAGCAGCAGGAAGTGTCCCTGCACTTACCCCCCCGCTTCACCCCCTCGCCACCCTGTGACCCTATGGCTCAGGGGACCTAAGAGAAGAGTGGGCCTGAGTCTGGCCCCCTGTATGGGACTTCCAGTGTGTGATGCCTTGTTGATGCTCTCCCTTCCCCTGGGCCTGCGCAGAGAGTAGTTGAAATGGTAGCCCAGCCTTTGCAGGTGTTGGAGAGCTTGCAAAACCCCTTGACTCTTCTTATCTCCCAAGGGGTTTGGAAATGACCCACAGTTTTCCACAGCCCCTGAATGAGACCTAGAAAGTAATCAGGAGAGAGAGAGTCAGGGTGCTCCTGGGAGGCTGCCCAGCAGAGGAAATGGCCACATCCCCGCATGGTGGCTCAGAGGGCAAAGAATCTGTCTGCAGTGCAGGAGACCCAGGTTAGCTCTCTAGGTCAGGAAGATCCCCTGGAGAAGGAAAGGGCAACCCACTCCCGTATTCTTGCCTGGACAATCCCATGGACAGAGGAGCTTGGCGACCTACAGTCCATGGGGTCCCAAAGAGTCGGTCGTGACTAAACGACNGAAAATCAACAACATGGCGGAGAATGTTACCAAACCAAACTTGGGTTCACTTGCCCATCTTCAGTCATTCCAATCTACTGACCCTGGATTGTAGTGAAGAAGAGTACAACATTTATTGCAGGGACGGCTAGTGGTGAAAAGGCCCAGACTCCCTGATGGGGTTCAGGAAAACAGTTTTTAAAGGCCAGATGAGGGTCGGAAAGGTCTTAGGATGGGTGATGAGCTCATGCACAATTCTCTGATTGGTCAATGGTGAGGTAACAGGGTGATGTCATAGTGATTAACATTATCAATCCTTTGGCTCCAGGAGGTCTAGGGGCTTTGTGCTGATGGTCATCAGGTGGCTAACATCTTCCATTTGGTGTGGGTATTCAGATCCGTAAAGGTTTTCCCTGGTGGCCTAAATGGTAAAGAATCTGTCTGCAATATAGGAGACCTGGGTTTGATCCCTGGGTCAGGAAGGTCCCCTGGAGAAGCAAATGGCAACCCACTCCAGTATTCTTGTCTGGAGAATTCCACGGACAGAGGAGACTGGTGGGCTACAGTCTATGAGGTTGCNCAATCCCATGGACAGAGGAGCTTGGCGACCTACAGTCCATGGGGTCCCAAAGAGTCGGTCGTGACTAAATGACCAACACTTTCAAGCCCCTCATTCAAGGATAGGGCACGAAGCATCCCAGGTGAGGACTTGGCTGCGTCTCTGAGGAATCGCCCTGCCAGCCATCTGCTCAGGGGCAAGGTGAGGCTGGCATCTTCCATGTCCAGGGACAAACAGGCCGAGCAATGGGCTTTGGGCACCCGGAGCTTCAACTCAGGACAGAGAGCAAGGGAGAAACATGGAAAGGAGCTCGGAGGTGGGCTGTGAGTGGCTTTAAGACTTGAGGTGACAAAGATGATGCTCAGAAATAACCAGTCCAAGTTGCTTGTGTCAGATGGCTGTGGCTTAACACTCGTGTTCAGAAATCAGATTGTGTAAGTCCCAGGGCGGCACGACCAGCAGTGGGATCTTGGGCAAGCTGTTTTGCTACTCCGGGTTTTGTGACGACCGTCCACCTCACCCCCCCACAACCCCTGGCTGTTCAAAATGAAAAAAAAAAATAAAAATTTTTCCAGCTCTGATAGTTGTTCTACAGCCTCTAAGGGTGGCACAGCAGCTGACTCCAGTGCGATTTCTATTGCATGTTTTAGGTTGTCCTGGAGCCGGTGAGCCCAGAGGAGGCGGGTGGAGGAGGACAGGGAGGTCAGGGCCCTGCCGCCTTCTCTGTCATTACCCTTCATCAGGTGTCCCAGCTCCCCAGCTGAGGGAACTCCCCGGCCTGCACGAACACCCTCCTCCTCAGCGATTTTAAAACAGTCCTGTAGAGGGCGCAGTTTCCTCGTCCCAGAGGCTGCGGAGGTTGAGTCAGGTTCTGAATACTGTTCGGTCCATCGGATAACCTCCTCAAAGCCCCGAGGATAGTACTCCTGGGAAAATGGAGAAGCATGGGGCTGCCATTGAGAGAAACTCCTGGCTCAACTCTAGGGAAGGTGACGATTGCACTGATTCTGACATAGCCAAGTTCCTGGGTCAAGGCAGCATGCAGGTTCCCCGCGCTTAGAAATCCGGTAGACGTCTGTTCGGGTGCCAACAGTCCCCAGGGATGATGTCAAAGAGGTGGCAGCATTGGGAGGAGACCTTGATGGATTTGGGGACCAATGCCAAGGCAACAGAGACAGAAAATGGTAAGATCTTGTTAAAAGCTCTTGCTTTAAAATCAAAATTCAGTGTGCTTAAAGTGTTCACTTTAAAATGGCTTTTATGTGATTTTCACTTTTTTTTAAAACTGCATGAGATGGTTCTATGTGTGTGTGTGTGCGCGTATATATGTATATATGTGTGTGTGTGTGTATACATAATTTATTTATTGTTGCACTAGGTAATAGTTCAAAATCCAAAGATAAAAAAGAACATATAGGGACTTCCCTAGTGGCCCAGTGGTTAAGACTACAGGCTCCCAATGCAGGCATGCAGCAACTAAAAAGACCCCATAAAGAGCAACAAAGACCTGGCATAGCCAAATAAATTAACAAATAAATATATATATTTTTAAAGTGTACAATGGAACTCTCCTCCAACAATGCTATGTGCCAGCCTGGATAGGAGTGGATTTTAGAGGAAAATGGATACATGTGTATGTATGGTTGAGTCCATTTGCCATTCACCTGAAACTATGACACCATTGTTAATTGGGTATATTCCAGCACAAAAAGTTTAAAGTTTGAAAAAAAAAAAACAAAAAGGATATATAGTAAACACTTTTCCAGTCTTTCCTCCAAATGCCCAGTTTTCCATTGGAAAAGCAGCTACTGTCATAGTTCCCTTTGTATTTATCCAAAGATATTTTATGCAAACAGAGGGACCCGGGTATATGTAGTCTTTATTTCCATTCTTCTTTTACACAAATGGTAGCCTACTCTGCATACATAGTTTGGGCACCTTGCTTTGATCACTGAATGCATTTTGGCTCTCATACCTTATATACCAACTCTCTAAATAATTTGTTTATTAATATTCCTGTGATACATTATCTACAGATGCCATTATAATCTTCATCACTTTTCTTTTTTTTTTTTTATAGGCAAGAAAATTGAGGTCCAAGAAGATCAATACCTAAAGGTCACACATCTAGGAACTGGTGGAGGTGGGACATAAACCCAGTCTGACATAAGAATATTTGCTTTTAACCTCTCAGCTTTATAGCTTCTACCTAAGGAACTTCCTTATTCTTTCCTATAGATTTTTTCCATTCTGTACTGTACGGTGGTACCATAATTTATTCAACCCCTGCCTACTGATGAACATTTTAGGGTTTTTTTTCCAACCTTCTGCTGTTACCAAAAAAAAAAAAAAAAATTGCCGCAGAGAGTAAGCTTGGATAGATGGNTTATTCTTTCCTATAGATTTTTTCCATTCTGTACTGTACGGTGGTACCATAATTTATTCAATCCCTGCCTACTGATGAACATTTAGGGTTTTTTTTCCAACCTTCTGCTGTTACCAAAAAAAAAAAAAAATTGCCGCAGAGAGTAAGCTTGGATAGATGGCATGTCACATGTATGTGTCTCCTCAGGATATATTTTTCAAAGTGAAATTCCTGACATATTTTTTGATGCCTATCGCAAAATTGCCCTTCCTCTTGCCCTATTAATTTTCATCCTTCCCAAAGTATTGGATGCGAATCTCTGTTTCTCCAGTCCTCACTGAGGCTCACTTAATATTTTAGCGTCCAGTGAGTAGTTAGGGGCTAGTTAGGTGCTAGACCTCTATAGGTCTCCTGGGAGGAGACCATCCCTGCTTTCAAAAACTTCCAGTCTTTTATCATTATTATCACTTAATTATTTGACTGTGCCCCGAGGGCTTTTCTCCAGTTGCAGCCAGCAGGGGCTACCCGTGGTGCACGGGCTTCCCGTTGCCATGGTTTCTCTTACTGCGGAGCACAGATTCTAGGTGCTTCAGCTTCAGTAGTTGTAGCGTGTAGGCTCAGTAGTTGTGGCTCCCAGACTCGAGAGCTCGGGCTCAGTTGTCCCGCAGCATGTGGGATCTTCTCGGACCAGAGACTGAACCCGTGTCTCCTGCATTGGCAGGTGGATTCTTTGCCACCGAGCCACCAGGGAAGCCCTCCAAACTTCCAGTCTTCTTGGGAGAGGCTGGGAGACAAATCACAGAGGGCCATCAGTAAACCTTTATTTAGGAAAGAGTCAGAACATTAACTTTCATTTTTGTTACTAACCTGGGTTCTTGGCCTCTTTAAGCAACAGAAATTGTTAAGAGGCCTGGCGAGAAAGCAAGAACAAGGGACAGGTTCCCTTGCTTACTCCCTGAGTGGGTGGTGAGCTGGTCCCTGAAATGAGGGGAGGTGATGTGCGCAGAGTGTATGTACGGTACCCTGCTTTTTTTCCTGACACCTCAGAAGTGGCAGTTGGGTTTTGGCCTTTTTGTATCTTGTTCATAATTTGTCCCTACTATCCATGCATGTAGTTGTTTTTAGTCCTTTCAAGTTTCTTTGTATTCAGATCCTGGAGGACACCCTTGTCTAGGTGAAAGCAAGTAAAGGGTCCCAGGTCCCAGCCTGTCTAGTTTTGAAAAAGACAGAATACAAATCATAGAGTGGGCTCACCATGTGACCAGTTTAGGTTGTGTGTTGTGAAAAAGAAAGAAAAAAAAATCACCAGGAGGTCCTTGTTCACGATCACTGAGTCCCCCCAGCAGGCTCACATTTTATTGCCCCACAAGGTGGAGGACGAGTCAAATACTTCTTCATCCAGGTCTGTTCCTCACCATCTTCAGGGAAGGGTTGGAAGACCCATAGTTGCAGCAAGAGCTTAAGGAATTTTCTATTTTCAGTGAAAGAGGAGGGCAAGTCTTCAGACCCGGACCATTTGCTAAAATTGGAATTTGGCAAGTGGCCATTAAATAATATGTGCATTTTAGTCCTTGAGTTTTATGTATTTGTTTTATTTTGTTCATTTAAAAATTAGGTCTTTGTATCCAAGTGACTTAAAAGTGCAGACTCTAACCCATATGCTGAAGTTTGAATTCTTGCTTCCCCTGCTATCTAATCAACTGTTGCCCAGGCTGCTTTTCATTGAATATACTTTTATTCAGGTACAAATACTTATTGAATTCCTACTATGAGCGATTGAACTGAACTGAAATATGAGCCTGGTACCTAGCAGATAAAGATGAATAACTTGAGCATGTAGTCTTCTTCAAGTGACTCCAAGGAGGAGGAAATGTAGATGTCTAGACTTAACTAGCTGCCAGAGGAAAAATATCCCCCCACCCCCAACTCTGTGGGAGTATACTCTTGGCTTCCATCATCTGTGGGAAGAAACGGCACTGTCTTTGGTCTGGCACTCATTTCTATGTGAGCTAAGATTTGTTCCTATTTATATTTCTCCAAAAAGCTTAGGACAGCATAAGGAGAAAAGAGTGACCTTAAACTATTGTGTGTAAATTAAAATATTTCAAAGTCTAGGGGCCACCATCTGTGTTTATTAATAGACAGAGAATTATTTGACCTCAGCATGACAGGAATTTTTCAATCATTTGGGAGGGCCTCTCCCAAGGAGATTTGCTCCACACCCTAAAGATCAAGTGAAAATATGCTGATAGCTGGAGAACCTTAAGAAGAAGACGGAAACAGATGTTGGCTTATTTTCCGTCCTCACCCCCTTGCATGCTCAGTCACTTCAGTTGTGTCCAACTCTTTGTGACCCTATGAACTGTAGTTTGCCAGGCCCCTCTGTCCATGGCATTTCCCAGGCAATAATACTGGAGTGGGTTGCCATGCCCTCCTCTAGGGGATCTTCCCAATGCAGGGATTGAACCCAGGTCTCCTGCATTGCAGGCAGATTCTTTACCCACTGAGCCACCTGGGAAGCCCCCTTCACTCCCTTACTGCTTGTTAAAGACAATGTAGGTTTTCTTCACTGAGTGGAAACTACCTCTGGAAGCAGCAGGCATCTTCAGTGTTTAAAAGCGTTCCTCACCTGCTGGCTCTACATTTCTGAGAATATATGGATGCAGTGATCATATCAAGTTTCCAGCATCACCACATTGCAAACCCATTTGATCACAAATGGATACTGAAGAACAGGATAAAGTAATTATCCATAAGACAGGATGGTTTGAAGGGAGGAAAATTTGACATGGTGGACTACAAATAAAGGCCATTATTTTTAGTCCAAGGATTGGGCCAGAAGTTAAAAACAAAAATAAGGAAACAAACAAACAAAAATCTTTGTTTAACAAGCTCAGCACTTGAAGAAGCCACTTTGCTTCTCTTTCTGCAGTCCTGGAAAAGATGTCAATTATGTCCTGCTTGGTAGAATTGTACCAAGGTCAGCCAGCACCTGTCCAATTCTTGCTGCCTACCGGGGATCACCTGGATTACCTCTTTGAATCTTCATAACAGTCCTCAACCACTTTGACATAATTATTGTTATTACTCTTATCCTGGGTAGAAACAGAGGCCCAGAGAGATGAAGTAACTTGCCCAAGGACACAGACAATAAAGGGCATATTCAGGGCCAGTGCAAAACGAAGATGTGGGGTCCTGGCCTAAGACAGGGAAGTCAATTTCCTTTCCCACATGCGGTGGGGAGCTGCCTTCCACGGGACTGGAGCCTCTGTGCCTGGCCATGTGCTGTAGCTGCCGGCCAGTTGCCATGGAACTGCCAGCCTAGGGCAGGGGTGGAGGCTTACCACCCACCCCCCAGAGACACAGGAAGGTGCTGGGGGAACTGTACCTGACCCTGATCGTCTCCTTGTCAATGTTCAGGCACCCATGGGGAGAGGGGTGGATGGCCACGGCTGAACACAAGACTTCCTGCTCACCAGGCCCCCTCTAATGAGGCCCGGTTTTTGCCTGACAGAGGTCCCCAGCAGGTCTTAGGCTGAGGAGGAGGGCAGGATGCCAGGGCATAGTAGACACCAGAGAGGACTGTGCAGGAGCTGAGGTTCTAAGAACCCTGGGCTTGCTCCATCATCCCAGCAGACACAAATGTAAAGATAAATGATTCAGAATTTGAAGGCCACAATCACAGAGCATTAAGCCTCAAGACCTTCTAAGTGCCTACCCTGGGTGACTGTGCTGGTTGCAAGAAGCAAGCCCTGGCCACAGTCACCCATGCTAATATCCTGACTATGGTAGAAGATCAAGGAAAATTCTAAGTCCTTTGATAAAGTCAGAAAGTAAAAATTTGTTCGGACTGTAAAAATCTTTGTGACCCCATGGACTGTAGTTCCCCAAGTTCCTCTGTTCATGGAATTCTCCAGCAAGAATACTGGAATGGGTTGCCGTTTCCTTCTCCAGGCGATATTCCCAACCCAGGGATCGAATCCAGGTCTCCCACATTGCAGGCAGATTCTTTACCATCAAAAATCTACCCTTCACCTTGAAAAGTAAAAACTGTTGTGAAATATAAAGTCATGCTGCTAGTCCCCACAGATAACTTCATTCCCAACACCTCCTTAAGGAGTGTTTTGCTTTATGAAGCCTGACTTGACCTTCTCAAATAGAACTGACCACTCTTTTATTGTGCCAGGGCTTCCCTGAAGGCTCAGACAGAAAGGAATCTGCCTGCAGTGCGGGAGATCTAGGTTCAATCCCACAGTTTTCCACAGCCCCTGAATGAGACCTAGAAAGTAATTAGGAGAGAGAGAGTCAGGGTGCTCCTGGGAGGCTGCCCAGCAGAGGAAATGGCCACATCCCCGCATGATGGCTCAGAGGGCAAAGAATCTGTCTGCATTGCAGGAGACCCAGGTTCGCTCTCTGGGTCAGGAAGATCCTTTGGAGAAGGAAATGGCAACCCACTCCATATTCGTGCCTGGAGAATCCCTATGGACGGAGGAGCCTGGCAGGCTACAGTCCACAAGGGTCGCAAACAGTGGGACACAACTGAGCGACTAACATTTTCACTTTATGGTGCTCCTTCCTAATTTGTGTAATTATAATGTTTAGAACTTGGGCTTTGAAATCAGACACACCTGAGTTGGAATCCCAGCTCTGTCAATAATTTGTTGTGAGACTGGGGCTAATTCCTTGCATCTGCTCTTCCGCTTGAGACCTGGGACAATGTGATGCTGGTGGCTCCAGCACTGCTGTACTGGATAGACTGAAGGATGGCAGTCTGGTGGAAATGAGGCCACAGGACTTTCCTAATCTAGTGAAGGAAGAAACAGACAGAGCTGGACTCCATCCTAGGCCAGGCTGCGAACATTAGGCTACACGCAGGGTCACCCTCCCAATGGACTCTGAGCTTTGTGCCCCCTATCTATAGAAATGGCATACCAATGGAAAACCAGACCCTCGGGATAAAAGAGCCTCAGGACTTGGACTTGGACTCTCCATCACTTAAAAGAATATGCTAATTATCTCTGTAACAGAACACATACATTCCATTATGTTTATCGGGATATGACCACAGGCCTATTGATAAATGTCCACTGTTTAACTTTCTAGGCTTATCACACATGAATCATGGGTTAACTTTGATCATATCTCTCTTTTACCTTGTCCAGACTAGTTTCAAGGAATTTGAGGAGGTGGGTTTGAGCAAGTACACTTAGGGTATATAAGGTTTTCACAAAAACTGGTCAGGGTCCTTGGGTAAGAGGAGACTGTGCCTTGGGCCTGCCGGTGTAGTAAACTGCACTCCACTATCTATCTGCATTGTCCTTCTGAGTGAGTTTGTTTCCCAGAACGCGTGGCTACAACACTATGGTTGCAAAAGTAAGCATTTTTGTTTTCGCTTAGATTTTATGTTTACTTGAAGTGGCTTTGATGCTGGTGGTGGGGCAATCATGGAGATAAAGAGGGTAGACAGCATTAATTATTGATGAGACTAGTGCTTACCAGTGTCTGACACCAACAAAGGTAACTGCAAATATCTATTAGTAGCTTTTTCCAGTAGACTGAATTTTTTGAGAGTTGGGTCCTGTTTTATTCACCTGTGTCTAATACAATGCTTGGAGCCAAATGTCTAATTTAAATGAATTTTCTTTGCAATCTACACTAACAGTGAGGGTTTTATTGCTAACTTAGGACTTCTCTATAGCTCAGACGGTAAAGAATCCACCTTTAGTGCACGAGATCCAGGTTCAATCCCTGAGTTAGGAAGATCCCCTGGAGAAGGAAATGGCAATCCACTCCAGTATTCTTGCCTGGAGAAGCCCATGGACAGAGGAGCCTGGCAGACTCCTCTTTGTGACAGTCGTGTCACAAAGAGTCAGACACAACTAAGTGACTAACACACTAACTTGGGAGGGTGAATAAAAGAAATCTCTTAAGGGCTTCTATATAGATAAAAAAGTTAGGAAAAAAGAGGTCTACAAGGCCTTTCACGGTCAAACATCCAAACCTATTCCTAAGTGCCTAGCACTTGATTTGTTTCATTTTTGTCTGCACTTAAAATAGTAAGGCTTCTCCTTGTGGCTCACCTGGTAAAGAATCCGCCTGCAATGTGGGAGACCTGGATTCAATTCCAGTGTTGAGAAGACTCCCTGGAGCCCATTCCAGTATTCTGGCCTGGAGTATTCCATGGACTGTATAGATTTAAGGGCCTAGATCTGATAGATAAGAGTGCCTGATGAACTATGGAATGAGGTTCATGACACTGTACAGGAGACAGGGATCAAGACCATCCCCATGGAAAAAAAATGCAAAAAAGCAACATGGCTATCTGGGGAGGCCTTACAAATAGCTGTGAAAAGAAGAGAGGCGAAAAGCAAAGGAGAAAAGGAAAGATATAAGCATCTGAATGCAGAGTTCCAAAGAAGAGCAAGAAGAGATAAGAAAGCCTTCTTCAGCAATCAATGCAAAGAAATAGAGGAAAACAACAGAATGGGAAAGACCAGAGATCTCTTCAAGAAAATTAGAGATACCAAGGGAACGTTTCATGCAAAGATGGGCTCNGAAAGATGTAAGCATCTGAATGCAGAGTTCCAGAGAAGAGCAAGAAGAGATAAGAAAGCCTTCCTCAGCGATCGATGCAAAGAAATAGAGGAAAACAACAGGATGGGAAAGAGTAGAGATCTCTTCAAGAAAATCAGAGATACCAAGGGAACATCTTCCGGTTAGGGCTCTGTTGTTTCTGTCACTCCCAGGTGGCGCAGTGGTAAAGAATCCACCTGCCAATGCAGGAGACAGAGGAGGCACAAGTTTGATCACTGGGTTTGGAAGATCCCTTGGAGGAGAAAATGGCAACCCACTTCAGTATTCTTGCCTGGAGAAAATCTTTGGACAGAAGAGCATTGTGGGCTATAATCCATCGGATAGCACAGATTTGAACACAGCTGAGCACACACACATTCCATTCCTGTTATTTCAGACTCTGTGGAACACAGCAAGGTCCCAGCACTACACACCCCAATGGTTACAACAGAGCGTGACAGTCTGCCTCCACTCTTAGCTATCAGCTATCTTGTTACTTTTCAAACACAACTACACTGATGTCTTAGAGGCTGTTTAATGCATATAGAGTTCCATTTCCGCAAGTTGAAATTAATTCTGGAGAGTAGTTGCACAAATATGTGAACTTTTAAACACAAGAATCCGTTAAGAATCTTAACATTCACTGAACTCAGAAGGCCATCCTCAGGTGTGAACTCGATGTCTAATGAATGGGAAAGTGAAAAGTGAAAGTTACTCAGTCGTGCCCAACTCTTTGGGGCCCAACGGACTATACAGTCCATGGAATTCTCCAGGCCAGAAGACTGGAGTGGGTAGCCTATCCCTTCTCCAGCACATCTTCTCCACCCAGGAATTGAACCGAGATCTCCTGCATTACATGCAGATTCTTTACCAGCTGAGCCACAAGAGAAGCCCTTGTGGATAGCTCTACCAAAACAACATTCCATGCTCACTGTCCTCAGAAGGCCCATTCCAACATAACTCATAGGAGCTTTTCCGGTGTTAAGAATTGGTTGTGGGTTTCGTTCCATTGCTAAGTCGTGTCAGAATCTTTGCAACTCCATAGACTGCAGCACATCAGACTCTATCCTCCACTATCACCTGGACTTTGCTCAAACTTATGTCCATTGAGTCGGTGATGTTATCCAATCATCTCATCCTCTGGCCCCCTTCTCCTTTTGCCTTCAATCTTTCCCAGTATGAGTCTTTTCCAGCGAGTTAGCTCTTCCCATCAGTTGGCCAAAGTATTGGATTTTCAGCTTCAGCATCAGTCCTTCCAATGAATATTCAGGATTGATTTCCTTTATGATTGACTGGTTTGATCTCCTTGCTGTCCAAGGGATTCTCAAGAGTTTTCTCCAGCACCACAGTTCGGAAGCATTAATTCTTCGGTGCTCAGCCTTCTTTATGGTCCAGCTCTCACGTCCATATATGACTACTTGAGAAACCATAGCTCTGACAATACACAACTTTGTTGGTAAACTGATGTCTCTGCTTTTTAATACGATGCCTAGCTTTGTCATAGTTTTTCTTCCAAGGAGAAACTGTTTTTTAATTTCATGGCTACAGTCACCATCCTCAGTGATTTTGGAGTCTAAGAAAATAAAACTTGTCACTGCTTCCACTTTTTCCCCTTTTATTTGCCATCAAGTGATGGGACCAGATTCCGTGATCATAGTTTTTTGAATGTTGAGTTTTAAGCCAGCTCTTTCACTCTCTTCTTTCACCCTTATCTAGAGGTTTCTTAGTTCCTTTCTGCTATTAAACTGATATCATCTGCATATCTGAGATTGTTGATATTTCTCCCAGCAACCTAGGAGTTTATCATTGTACCTAATTTACCATAACTTCTGAACTCATAACGTCTTTTATTGCTTAAAAAATTAAGTTGATTTATAATGTTTCAGGTGTACAGCAAAGCGATTCCATATATTTTTTTTCATTTTATGTCATTTCAAGATATTTAATATAGTTCCCTGTGCCATACAGTAGCACAGACCTTTTCATATGATCTTTACCACTGTGGATTCTGTTTAACGTGGTTATATCTGAAGAATTCCCCACAGCACTCATTCACAGCACTCATTCTGTCTGCAGTGTGGATTCTCTGGTGATAAATGAGATGGGACTTTCTAATGGAGGTTTTCTGATCTTTGCTGCTTTCAAAAGCCCTTTCTCTAGTAAGATTTTTCTTCTATGTTGCCATCACATAGAAGCCTTTTTGTATATTGTATTCCCTTCAGGGGACAACACAAAACCTGAGACCACCTTGCCTTCTCACCTGGCCTCGTTTGAAAATGTCTCATCCCAGATTCAGCGAGCTTCAGGGGACTCCCAACTGGGACAAGCCAAAGATCGAGATGGACCACTGGAGCCCTTACCTGAGGGTTCGGCGGTGAAGAACCTCCCTGCCAATGCAGTGGATGCAGGTTTGACCTCTGGTCCAGGAAGATCCCACATGCTGAGCACCACAGCTATTGAGCTTGTGTCTAAAGCCCGGGAACTGCAACTAGCAAGCCCACGTGCTGTAACGACTGAAGCCCACGTGTTCTAGAGCCCATGCTCTGCATTAGGAGAAGCCACAGCACTGAGAAACCCACACACCACAGCTAGAGTGTGGCCCCTGTTTGCCACAACCACAGAAAAGCCCACGCAGCAACAGAGACCCAGCACAGCCAAAAAATAAAAATAAAAAGCAGTCTCATCCCTTCCATTAAAAAAAAAAAAAAAAAAAAAGATGGACCACACGTGAGACCATCGGTAAACCCTCCAGAGGGAGAAACTCCCTGGGAAAATGAGCCCTGAACACAATACAATGGTCCACACTCAAGGATTGTGAAACAGAACAGGGTGCTATCGTCCTTCCTCCACTGGCCCCATGTCCTCTACCTGCATTTTGTCTGTGCGAAAACCTTAGCCAAAGAATAAGATTAATCAGAGAAGTGAAAAAATGCAGAAATAAAGGAAAACAGTCAAAGGAGTTCCCGCCTGCCCCACTGGCCTCCTGCACTGCAGCTGAGCCCACCCCCTGCAGAGGACTCCGGAGGGAGGATACAAGACAGCGGCTGCCTGCAAACCAAGGAGGCCGCAGAGGCACCGAACAGCATCTTGATCTTGGACTTCTGGCCTCCAGAACTATGAGAGGATATGTATTGTTTAGGCCAGTTTTGTGGTATTTTATGATGACAGGCCTTGCAAACTAGTACTATTACCAAGTCATTTATGTATGCTCATATGCAGAATCTTTTTTTCTCCTAGCTATTGGCTCTAATAAAAAAGCTGCTGTTGCTGTGAACAGTACAAGCATTTCTGTGGACACAGCTTTTTAAATTCCTCTTGGCAATATACCTACAGATTACATGGCTGTATCATATGATAAGTGCATCTGTCATTTTATAGAAATTACGAGTTTTTTAAAGTGGGTTTTAACATTTTGCATTCCACCAGTAGTGTATGGGAGTTCTATCGCACTGAAGTATGCTTTGGTGTCTTGTGTATAATTTGCACTTTTCTTAGTGATTAATGATATTGATCATGTTTTCACATGCTTATTACTTTTTGTTGTTGTTGCACTGTGCAGCATTTGGGATCTTAGTTCCCAAACCAGAGGTCGAACCCTTACCCACTGCATTGGAACTGGGAAGTCTTAACCACTGGACTGGACCATAAAGAAAGTTGAGTGCCAAAGAACTGATGCTTTTGAACTGCGGTATTGGAGAAGACTCTTGAGAGTTCCTTGGACAGTAAGGAGATCACACCAGTCAATCCTAAAGGAAATCAGTCCTGAATCATTGGAAGGACTGATGCTGAAGCTGAAACTCCAACACTTTGGCCACCTGATGCAAAGAACCGTCTCACTGGAAAATACCCTGATGCTGGGAAAGATTGAAGGCGGGAGAAGGGGATGATAGAGGAAGAGAGGGTTGGATGGCATCACTGACTCAATGGACATGAGTTTGAGTAGGCTCCAGGAGTTGTTGATGGACAGGGAAGACTGGTGTGCTGCAGTCCATGGGGTCGCAAAGAGTTGGACATGATTAAGCAACTAAACTGAACCACTGGACCGCCAGGGAAGTCCCATATTCATGTTATCTTCTTTGGTTAAACATGTATTCAAAAATTTTATTTTAAAAAAATCTATTTTCCTTATTCTTGTAAAGGTTATTTTAAAATTTTGGACACCAGTTATTAATCAGATGACGTTTGGTTTATACTTTAAACTTTCTTCTTTCCTTTTTCTGTCCCCACCATATGGCTTATAGGATCTTAGTTCCCCAATCAGGGATTGAACCCAGGCCATCCCAATGAAAACACCAAGTCTTACCCACTGGACTACCAGGGCATTCCTGAAACTTTCACAAATGGGTCTTTTTAATAGCAAATATTTTTAAGTTTGAGTAAGTCTCAATTTATTTTATTTGGGTTTTGGTTTTTATGTCTGGTAAAAAAAAAAGTCTTTGTTTAAACCATGTTCAAAGAGTGCTCCTCATCTATATCTCCTATGAGATGTATAGATTGTGTTTCAGACATTCAAGGTTATGAACTTCAGATTAATTACTAAATGGTGAGATGTTGAGGGTTTCTGTTACTTTATTTTTCATATGGATGTTATCTTAGAGCATTTTGTTGAAAACATTGTTTTAGTCTTAAAATACATTGACAGTTTTATTGAAAATAGTACAGGTGTGGGTCTGTTTCTGTACTCTATATATTTTTATTGTCTATCCTTTCATCAGTATTATACTTTTGTTAGTAAAGCTCTATAATTCTATAACTGATTCTTAAAATCAGACTAAAACCTTTAAAATTTGTGTTCTTTCCAAAATTTTAGTATTTTAGGTCTTTTGAATTTTCATATGAATTTTAGAATCATTTTGTCAATTTCTACCAAAGTCACTGGGAATTTGATAGCTGTGTGAATCAACAGCACAATTACAGGAGAATAAATTAAAATATTAAGTCCTTAGGTTCAGAAACATGGTTATGTCTCAGTGAACTTTTGTGAATTTGCTTTGTAGTTGTTGAATGTATTTTCTTTCATAAATTCCTATATATTTCATATATTGATGCTACAGTAAGCAGTACAGTTTTTCAACTTCCAAACATTTATTGTATATTGACTTTTTATGCTGTAACCTTGACTAACCAATTAGATCTTATTGTTTTTATATATAGTAAAGGGTTTTCTAAATAGATAAGCATATCATCTGTGAATAATGGCTACTTTGGTTCTTCCTTTACAATTTGTACATCATTTATTCTCTTTAATGTTATGTCACCAGAATAGACTCTCAGTGCAACATTACACAGAAGCTGTGAAAGTGGACATTCCTCCTTATTCCTGGTATCAGGGGGAAAACATCCAAACTTTCCCCATTAAGCGTAATGTCAGCTTTCGGTTTCTAATGCTATCATATATTGGTTCTGACATCAATTTTCTGACACTAACTACTCAGAGTTTGTGTTGGTTTCCACATCTTAAAGGGTTCAGTCCTCCACAAGAAAGTCCTCCTCACTTCAGAAAAGAGTTTCAAGGCACAGGGCCCAACTGCACTTCTGGCCGGCTAGCTATAATTTCAGGAGTTCTCATGATCCCCTCAGGTTCAAGAATTGGCTAGAATGGCTCAGAGGACTTACTAAGAGTGCCATATCTATGATTCCAGTTTTTTTTTTATCAAGAATACAGCTCAGGAACAGCCAATGGAATGAATGGAAGGGCAAGGTATGGGCAGGTCTTAGGTGTGAAGTTTCCATGACCTGTCTCTGGGGAGTACAGACATACCACTCTCCTGCACATCAATGTGTTCACCAACCAGAAGCCCCATCCAGTCTTGTCCATCCAGTGTTTGGATCAGAATTTGATTACACAGACACAACTGATTAGATCATGGTCACATGCCAGAACAAAACATCTAGACCCTTTTTTCTCCCCATAGGTCTGTCTGGCTCAGTTTCAAACTTTTAATCATTCGCTTGGTCTTTCTGGTAACCAATCCTCATCCTAAAACTTTCTAGGGGCTTATCAAGAGTTATTCCATTCGCACCAGAAAGACTCCTATCACACCAGGAATTTCATGATTTCTCAAGCTCTGTGATAGGAACCTGGGACAAAGACCAGATATATTCATTATACCATACCTTCTAGTTAATATGGATTAAATTAATATATGTTCAATTGTTAAACCAACATTGTGTGCATGCGTGCTAAGTTGCTTTAGTCATGTCTGACTCTTTGCAACCCTTGGACTGTAGCCTGCCAGGCTCCTCTGTCCATGGGATTCTCCAGGCAAGAATACTGCAGGGGGTTGCCATGCCCTCCTCCAGGGGATCTTCACGACCCTGGGATCAAACCTGCGTTTCCTACATTGCAGGCAGATTCTTTACAGCTGAGTCACCCGGGAAGCCCCTAAACCAACGTTACATTCATGATCAATCTCACTAGGTTATAATCATTATCAGCAGTGTAAAACTGGCTTAACAATTCAAAATATGCCATATATAAACACACACATTTCTCTAAAATTTAGTTAAGGATTTTATTTTTTTGCATCTACACTCACAGCCTGATATATTTCATTACCTGGTTTTGCTCTTAGGGAACTAAGCTCCCACATGCCACATGGCACAGTCAAAATATAAAACAATCACACATTATCCGTTATGTCTCAAAGATATCTAGTGCTATACCTTCTTTCCTTGGTTATATTTATAAACGTGATCTCTCTTTTTTTCTGATGTAATTGAATGTGTTATCAATTCTACTAATTTATTCAAAGTATCTGCTTTAGGACGATTCATAGATTTTCTTGAAAAAAATAATAAACTACATGAAATTAATTCTTAATATACTGGAAAAAATATCAGTAACCTATGAGAGAGAGCAAATAAATGATACAAGCCCCGTGGCTATCTCAGGTTTCCATGAAAGGAAGTTCCCAGGCTCTAATACAAAAGTGCTGAGACCAGGGAGACCCCCCAAATCATCCTGATATGAGAAAAAACTTACAACCTGGGCCTGCTAAGGTGTCTGGAGTCCAATAGAGCACAGGACAAGAGAGAGACCTACAGAGGGTCATCTTCAAGAATTCAGCTCAGTTCAAATCTGTATATATAGGTAGGGACTGACCAGAGGTTGGGTAAAGAAACACCCAAAAGGATTCAATGAAACAATTTCCAAGGCTAATGTAGAGAACAGAATAGCACCTGTTCCAATCAGTTTAAATCAGAAACCTTAGGAGTATAAGGTAGAAAATACAGACTGACTTGTGTCTCAGCAGAGGGTGAGAAAATAGCCTTACAATGAATGCTGCAATAATTCCACCTAAAAATGTTTGGAATCAAGATCCCCAAAGATCATACTCTTTCTAAGGAACTTAAGCATGTAAAATATTGAGAATATCTCTGGGACTTCCCTGGCAGTCCAGTGGTTAAGACTTTGCCTTCCAATGAAGGGGGTGCAGGTTTGATCCCCGGTCAGGGAGCTAAGATCCCACATGCCTCATGGTCAAAAAAACCAAAACATACAACAGAAACAATATTGTAACAGATTAGTAAAGACTTTCAAAAAACAGTCCACATTAAAAAAACCTTAAAAATATATAAAGAATATCTACTGAAAAGCAGGTATTTTCAGTACCCCAAAAGGCAAAGGGCTTCCCTTGTGGCTCAACTAGTAAAGAATCTGCCTGCAATGTGGGAGACCTGGGTTCGATCCCTGGGTTGGGAAGATCCCTGGAGAAGGGAATGGCTACCCACTCCAGTATTCTGGCCTGGAGAATTCCATGGACTATAGTCCTTCAGTTCAGTTCAGTCGCTCAGTTGTGTCCGACTCTTTGCGACCCCATGAATCACAGCATGCCAGGCCTCCCTGTTCATCACCATCTCCCGGAGTTCACTCAGACTCACGTCCATCGAGTCAGTGATGCCATCCAGCCATCTCATCCTCGGTCGTCCCCTTCTCCTCCTGCTCCCAATCCCTCCCAGCATCAGAGTCTTTTCCAGTGAGTCAACTCTTCACATGAGGTGGCCAAAGTACTGGAGTTTCAGCTTTAGCATCATTCCTTCCAAAGAAATCCCAGGGCTGATNTTGAGATGACATTTGTAGAAACTCTCCACCAAAAAAGAAAACAGTATACATTCATTTCATGTTAACATGAAATACAGGATAACCCATATTCTGGGCCATAAAGCAAATACCTATAAATGTAAATAATTCAAGTCATAATGTGTATACTTTGACTATAATGGATTAAATTAGAAATCAATTACCAAAAAGAAAAGCCCAAATAACACACTTTTTAAAAGAACCATGTATCAGAAAAAATTCAAAATGAAACTGGAAAAGGTTTAAAATAATTTAAATGAAAATACAACATATTAAGTTTTGTGGGAGGTAATTAAAGCAGTTGTTACAGGGTGGTTCTTAGTACTCAGCACCTATATTAGCAAAACACCCAAAGGTTTCAAATGAAGGAACTCAGCTTCTATGCTAAAGTGTAGCAAAAGGAAACAGTAAAGTCAAAATGAGGGAAAACAAAACAGGAAAATCAGTGAAGTCAAGTGCTCTAAGATCAATAAAGCTGATAAATCGCTGATAAAGAAAAAGAAATACAGACATTATAAATATAAAAATAAGAGAGAAGGCACCACTACAGATTCTACAGGTACTAAAATAATAAGAAAATAGCTTGAAAATTTTGACTACTTAAAAAACTCTATGAGAGATACAAACTACCAAAGTTCACTGTGTGTATGGTGTGTGCAGGCGGGGTGGGTGGGGAAGGGGTAAATTCTATAAACCTAGGTCCACTATGGCTTCCCAAGTGGCGTTAGTGGTAAGCAATCTGCCTGCTAATTCAGCAGACGCAAGAGAGGCAAGATCCCCTGGAGAAGAAAATGGCAACCCAGCTGCAGTATTCCGGCCTGGAAAATCCCATGGATAGGAGGACAGAAGTCTGGAAGACTATAATCCATGGGGTCACACACACCAAAAAAAATCAAATTATACACTGTAAATATGTGCAACTGCAGAATATCTTCATTGTATTTTAGACAGTAACCATTGCTGTAAGATCGTGAGACACAAATATGAGTCCTGTGAATTTCCATAAACCCTCATACCAAAGTCATAGTGATGGACAAGTTTGTGGATACACCTTTAAAAGAGTTACATTCCCTGTAGTTGGCTATGGTCTCCCAAATTCCTATTAATCAGTGTCTCTATATCAATTATAATTCCTAACTGGTCCTTGTAGGTGACAGGGACATCTGCCTACCAAATAATGCCCTACTAAATAATAGATGTCAGGGATGCAGGCAGGTCCCAAGGAATCAAATTCTGAAACATTCCCTAGGAACAAGGGACCCAATTCATGCTGTTCCCACATACATCAGAGGCTGTCAAAACCTTGACAACCTGCTCAAGAAAACCTTGGTCACACAAGTCATCTCAACATACAGGACACACAATTAGGCCTGCAAAGCCTGGTATTCTTTCCCAGGAGGCCTTGAGCAGCGATGTAAATTAGGCTGAAACTAGAATAAGAGCTGTTCTTTCCTTAATCATTCTGCAAATACCACTGAGACTCAACAGTTGGCGCTCTCACACAAGCTGTTCATTCTTTCAGGCTGGCAAGCCCAATTCTGTTCTCAACTCAACCCACAGAGTGAACAAAATTCCCAGGAATAAAGATAGCTTAGAAACTAAGGCATGTGTTACAAAACCAGAACAATATGACGCAGATAATTTCCAGGTCAGGTGACTCGGGGGCTGGTCAAACTCATCATGAGGGTCACAAGAGACCAACACAGTCCGAAATATGGACATCTCTGCAGGCAACCAGCAGAACTAAGCTTGCATTCTTCTGACCCCAAATGGGTCACAGCCATGCTTCCACCAGTAGGGAGCAGGAAGGAGTGAGGATCATCAATAGGGTCAGGCTACCGATGGTGCACTCTAGGGAAGACAGGAAGAGCAGAGATCTTGCCCATCAAAGCATTTGGGGTGACATATGCACAATGTGGGGCCCTGTTGCATAGATGTATGGCTTCTTTCAGACGCTGGCAGTGACACGCTTTGGCAAGCATGCAGAGACCTTTCACAGTGGCCAAGGCATGTTATGAAATACAATACTGCCCCCAGAACGCTCCCCACAGAGCTGGCACACAGAAGAATCTCCTCAGGGTGGGAGTTCAAACACGAGGCTCATCTTCGAGCTTATGGCTACTCACAAAGGCTCCTCTCAGAGCTTCTCTCTGGTGTCACTCACTATGTTGAAGAAGACAGAGTATTCCCTGCTCTCTTAAGGCCTTTCTCCAGCGTGAACCTTCCAATGTCTGATGAGGGAAGCCCTTTGTCTGAAGGCTTTCCCACACTCACTGCATTTATATGGCCTTTCTCCAGTGTGGATTCTAAGGTGCTGCATAAGCACATGTTTGTGGCTAAAGGCTTTTCCACACTCACTGCACACATATGGCTTCTCACCATTGTGAACTCTCTGGTGGGCAATAAGATCGGAGCTTTGGCTGAAAAACTTCCCACATGCAATGCACTCATAAGGCCGTGCCCCGGTATGAACACTCCAGTGCTTAATGAGTCTGTATTTGTGGCCGAAGTATTTCCCACATTCACTGCACTCATAAGGCCTTTCTCCAGTGTGGATACTCTCATGCTGAACAAGCGTGGATTTGTGACTGTAGGCTTTCCCACATTTGCTGCACTTGTAAGGCCGTGCTCCAGTGTGGACTCTCTGGTGTACAATGAGATTAGAGCTATGATTAAAAACTTTCCCACATATGCCACACTCGTAAGGCATCTCTCCAGTGTGGATCCTCTGGTGCTGCACAAGTATGGGTTTGCGGCTAAAGGTTTTCCCACATTCGCTGCACTTGTAAGGCCTCTCTCCAGTGTGGACTCTCTGGTGCTGAACAAGTGAGTCTTTGCGGCTAAAGGCCTTCCCACATTCGCTGCACTCATAATGCTTTTGTCCACTGTGAAAGACCTCTGCACAGTGGGTGTCACTTTGTGGGTTCCACTTGCTAAGACAGTAATGCTGCTGAATCATGCTTAAGCTGGTTGGGAAATCCTCACAACCCTCCCCTGTGGTAAAAGGTGTCTTTGACGACTGGACAGGGCAGCTGTTCACAAGAAAGGCCCTGTGCACGTCCCTCCTGCAGGGTTTTTCTCCACTGTGCTGATTGTGGAGGGGGAAGTTTGCACTGAACCATAGCTGTTTCCCACATGCCACACACAGGTATGGTTTCTGCCCAGGACGTGTTTCCTGCTGTTCAGCCATGTGCAGAACATCTCTCAAGATCGGGCCACACGTCTCACAGGGGTGGGCTTTCTGGGAAGATGGAATCGTCTTAGGAATCATGCCCTTAGACACTCTTTTTACAGAAATGCTCTGCTCAAAACGGATCTCATCCTCTTCCATTCCACGCCAACAACCTGAAAGCAGACAAATGCTGGTAAAGTACACAGTGACACTGGTGGGAAGGGGCAGTTATTACAGATGTGTGTTTATTAAAACTAAGACTGAGGTCTGCCTCAGGACAAAAGGCCAGGGTGCAAGTTGAGTAAAGGGCTGCTCCACAGCCTTTGGCATCTAAGGGTCACAGGGTGGAAGCACCCTTGATGGGGAGAGGACACAGATCTGATGAACAGCCCAGAAAGAGCCAGGGTCCCCAATGAAATTATCCACAAATGCATTGTAGGAAGGCCTTGGCGGCTGGGGAGACATGCAGAAGAAGAGTGTGTTTATTAAACAGCTACAAATGAATAGAATAGCTGGTATTCAAGAATTATTTGAAGAACGGGCACCTCTCATGACACACAAAGCATATAAGCCAGTGTTGGAGAGCAGCACAGAGGAAGCAGTGGAGAGGAGCAGCTGAGATGTGGGCAGAGGTGAGGAACTGCCAAAGGTCACAGCATAAAAGGTAAGTGTGTAAGCAGGGCAGTAAAGACAGGAATGAAGTGTGGGCCTGTCTCTTATACACATCTCTGCTAATTCAGCAGACGCAAGAGAGGCAAGATCCCCTGGAGAAGAAAATGGCAACCCAGCTGCAGTATTCCGGCCTGGAAAATCCCATGGATAGGAGGACAGAAGTCTGGAAGACTATAATCCATGGGGTCACACACACCAAAAAAAATCAAATTATACACTGTAAATATGTGCAACTGCAGAATATCTTCATTGTATTTTAGACAGTAACCATTGCTGTAAGATCGTGAGACACAAATATGAGTCCTGTGAATTTCCATAAACCCTCATACCAAAGTCATAGTGATGGACAAGTTTGTGGATACACCTTTAAAAGAGTTACATTCCCTGTAGTTGGCTATGGTCTCCCAAATTCCTATTAATCAGTGTCTCTATATCAATTATAATTCCTAACTGGTCCTTGTAGGTGACAGGGACATCTGCCTACCAAATAATGCCCTACTAAATAATAGATGTCAGGGATGCAGGCAGGTCCCAAGGAATCAAATTCTGAAACATTCCCTAGGAACAAGGGACCCAATTCATGCTGTTCCCACATACATCAGAGGCTGTCAAAACCTTGACAACCTGCTCAAGAAAACCTTGGTCACACAAGTCATCTCAACATACAGGACACACAATTAGGCCTGCAAAGCCTGGTATTCTTTCCCAGGAGGCCTTGAGCAGCGATGTAAATTAGGCTGAAACTAGAATAAGAGCTGTTCTTTCCTTAATCATTCTGCAAATACCACTGAGACTCAACAGTTGGCGCTCTCACACAAGCTGTTCATTCTTTCAGGCTGGCAAGCCCAATTCTGTTCTCAACTCAACCCACAGAGTGAACAAAATTCCCAGGAATAAAGATAGCTTAGAAACTAAGGCATGTGTTACAAAACCAGAACAATATGACGCAGATAATTTCCAGGTCAGGTGACTCGGGGGCTGGTCAAACTCATCATGAGGGTCACAAGAGACCAACACAGTCCGAAATATGGACATCTCTGCAGGCAACCAGCAGAACTAAGCTTGCATTCTTCTGACCCCAAATGGGTCACAGCCATGCTTCCACCAGTAGGGAGCAGGAAGGAGTGAGGATCATCAATAGGGTCAGGCTACCGATGGTGCACTCTAGGGAAGACAGGAAGAGCAGAGATCTTGCCCATCAAAGCATTTGGGGTGACATATGCACAATGTGGGGCCCTGTTGCATAGATGTATGGCTTCTTTCAGACGCTGGCAGTGACACGCTTTGGCAAGCATGCAGAGACCTTTCACAGTGGCCAAGGCATGTTATGAAATACAATACTGCCCCCAGAACGCTCCCCACAGAGCTGGCACACAGAAGAATCTCCTCAGGGTGGGAGTTCAAACACGAGGCTCATCTTCGAGCTTATGGCTACTCACAAAGGCTCCTCTCAGAGCTTCTCTCTGGTGTCACTCACTATGTTGAAGAAGACAGAGTATTCCCTGCTCTCTTAAGGCCTTTCTCCAGCGTGAACCTTCCAATGTCTGATGAGGGAAGCCCTTTGTCTGAAGGCTTTCCCACACTCACTGCATTTATATGGCCTTTCTCCAGTGTGGATTCTAAGGTGCTGCATAAGCACATGTTTGTGGCTAAAGGCTTTTCCACACTCACTGCACACATATGGCTTCTCACCATTGTGAACTCTCTGGTGGGCAATAAGATCGGAGCTTTGGCTGAAAAACTTCCCACATGCAATGCACTCATAAGGCCGTGCCCCGGTATGAACACTCCAGTGCTTAATGAGTCTGTATTTGTGGCCGAAGTATTTCCCACATTCACTGCACTCATAAGGCCTTTCTCCAGTGTGGATACTCTCATGCTGAACAAGCGTGGATTTGTGACTGTAGGCTTTCCCACATTTGCTGCACTTGTAAGGCCGTGCTCCAGTGTGGACTCTCTGGTGTACAATGAGATTAGAGCTATGATTAAAAACTTTCCCACATATGCCACACTCGTAAGGCATCTCTCCAGTGTGGATCCTCTGGTGCTGCACAAGTATGGGTTTGCGGCTAAAGGTTTTCCCACATTCGCTGCACTTGTAAGGCCTCTCTCCAGTGTGGACTCTCTGGTGCTGAACAAGTGAGTCTTTGCGGCTAAAGGCCTTCCCACATTCGCTGCACTCATAATGCTTTTGTCCACTGTGAAAGACCTCTGCACAGTGGGTGTCACTTTGTGGGTTCCACTTGCTAAGACAGTAATGCTGCTGAATCATGCTTAAGCTGGTTGGGAAATCCTCACAACCCTCCCCTGTGGTAAAAGGTGTCTTTGACGACTGGACAGGGCAGCTGTTCACAAGAAAGGCCCTGTGCACGTCCCTCCTGCAGGGTTTTTCTCCACTGTGCTGATTGTGGAGGGGGAAGTTTGCACTGAACCATAGCTGTTTCCCACATGCCACACACAGGTATGGTTTCTGCCCAGGACGTGTTTCCTGCTGTTCAGCCATGTGCAGAACATCTCTCAAGATCGGGCCACACGTCTCACAGGGGTGGGCTTTCTGGGAAGATGGAATCGTCTTAGGAATCATGCCCTTAGACACTCTTTTTACAGAAATGCTCTGCTCAAAACGGATCTCATCCTCTTCCATTCCACGCCAACAACCTGAAAGCAGACAAATGCTGGTAAAGTACACAGTGACACTGGTGGGAAGGGGCAGTTATTACAGATGTGTGTTTATTAAAACTAAGACTGAGGTCTGCCTCAGGACAAAAGGCCAGGGTGCAAGTTGAGTAAAGGGCTGCTCCACAGCCTTTGGCATCTAAGGGTCACAGGGTGGAAGCACCCTTGATGGGGAGAGGACACAGATCTGATGAACAGCCCAGAAAGAGCCAGGGTCCCCAATGAAATTATCCACAAATGCATTGTAGGAAGGCCTTGGCGGCTGGGGAGACATGCAGAAGAAGAGTGTGTTTATTAAACAGCTACAAATGAATAGAATAGCTGGTATTCAAGAATTATTTGAAGAACGGGCACCTCTCATGACACACAAAGCATATAAGCCAGTGTTGGAGAGCAGCACAGAGGAAGCAGTGGAGAGGAGCAGCTGAGATGTGGGCAGAGGTGAGGAACTGCCAAAGGTCACAGCATAAAAGGTAAGTGTGTAAGCAGGGCAGTAAAGACAGGAATGAAGTGTGGGCAGTAGCCTTGGCACTTAAACCACTGTGGGCACCGAGAGGCTGTAGACTGACCAGAACCCAGCCCGACATCACACTTCCCCAGCTCCCACCCACCAGGGCCACCTACACTCTGAGCCTCTCTGGTCAGAACTGCAGTTGTGTCAGCCCAGTCAGAGACCCAGGGCTCCCTGCCTAGCTCCTGTGGGGAAACTCCATGGGACACAGAAGACAGGAAAAGACAGGACAGGTAAATGGCCAGCACAGGTGCGGGTGACCCACCCCTCAGAGAAGAAACCTAAATATCATGAAAATAACTCTGAAGTATTGTCTTGCAGGAATAGCCTAGTGGTCCCAACAAGTAGTGATTGTACTGGGTCCTTGGGATTCCTGATACAGGTAGGCTATGAGAAATGTCAGCTAGAGGAAGGGGGCACAATCTGGGGCCCAAGAGTGCCACGGATCTGGACAGAGGCACCCAGTCAGGGAGAGGACAAACTGGACAAGATCCACTGGGTAACAACTGGACACTTCACACCTGCATTCCTCCATGCAAGCCTTCAGGGCAGCAGGTAGGGGGACCACTCAGAAACCAGAGGTGCTAGAGCCCCCAGTTCACACCTGGCACCCACGGCGCCTACTCCAGGGAACCAGGGTGGGTGGTGGCACTGCCTATGGCTCTGATCCAGGAACAGGGAAGAGGGAGAGCCCAGTCCAGGCACTGCAGGGGACAAGAGGGCCTTACCCAGTGAGGCCATCAGTGCAAAGTTCTCCAGCATCACTTCGCGGTACAGGAGCCTCTGAGCCTCATCAAGGAGCCCCCACTCCTCCTGGGAGAAGGACACGAACACGTCCTCAAAGGTCACATTCCCCTGCCACAACGGGGAGAGCAGTCTGTGAGCAGTCTCCTTCCCAAGGATCCCATCTGCCCCCACAGAACTCCCCTGACCATTCCTTCCCATCCAGCTAAACTCAGAGGAAACACCAACACCAGGTGCCATATATGTCTGCTCTCTCCTCAGGGTCTCGTTGATCATTGTGTCCACCCACAGCAATGACAGGCAGGTGGGGCAGAAAGGCCTGTCTAAACTCTGTGGCTGGCATGGGGCTCAGCACCCCCACCTACCTCCTTCCAGCCAGTTCTTTGAAAGTTGCTAAAATCATGATTACCAGACAACCAAAGTTAGGCTCATCTTTCTTCCTTAAGCCTCCCAAACCAGGGCCCCAGGGCCATCGATTCACACTCCTTTTCCACATGCACATTGTTCTTCTGGATCACTCTCTCACAACTCAGGTCGCTTACCCAGTTATTGGCCTCCACCATCACCTTCCTAGCTCATTAACTGCTCCCCAGAGAGCAAAGCCTGCTGGGTAATGTAGTTCACATGCCACCAAACCTTGAGGAAATCGTCAGGTAATAAGTGCAGAGCTGGCACGCAGCCATTTGCAGGCACCCGTACTGAGTAACCATTATTAGGCAACCATTCCTGGGAGACTGCAGGAGGGTGTTGCAGTCTGGAGCAGAGACCAGCACCTTGCCTCATGACTCCAGGGTGCGGCAAAATGCTCCCTCTTGACTGTCCTAGTAAGTATGCCAAACGGACATTCTCTGCTCTGCTTCACTGCCTGCCCCTAAGTCCGTCCCCATGGAAACAAAACAAGATGTTCCTAATCAACAGCAGAGTCATAACTTTACTCCCTCTTTATGGTGCACTGATCAAACTACCCAGTATAGCTATTCCCTAATGATCTCATGTGACTTCTGCCAATAAAAGTGAGGGCTGAAAGGAGCCATTTTGTCTTCCTGTCATGGAGCGCAGGAGGGTCCCCTGACTCCCCGCTTGCCAATCATGTGTGTCTGTTTTTTCCTTACATGCTCACTGTATCAGGTATTTCTCACCCGCTATGCCGGACACGGCAGGAGGGTACTGTTGTGTTGCTGTAGGTTCTCCCTTGTAAATCTATATACATGCCATCTTCTACTTTTTGGATGTCTCTCTCCTGAACCCCTCCATATAACTTCAGCCCCGTGTTCAGCAGCTTACTGGATACCTCAAGGGTTCTCTGGCACATCTCAGACTCTCCACGTGGCCACAAATAAAGAACTGATACCCATATGCAGAGTTACTTCTACCACTAACTTGCCCACGTCAGCTGATGGCACTTCTACCCTTCTGACTGATATGGCCTAACACCTTGAGGCTGTCTCTTTCTTATACAGAAAATCTGACCCAATCACTTCTCCCGTCTACACGGCAACCCCTCTGGCCCAACCATTTGTTACAACTCGCCTGGAATACAGAAGCAGCCTTCTCCCCAGTCTTTCTCCTCACCTCTATCCTAATTCCCTCAACCCTTACCACATAGCCTGTTCTCCACTTGGAATTCAGAGTTGTCTTTGTTGCTGTTTAGTCACTAAGCTGTGCCCAACACTTTGCAACCACATGGACTGTAGCCCGCCAGGCTCCTCTGTCCATGGGATTTCCCAGGCAAGAACACTGGACTGGACTGCCATTTCCTTGTCCAAGGGATCTTCCCAACCCAGGGATCAACATGGCATCTACAGGGAAGCTGTAAAAACCCAGATCAGATCACCTCCCTCTGCTCCACATCTGCCAAGGCTACCCTACCCTCAGAACAGAGGCCTAGCTTCTCAATTGGCCATTTCAGGCCCGACTCCTGTTACCAGACTTGGTGAAGATCTGTAGTTTTTTTAAGATTCCCAATTCAATCTCACCATCAGGTATGCTGGTTCCTGTGCCTGGAGTCACCAGGAGTGGTCACCAGGAGTCAGTGCCCTGCCATATAACCCCTGGACTGGACTCTGAGCTTGGTGTTTCTCAGGAGTTCTCAGACTCAAGAGCTGGGAGAGTACAAGGTAACGTGTTCTATGAAACCACAATCCTGGAGCCCTGATGGGTGAGAGACTGGACATCCTCGTCTCACTGTATAAATCCCATAATTACTTCTGAGATCGGGGAACCTGTAGGTACAGGGAAACTGGGAGAGAGAAGCAACCACGAAATAGCCCCAAGAGAGCCTCAGGCCTCTGAGCTGCTGCTGCTCGGCCATAAGGACCTGGAGCTGACAGTCTACCCTGTGTGCCGCAGTCCTCTAGGCCGTCTAACAACTGCGTGGCCTTGGACCCTCTGTCAACATTTCTAGGCTCTACGTCCTCACTCTCACGTCGTCTGTTCACACCTGGACAGTCTACATTTTAAATCATCATATATGGTCTCTGTTTAGAACCTTCCGTGCTCCCATCACCTTCAGAATGAAGGCACAGCTGCTCAAACCCTCTGATCTTTTCAGACACCAAAGACTCAGACTCCAGGTTTCCCAAATGCTCTGCACATTCCGGCCCCAACTTCAGTAACGTCCTGTCATCCCGTCACGCGGGCGGTCAGAAATGTCCGCCCAAGGGCGCCCCCACAGTCGGGTCACAGGGCCCAGAGCTGCCGGGCTCTGAGGCTTCCCTCATTCGAGGCTTCAGGATTCAGAGACGGAGGTCGAGGGAGGACCCGGGGGCGCGGCACCCACCTGCGCCAGGTCGGTCAGCACCGCGGCCGCCATCGGCACCTGCGGCCTGGGGAAGGCGAGTGGCTGCAGGGCGACAGGGGCTAGGCCCTGGGCTCCGGCGGCCGGGTCACGCGAGCAGCGCCGCTACCAACCCTCAGGTCCGCTTCTGTGTAGGGCAACAACGCCCCTCACGTTTTCCCCATCACGTCACGCCGTCTGTGACGTAGCCTTCTGGATACGGATCTGAGGGACTAATCCGAAAGCAAACAATATGTCCGCCCGAGACGGGAATAGGAAGTCCCTCCGAGGCATCGTCCCTATTGGCCCAGAGCCGCCGAGGCTCCTGGGTAATGCAGTTCCCACAGCACCAACGATGAAGTGGGGCATTGGCGCCACCTCCAGGTCACAAGTGGAGCTGCCTAGCTACGGTCGCCTAGAAAAGGTTTATTTCAGTTTGAGGATTAGGCAGTTTTGGGTCATGGAGAAAGCAAGAGAGTTCTCATAGGTGGAACTATGGGGAGATATAAACAACAGAGCCTGCTGTAATATAACTTATAATTGTTAATCAGCCTTGAGCGTATGCCCGTTTGTATTCCCTTTCATTGATTTGTGGTGGGTACAAGCCCTACATTGCACAGGACATAACCAAAAGGAGGAGCAAGTGTTAATTTTAGGGCTGCAGCCATCAACTGCAGTGAGTCCAGAGCCCTTGAAAAATAAAGTCTGTCACTGTTTCCATTGTTCACTTCAGTTCAGTCAGTCGCTCAGTTGTGTCTGACTCTGCGACTCCATGGACTGCAGCACACCAGGCCTCCCTGTCCATCACCAACTCCTAACCCAAACCCATGTTCATTGAGTTGGTGATGCCATCCAAGCATCTCATCCTCTGTTAGCATCAGGGTCTTTTCAAATGAGTCAAATCTTTTCATCAGGTGGCGAAAGCATTGGAGTTTCAACTTCAACATCAGTCCTTCCGTTGTTACCTCATCTATTTGCCATGAAATGATGGGACCAGATGCCATGATCTTAGTTTCCTGAATGTTGGGTTTCAAGCCAGCTTTTTCACTCTCTTCTTTCACTTTCATCAAGAGGCTCTTTAGTTCCTCTTTGCTTTCTGCTATATAGTGGTATCATTTACATATCTGAGATATTTCTCCTGTCAACCTTGATTCCAGCTCGTGCTTCATCCAGCCTGGCATTTCGCATCTTGTACTCTTTATATAAATTAAATAAATGGGGGCGGGGTGGACAATATACAGCCTTGATGTACTCCTTTCCCAATTTGGAACCAGTCTGATGTTCCATGTCTGGTTCTGTTTCTTCTTCACCTTCATACAGGTTTCTCAGGAGGCAGGTAAGATGGTCTGGTATTCCCATCTTTTAAGAACTTTCCACAGTCTGTTGTGATCCACATGGTCAAAGGCTTTAGCATAGTCAGTGAAGCAGAAGTACATGTTTTTCTGGAATTCTCTTGCTTTTTCTATGATCCAACGGAAGTTGACAATTTGATCTCTGGTTCCTCTGCCTTTACTAAATCCAGCTTGAACATCTGGGAGTTCTCACTTCATATACTGTTGAAATCTAGCTTGGAGAATTTTGAGCATTATTTTGCTAGCATATGGAATAAGTACAATTGTGTGGTAGTTTGAACACACTTTGGCATTGCCCTTCTTTGGGGTTGGATTGAAAACTGACTTCTTTAAGTCCTGTGGCCACTGCTGAGTTTTCCAAATTTGCTGGCATATGGAGTGTAGCAATTTCACAGCATCATCTTTTAGGATTTGAAATAGCTCAACTTTGAAAAGACTCTGATGCTGGGAAAGATTGAGGGCAGGAGGAAAAGGGGATGACAGAGGACTCAAGGGATGAGAATCTGAATAAACTTTGGGAGTTGGTGATGGACATGGAGACCTGGCGTGCTGCAGTCCATAGGGTTGCAAAGAGTTGGACTTGACTGAGTGACTGACCTGAACTGAATTCCTTCACTTCCACTAGCTTTGTTTGTAGTGATGCTTCCTAAGGCCCACTTGACTTTGCATTCCAGGATGTCTGGCTCTAGGTGATTGATCACACCATTGTGATTGATCACACCATTGTGGTTATTTGGGTCTTTAAGACCTTTTTTTTTTTTTTTTTTTGTATAGTCCTATGTATTCTTGCCACCTCTCCTTAATGTCTTCCGCTTCTGTTAGGTCCGTACTGTTTATTTCCTTCGTTGTGCCCTTCTTTGCATGAAAGTGTTGCCTTGGTATCTCTAATTTTATTGAAGAGTTCTCTAGTCTTCCCATTTTATTGTTTTCCTCTATTTCTTTGCATTATTCACTTATGAAGTCTTTCTTATTCTCCTTGCTATTCTTTGGAACTCTGCATTCAAATGGGTATATCTTTCCTTTTCTCCGTTGCCTTTAGCTTATCTTCTTTTCTCAGCTATTCGTAAGTCCTCCTCAGGCAATCATTTTGCCTTTTTTCATTTATTTCTCTTGGGGATGGTTTTGATCACTGCCTCCTGTACAATGTTACAAACCTCTGTCCATAGTTCTTCAGGCACTCTATCAGATCTAATTCCTTGAATCTATTTGTCACTTGCACTGTATAATGGTAAGGGATTTGACCTAGGTCATACCTGAATGGCCTAGTGATTTTCCCTACTTTCTTTAATTTAAGTCTCAGTTTGGCAATAAGGAATTCTTGATCTGAGCCACAATCGACTTCCAGTCTTGTCTTTGCTGACTGTATAGAGCTTCTACATCTATGGCTGCAAATAATATAATCAATCTGATTTTGGTATTGACCATCTGGTGATGTCCATGTGTAGAGTTGTCTCTTGTGTTGTTGGAAGAAGGTGTTTGCTATGACCGATGCATTCTCTTGGGGAAACTGTTAGCCTTTGCCCTGTTTCATTTCGTACTCCAGGGCCAAATTTGCCTGTTACTCCAGGTATCTCTTGACTTCCTATTTTTGCATTCCAGTCCCCTATAATGAAAAGGACATATTTTTTGTGTGTTAGTTCTAGGTGTTGTAGGCCTTCATAGAACCATTCAACTTCAGCTTCTTTGGCATTGCGGTTGGGGCATAGACTTGAATTCTGTGATATTGAACGGTTTGCCTTGAAAATCCACTAAGATCATTCTTTCATTTTTGAGATTGCACCCAAGTGCTGCGTTTCACTCTTTTGTTGACCAGAAGGGCTACTCCATTTCTTTTAAGGGCTTCTTGCCCACAGCAGTAGATATAATGGTCATCTGAATTAAATTTGCCCATTCCAGTCCATTTTAGTTCACTGATGCCTAAAAAGGAGAAGACTGGAAGTATAAAGGGAAAGCCAAGAGGAGCTGACTGGAAGGATGAGGAGGGCTTCTTTGGGAGTGAAACTAACAAAAAGTCTCTCTGAGCCTGAACTAGGCTGTAACTTGTCTGATCTACACCTTTTGGTCCATTGCTCCAAATTTTTGTTGTGATGAGACAAGAATCGAGGAAGAGAAATAAACCAACCTGACAGTTGTTGCAAACTTTTGGTTTCAGATCACTTGTTCTTGAGATCAAGTCATGGTCAAATGATGTCTCCATAAACCTACATCAAATGAATAAATTCTCTGTTATGACAAGAAAGGGCAAGAGCCCAGGGCACAACTTTCACCCTCCAAGGTCTACGTCCTGGCTGATGAGTGGAGAGTTCCTGCTTTGGCCCATAATCCTGTCAGGGAACATTCATCCAGCGCCCAATCTGGGTCCTCCTGCCAGCGCCCAGGCTGGGCAAAAGAGGCAGGTTTTCGCAGGCGGTACACTCAGGTCAGGTCCCCAGACTCAGCACAGCTATCACCACTGAGGGAGCCAGGTGCCCAGGACCCAGCTAGCCCTCAGGCTTCTCAGATGCCCCAACGGGAGTGGAGTGTAGGTGCATCCCAGGTCCNGCAGAAAAACCATGTACGCCCAAACAATAACTTGAATTGGGAGAATTATTGAGTGTTGCTACCATTTGCTAAGCACTGTGTTAGAATTAGGAATGAGAGAAAAAAGCAGTCTGTGCACTCAGAAGGCCCACATTCTGCCGGCGAGATGGCACGTCGACAGATGGCTATGATGCACGGAGGTAGGTGCTGCCTGTTGACAAGGGAGGAGCGCATGATGCTCGCAGGCACGGAGGAGGGCCCGCTGCAGCCCCACGGCAGCATCTGGCCTCATTGGGAGGCTGCGTGGGACTTGGAAAGGGCAGCGCTGACATGGGCTCCGGTGTGGGGAGGAGGAGGCTGCAGGCAAGAGAGACAAGTTGGAAGACTCACAGGTGCGTGGGGACCAGGTGGTCGGGCCGTCTATCGTCATCTCTTATATAAGGTGCACGTGGGCCATGTGAATGCGGCAGGTCTTAAAGAGTAGAATCCGGGGGTACTGCTGGGACCTGCAGTTGGTTCCCTGTTTTCTGTGGATGCTGCTGTACAGGTCAGCCTGCCTCTTGGTCAGCCTGTAGGCAGCTTCTCATTTGCCCCAGTTCCTCTTGTTCCAAGATCATGGAAAAGCTACTGCCCCAAGGCTTTCAGCTTCTTGCCAGCTCCTCTGCTGACCTGACATCTGTACATAGCAGCCCTCAGGGGCTTCCCTGGTAGCTCAGGTGGTAAAGAATCTGCCTGCAATGGAGGAAACCCTGGTTCAATTCCTGGCTAGGGAAGATCCCCTGGAGAAGGGATAGGCTACCCACTCCAGTATTCCTGGGCTTCCCTGGTGGTTCAGACAGTAAAGAATCTGCCTGCAGTGTATAAGACCTGGGTTCGATCTCTGGGTGGGGAAGACCCCCTGGAGGAGGGTTATGACAACCCACTCCAGTATTCTTGCTTGGAGAATCCCCATGGACAGAGGAGCCTGATGAGCTACAGTTTATGGGGTCACAAAGAGTCAGACACAACTGAGTGACTAAGCACAGCCCAGCACAGCCCTGGAGTGGATCAAAGAGGGCACACACAGAAGGCAGTGCCGTGTGTTTCTGCAGCTGCTGTTGGTCCCGTCAGCTAGCTTAAATGATAAGACTTTGGTGGTCCCGTGACCGCCCCTGACCTCTTTGTCCTAGCACTTGTGTGCGTTCCAGCACTGCCCTCCTCGCTCTCGGTGTCATGAGGGGCATGACTTTGGAATCAGAGTTTTGCTGCTCGTTGTTTGGATTTAGGCTGGGTATGTAAGTTCTCTAAGCCTCAGTTTCTTAGTCTGTATGATAGGAATATAAAGGTCATAGTATCCACCCCGTACTAGTGTCATTAGTCTCATGTGAGGCCCTCCATGGAGAATTGCTAACTCAGTACAACTTAGCTTGCAGTAAATGCTTTGGAAATGTTAACTGCAGTACCTGCTGTTAAGTCTTCACTCCAGAAGTCACGGCTGTGTATCTTCGTTCATGTGTCCTGGTCTTTGGCAACTAGAGCAGGTCCCAGACTTGACTTGTGTTCCTCTCGAGCGTGATTCTTCGCTCACCCTCTCAGAGGCGTGAGTCTGGAGCTGGGGATGCCGTCCCTCCGTGGGATCCTGCCATACCCACAGTGTGTGCCCTTCCAGCACGGTTTTCTTTCTCAGTGAGCTGTCATAGATGCCCTCTCTGCCCTCCTATAACAGTATCTTCCCTTGTCTCGGGGCTTCTGGGGGCCCTAGGGTTTGGGCAGCCTGTTAGGTCCTAGGACTTTGCCTCCAGTTCTGCTCTGCTTCCCTCCTTCCCAGCTGCTGCCAGCACCTCTCTCATTTCCTTAGTCCTGTGTGGTCCAGACCAAGCACCTCCCCTGATGCCCGGGACCACCAACCACAGCTGCTTACCTTACACAGGTTTTCCTACCTGCCGCTGCTCCCTTTGGAACCCCCCTCCCCCAGACACCCCTCACCTCATGGCCAGGCTCCTATTGCACACTGCCTTGACATGTCATTTTCCTATTTAAGGGTCTTTCATGCCCCCTGCCCCTTTCACTGGGGGGGCAGTGAACCTTAGCACCTTTCCCAGGCTCACCCAGATTCTGCCTGCTTCTGGTTTGTTGATAGAGCAATAGCTTGGATTCAGGAACCTTGGGCCGTGGCCATTTCTTATCTGAGTGTCTTCAAGGAAGCCCCTTCACCTCTTGGGTCTCATTTCCTGTATTAGGCAAGTGTTTTTAAACAATATTTTGTTCAAGGAGCTTTTTTAAAAAAAGAAAAAAACAGCATGATTCTTGAACAACTTTTTCAAAACTCACTGTCCCCAGTCCTGCTTTAGAGATTCAGATATGACCCCGGGGGCGGGGGGAAGGGTGTATGTGAATGGTGGGGGGGTATGGGAAGTGGGAGGGAGACCTGTGGTAGGAACCTGTAGTTTTTTTCAGTTCACTAGCATCTCTTCCTTCAGCCCCTCTTGAGAACTGCTGTTTCACATGAAATCACAGAGGAAGCCCAAGAATAGAGACAGACCAGAAGAGACAGGGTGTGAGAGGCACCGTGTGCAGGCCCCCGGCCAGGCCGAACCGAGGGCTCCTGTTCCTTCAGCCCCTTTGTGTTCCCAAGTCTTTACTCGTGACTGGCAGCCTCTGTGCTGTGTCTGTGGTACAGGCTGACAGTGGCTGCGGGTTTTGATGGTGCCATCGAGCGTTTATTCTCTTCTCCTTTGTGCTCTGTGTCCATGGCTCTTATTTCGCCAACAGGACTGTGAGCTCCTCCAGGGCAGGGCTGCAGTGCCCACCACTCAGCGTGGCCTTGTGGAGCTCATGGTGGCTTCAGGGAGGGTGAATGGGCGGTGGCTCGGCCATCATGGGAGGGGGCCTCGGGTCGCTGGCGGGCCCTTCACTCAGGTCGTGTTCACTGCTCTTGCAGAGTGAGCTTTGGGAGCTGAGGTTGAGAACTAGACGAGGAACTTCAGTTTGATCTGATTTGACTCTGGTTCTTTGTGCTCCAAGAGTCTGCTTTGGCAGGAGGTGTTTTGCCTAAAAATACTCCTGTTCACTGTCACTGTGGTGCTGAGGTTGGTAGGCTGTGGACCTGCGTGGATGCCTGAAGCCCAGCCCCTGCCTGCAGTGTGTCTTGGGNATCCGATTTGACTCTGGTTCTTTGTGCTCCAAGAGTCTGCTTTGGCAGGAGGTGTTTTGCCTAAAAATACTCCTGTTCACTGTCACTGTGGTGCTGAGGTTGGTAGGCTGTGGACCTGCGTGGATGCCTGAAGCCCAGCCCCTGCCTGCAGTGTGTCTTGGGCCGCCCTTAGCTTCCTCAGGCAGCTCCTGAGCTCAAGCCCTGTCTTCTGGAACTGAGCCAGCTCTCTGGCGAGGTCAGATCTGTGGGTTTTGAGGCTTACGTTGCCCACGGTCTCACCATTTCCTCTCTAGCTTGAGTTTCCTACCAGAGAGAATGTGATAAAGGGTTGGGATTATTTAAGGGCCTGGGGAGTGCCTGGTAAGAGCGATCCTTGCTAAGAAGCACTGGTAAGCCTTCGGCTGCTGTGCACGGGGTGATGAGCTGTCAAAACAGGTGAGGGCTTTACCGGGGATCATCTTGGTGAGCAGTTACTTTCTTCCTTCAAAAAAAATCTGAGATAAGGGGGACTAGCAGGAGATCTAAGTGGGAGAGAAAGGATTTAGAATGATACATGAGTGAGATAGTCTGGCTCAGCTGTTGGTGTGAGGGGGGCGATAAGGGCGCTGTGGGAGGTCGTTGCCTGTTTCCCCTGCCCTGGAGACTTGTCAGTCGAAGAGACACTTGATGGTACTATTTTGTAATAAGAGAAAAGTTTAAGGTTGTCTGCCTAGGGCTGTGGGAAGAATGGGGTGACTGCTCTTGGGTAAAGGCACCTTTGGGTACCTGAACATGTTCTAGAGTTGACTCTGGTGACAGTTGTACAATCCTGTGAGTGGGCTGATAAACACCTTGATTTGTATACTTTAAATGGGTGAATTGTTTGGTATGGGAGTTATGTCTTAATAAACTCTTATGGAATCACAGTTTATGAATCAGAAGGACCAAACTTGGGGTCTGAAGTCTTGAGTTCTGGCTTCACTACCTATTTAGCCCTCTGATCCCGGGCACATCATCTAACCTCCTGGAGCTTCACTGGTTTTATCTGTGAAGTGAGAATGAAAATTCCTTATGGGATTGTTGTTGAGACAAATGACACAGGGCATGTGAAATAGGACATAGTAAAACCTCTGCTAATTACATATTTACATATTTAAGTTAGTCTGTTTTTGTGGATAATGGATGGTTAGCCTGAAATGCTCCTGAGAGTTCCCAGCTCGCCCAGTGAAATGAACACTGCTTGTGGCTGAGAACTGATTTGCATGATGTGTAAAGAGCCGAGTCCTTAAAACCCGGTATCGAACTGCCTCATATCTGCGGTCTGGGACCTTGAGTCCAGACAGAGAGCGTCAGTTCGCCTCGTACTGGACGTCAGATGCTGACGTCGTGCTTCATTGTAACAGTAATTGTTGCTTGTCTCCACCTGCCAAGGCACTGTACTGTTAGCGGAGTCGAGTTGTGGTCAGCAGCAAAGCTGGTACCTGGTCAGGCTGACTCAGCAGGGTGCAGAGCCATCTGTCCAGGAGTGGGGGGCCAGCAGCCTTGGAAATCGGCTCCAGGAAACAAATCCTAATTTGATTTCTTCCGCTTCCTAGACCTCAACAGTAGGTAGACTCACTCAGACTCTAAACTCCATCCTTAGTGATCAGGCTTCCAATTCAGAGTCTGTTTTTGAATATGCCCCTGCCCTACGGATGAAACTAGAGCGTGTTTCAGGAAGCCAGCTAAGGGAGAGGTGTGAGGAAAAGTCAGTAATACCACTGATCACAAACTTCGGTAGTAGTTTTTATTTATTCTTAAGCTTTAAAATTAAAAAAAATTTTTTTTTCGTTTAAAGTTAGTCAGTGTACAATATTATAGAAGTTGGGCCTCTCAGGTGGTTCAGTGGTGAAGAATCCTCCTGCCAGTAGAGAAGACATGGGTTCGATCCCCGGGTTGGGAAGATCCTGGAGAAGGAAATGGCAACCCCCTCCAGTATTTTTGCCTGGAAAATTCCATGGACGGGGGAATCTGGCAGGCTACAGTTCATGGACTTGCAAAGAGTTGGACACGACTGAGTGACTAAGCACACACACACATTATATAAGTTATAGGTGTGCAACAGTGATTCACAGTATTAGGTAGTCAGTTTGAATCGAATTATCTCAAGAACTGTGTTTAGGATTAAAAAATATTACCAGGGTCAATGATTGTTTTTCTCTTTGTATTTTGTTATGCATGCTTTCAGTAGACTTTTATTGGCATTTTGCTATCTAGGAGCATATACGTTGCTGAGGCTAAAAATATGAAAAGTACAGCTTAAGCCCCCTACTTAGCATCACTCTTTGGGGAGACAGACAAGGAAAGAGACTATTGCAGTATAAGAAAGGCTTGCAGAGGACTTGAGCGATGTGGCAGTGGGTTGGATGGCGAATTGGCTGGGCGGGACCGGCGAGGGGGATGAGGGGCCCTGTGGGTGCAAGGGCGGGATAGTGGCAAGGCAGTGCGAGGGTAATCAGAAGTGTGTAATACACACGATGGTGGCTGGGATAAGTGCAGCAGCCAGGGCTGACGGGTGCGGATGGTTTCTGGAGCTGTCAGGAAAGCAGAGCAGACAGAAATACGAGAGGCAAAGGAGAGCTGAGCATGACTGCCGGGTGGATGCAGGGCTGGAGTCCAGAGGACCGCAGGTTCAGGAAGGGACGGGGGAAGTGATGAGCTGATTTAGAAATGGCAATTTGGAGAGTCTGAGGGCCATTCCATTGTGAGTGGCTGGGAGGCTGTCTGGGGTCCAGATCCGGATCCCTGAAGAGGAATCTGGAGTAAAGGTCCGTTTGAGGGGAGGGGGGCCATCAGCACGGGTTGCTGGAGAGTTTCCCCAAAGAGCAGAGGACCCGTGAGGTGATGCCCAGGAGGGAGATGAGGAAGAGCAGCCAGACAGTGGGTCGGTTGTTTGGCCCGGAACTCATTTCTGCTGATTCTGAGGTCTCAGCCTAAACGACACTTCCTGAGGGTAGCCGTCTTTTCTGGCCTCCCCTCCGCGTGGGTTTGGTGCTGCTGCCGTGGCCTGCCCGCCCCCGGCGTAGCCCTGCACACGTGGCGTAGCCCTGCACGCGTGGCGTAGCCCTGCACGCGTGGCGTCACGCTTGCCCCTGCTGCGGTCGGACCCCGTGCGCTCTGGGGAGTGTGGGGCTGTGCCCGGTGTTCAGGCCCGCATTCGCTGTGCTGGTACAGCTGGTGCCTAAGAAAGGACAGTGCAGTCGGTGAAAGAGCGTCTGAAAGGCCGGGGGAGGAGACAGCGTTGCCTGGAGGATGTGGTTGGCGGGCAGGCCCAGGATTGTTGCAGCTAAGGGCACGGCGCGGGGCAGGCAGGCCCAGGCTCAGGTCCCGCTTCACTTACCCTTGGTCAGCCTCGATTTCCTCATCTCTAAAATGGGAGCAGTAATGTCAGTCAAGAGTGGAGAGGATTAAGTGAGATGACGGTAAAAAGAGAGCCTTCTGTCGGTGTCTAATACTGATGTGTTACTGGCTTCCCAGGTGGCACAAGTGGTAAAGAACCCAGCTGCCAGTGTAGGAGATGTAAGACACACAGCTTCCTCCCTGGATTGAGAAGATTCCCCTGGAGGAGGGCATGGCAACCCACTCCAGTATTTCTGCCTGGAGAATCCCGCATGGACAGAGGAGCCTGGCGGGCTGCAGTCCTTGGGGTCGCAAAGAGTCAGACCTGACGGAAGTGACTTAACATAATGAATGGATATTTATAGCACTGATTCCCCTGTTTTCCAGTTATTATTTTTTTTATGTGTCCGTCTAAACGTCTTGAATGCTGAAGTCAATTCTTCATCTTTTATCCCGGGGGTTTGGTGGTTAGCCTGCCTGGAAGCTGGTTGTTGGAATCAGTTGGTATCCATTGGAGGCAGGTCCACCTTGCGGCTCTGAGGATCCAGACCCACAGCTTGAATGTTGACTCACTAGTTTCGCTCCACAGGCTCCCTGCAGCTCTGTGATCTGTGCCACACCTTCCCGGAGACGAAAGTCTGAGCGATCGGGTGGACGCCTTTTAAATGCTGGACCTGTTGCACAACAAGACGAATGTACTCAGTGCCACTGAACAGTGCAGTTGAATATAGTTAAAATATTATGTTTTATATTAGGTGACTGTTGCCACAATTTAAAAAAAAATGGAAAAGGAATCCATGCTGGGCCAGCTGTGTGAGGTGGGTCCCAGAGGGCGTGTCTCCTTTGGGCTGCAAGCTTGCCGGAGAATGGGTGGCAGTTCTCACATCTTGTCTGGCACACACGTGGCCAGAATGGGAGTGCCTCTGGCTCAGCGCGGGGCGGGGTTCCTTGGCCATGTCGGGGCAGCAAGTCCTGGGAACTGTTGATTGTCCAAGCGCAGCAGGAACAGAGGTAGCTCCTTTTGAGCTGTGGGGTGAAATGTACGGAAACTGGAAGACCTGCTGTTTATGCCCTTATCCCCTTTTAAAACAAACAAACACAGGTAGCCATAGCATAGGGGTAAATATTGAAGTAAGCAATTTACCAAAAAACCCCAACCTTGATCCCACCCCTCTGGCATAACTGCCCTCCCTCTGTTTATTTCAAGCTGCTGTTCTGACTGAATGCAGGCCTCTAGGATTCCCGGGTTTGAAGACTTGGATGTTCTGTGACCAGCGCCAGCTGACAGTCTCTGCTACACTCTTGTGATAATAGCAAGCTCTGTCAGAACTCAGAGAGGTGCTGCACAAACCACAGGGGCCTTGGCTAACACCCCATTTGTTGAAAATTTGCATCCCTTTCCAATTGAGTTCCTCTTTGGCCCGTGGCAGAGAAAAAAGTCCCTCAGCATATCTAGTAGAACCAGTTCTGCTTGATTGCTGAAAGAACTGTACTTTCCTAACCTTTTCTTATGCATTGAACGTGATACGCAGTTGGGGTCAGTAAGGGATTTTATCCCACATGTCCAGTTCTGGAAATAAGACTGTGGCCATTTGCTGATAAGGCAGTTGGACAGGGAGTGTCACAGTTGAAGGGCAGAAGGAGCAGAGGGTTAGGGGGAAGCCCAGGGCCCTTTGCTGAAACCATGTGGCAGTTAAGAAGCTCCCACTGCTCCAGGGAAGAGGGAGAGGGTAGAAGCAGCCGTCCCTGGATGCTGGTTGAATTGCCTGTGAGATCCTGGGAGGACACCAAGTCCATCCGTGGTGGCTGCTGCCCTGCCTCTCTCACTGGGCAGGCTTCACGACTTTCTTTCTGGATGAATATCACATGCGTGACAGTCTTCAATGGAATGTTCTTTCCAGTAATATGAGAGCATTTGGTGATGCCGCCCGCGTTAATGCCCAAGCCTAGATATTGTCTCTTAATCTTCCAAATGTTTCTCTGGCCCCCGCTGGAGTGGTTTAAAAACCCCTCATTACTTAAAGTCATTATTAACTAAATTACTCAGTGAAGTCTTCTGAGCACTTACTGTTTGCAAGGCCTGTGCTGGAGCTTCCCAGGCAGCATTAGTGGTAACAAACCCGCCTGCCAATACAGGAGACATAAGAGCCACGGCTTTGATCCCTGGGTAAGGAAGATCTGCTGGAAGAGGGCATGAACTCATTCCAGTGTTCTTGCCTGAAGAATGCCATGGACAGAGGACCCTGGTGGGCTACAGTCCATGGGGACACGAGGAGTCAGACACGACTGAAGCGACTTAGCACACACACGCACACACACTGGATTCTGGGGCAATATGGCGAACAGAAAAACAGAGCCTGCCCTCAAAGAGTTTATAAACTGATGGGGAGATAGACTTAAGTAATTACGTAAACAAATGTGATACTGCAATTGTGACAAGTGCTAAGAGGGAAAGATACACAGGGCTTAAAGAGCCTGATGGCAGAGAAGGCTTCCCAGAGGAAATGACCCTTGTCCTGAGGTCTGATGGATACACGGATACTCACAGGGCAGAGAGGAGAAGCATTCCATGCAGGGGCTTGGATGCAAGGCAGGAAGGAGCTTGGCAGGTACGAGAGGCTGACGGAAGGCCGGTGTGGCCGACATGCAGGCTGAGGAGGAGGGCGTGGGAGACCAGGCTGTGCAGAACCTGGCAGGCTTTGTCAGGTCGTTGTCCTACTCCCACTGGTCACCCAGAGCAGGCTGCGTCCTGAGGGGTCACTGCCCCTCCAGGGTGGGCAGTGGGTGCCAAAGGGGCAGCTGCAGGCTGAGCAGTTGGAAAGCTGCTGCACTGGTCCACATGGGCGATGATGCGAGCCTGGACTAGGCTGGTCCTGGTGGAGGTGAGAAAGGAGCATGGGCTCTGGGTGTCTGTAATAGGCGATACCGATAGGATTTGGTCAAAGACTGGATACCGAGGGTGAAGGGGAAGGAGGTGTAAAGGGGACTCCTAGATGACATGCTTTTGAAGGGAAGCACAGGGTAGCCCAGGCCATACTGTGTTATTTGCCTTGGGGCCTTTCCTGGAGTGTGGGACCGAACAAGGTTCTCACGGAACTCTCAAGGATTGGTTGGAGTGACAGAGACCTAGGCCTTGGAGGATGGATTGGAGTGAGTCGTAAGAGGTGAGCTCCCAGCTGGTGTTGAGGAAGCCCCTGAGTTCTTCCCCACACAGCGGCCATTACTCCTGTGGGGTAGATTTTTTTTTTTTTCCTTTCAGCCTCTTTCCCTCTCCACAACAATTTGAGGCTTTTCCTGGATCTTCCCAGGTGGCTCAGACGATAAAGAATCTGCCTTCAATGTGAGAGACCCAACTTCGATCCCTGGGTCGGAAGATCCCCTGGAGAAGGGGATGGCTATCCACTCCAACATCCTTGTCTGGAAAATCCCATGGACAGAGGCTACAGTCCATGGGGTCGCAAAGAATCAGACACGACTGAACAACGAACACTTTGGGATCTTTCGGTGATGCTTGTCTAGCAGGTGCATTCAGTGCTCTTCCTGTGCCGTTCTCCTTTTTTCCCTTCATTCCACAGAAGTAATGTGGCCTCCTGTAAGAACGAAGGTTGAGCCAGCTATCAGGTTTGACTTCCACCTGCACCACATGCTAGCTGAGTGTCTTCACCTGCAGAGTGGAGGGAAGAGTGGGTATAAGAGCCCTCCCTCAAGGCTTGCTGTGAGGATTAAATGGGTTAATAAGTATAAAGCCCTTTAAACAGTGCCTGGTATGTAAGGCTCTAGAAATGTTTGTTACTGTTATTCTCCTCTCAGCCTCTGTAAGGGCTGGCCCTTAAGAGTAGCCGCTTTGACGTTCATAGAGTGGACACTTGTGATTTCTGCAGTCCACCAGCAACCCCTGAGTCACGATGGAGTAATTTGTGATGTCGGTAAGGAAGAGATTGTATTTTCTCATCCAGTTGTAAAGGTCAGGTTGGATAGCCTTTAATCACTCGCCCAGTAAATTTGCCCATGAAGACAGCAGCTTATTATGCATTGAGAACTCAGCTTGACCAGGAGGAGGAATTTCATTCTGGGAATTTCATTGTGTCCTGTAACCCTTGGTGCATCCAGGCGTGGGCTGTGCCTTCTTGTTAACCACATCCTCTCTTCTCCATGCAGCTATGCTCATTCCCCCAGGATCAGCAACAGCAGATGTTACAACTCTTGTTTCTCAAAAAAAGAGAAAACCCTTTGAAATATTAAAATGCTATCTCCATATTTGTTAGTTCTTTCTGTGTTTTTCTTATGGGGTCCAAAAAAAGAAAATACTATAAAAACATGTAAGGGAAAGAGCTGTAGGACGAGAGAGCTCTCCATTCTGTGTCCTCTGCCTTCTCCCCTACCTGTACAGGTAGCTTCCCAGAGAAAAGGGAGAATTTCACTTTTATTCTAAGGGGAGAGCTTCCTTTTTATTCTTGTTTACACACCCTGATTTATTGGAGTCCCCNTTTTTTTTTTTTCCTTTCAGCCTCTTTCCCTCTCCACAACAATTTGAGGCTTTTCCTGGATCTTCCCAGGTGGCTCAGACGATAAAGAATCTGCCTTCAATGTGAGAGACCCAACTTCGATCCCTGGGTCGGAAGATCCCCTGGAGAAGGGGATGGCTATCCACTCCAACATCCTTGTCTGGAAAATCCCATGGACAGAGGCTACAGTCCATGGGGTCGCAAAGAATCAGACACGACTGAACAACGAACACTTTGGGATCTTTCGGTGATGCTTGTCTAGCAGGTGCATTCAGTGCTCTTCCTGTGCCGTTCTCCTTTTTTCCCTTCATTCCACAGAAGTAATGTGGCCTCCTGTAAGAACGAAGGTTGAGCCAGCTATCAGGTTTGACTTCCACCTGCACCACATGCTAGCTGAGTGTCTTCACCTGCAGAGTGGAGGGAAGAGTGGGTATAAGAGCCCTCCCTCAAGGCTTGCTGTGAGGATTAAATGGGTTAATAAGTATAAAGCCCTTTAAACAGTGCCTGGTATGTAAGGCTCTAGAAATGTTTGTTACTGTTATTCTCCTCTCAGCCTCTGTAAGGGCTGGCCCTTAAGAGTAGCCGCTTTGACGTTCATAGAGTGGACACTTGTGATTTCTGCAGTCCACCAGCAACCCCTGAGTCACGATGGAGTAATTTGTGATGTCGGTAAGGAAGAGATTGTATTTTCTCATCCAGTTGTAAAGGTCAGGTTGGATAGCCTTTAATCACTCGCCCAGTAAATTTGCCCATGAAGACAGCAGCTTATTATGCATTGAGAACTCAGCTTGACCAGGAGGAGGAATTTCATTCTGGGAATTTCATTGTGTCCTGTAACCCTTGGTGCATCCAGGCGTGGGCTGTGCCTTCTTGTTAACCACATCCTCTCTTCTCCATGCAGCTATGCTCATTCCCCCAGGATCAGCAACAGCAGATGTTACAACTCTTGTTTCTCAAAAAAAGAGAAAACCCTTTGAAATATTAAAATGCTATCTCCATATTTGTTAGTTCTTTCTGTGTTTTTCTTATGGGGTCCAAAAAAAGAAAATACTATAAAAACATGTAAGGGAAAGAGCTGTAGGACGAGAGAGCTCTCCATTCTGTGTCCTCTGCCTTCTCCCCTACCTGTACAGGTAGCTTCCCAGAGAAAAGGGAGAATTTCACTTTTATTCTAAGGGGAGAGCTTCCTTTTTATTCTTGTTTACACACCCTGATTTATTGGAGTCCCCTAGATAATTTCTCTTCTCAGGACTGGTGTATATTTTGATTTCAGGGGTGAAGGGGTAGTTGATGGTGGTGGTGCTTATTTATACCGTTTTTGAAGTGATAAACAGAGACAGGTTAGATGTCAGTGATGTAGATATGAGATATTATCGATATTAGCCTGCAGTATGGCTCTTCAAATGCCAGTGCAGAAGCACTTATATAAGTTTTTATTCTCAGCTTGTCACCAACTTTCAGTAGCTTCATCTGCTTTTGTGTGTGTGCGTGATCTTAGTTCCCTTAGAGGTCAGACCCAGGCCCACGACAGTGAAAGTATCGAGTCTTAACCACTGGACCCACCAGGGAATTCTCAGTTTAACCTACTTTGAATGAACTCAGCAGTTGAGAAAACTCTCCTTTTGTCGCTGTGCCTGAGCAGTCTCTTCCTCGGATGTGGTGTTCTCTTAAGGAAGCTGTTAGTTTACTCTTTTGATCTTGTAAGTGGGTTCAGAGTACTTTCTATTGCAGAAGAAAAAGACACCAAATGACCAGACCTAACTCATTGTAGAAAACAAGTTCTATTAATAGAAAAAGGCCGTTTCTTTTTCCATGACTTCAGATAGTCCTGTGTAGTCAAAATCGAATGGAATTAGGACCAGTCTGGGTGTTGCTAATGGCAGTTTTCTGATCCACAGAAAAAAGAATTGAGAAGTCTCCTGAGTGGAGTCAGTTTCGTTTAATGTGGGAAATAGGATTGACAAGAGAAGCAGAAATTATTCTGCTCATGTAGAATCTTAAATAACTGTAGCTCTTAAGTAGTATGTTGAAAGCTTTATTTAATCATAAGAGGAAAGGAAGAGAAAAAGAAAGGAATCAAGAAGAACAGATTCTGCTCAGTCCAATAGATGTAACAAATCTCATTTACTGAATATGTATGCCAGATGTTCACACCCATTTCTGTTCATAACCTCATACTAGGTAGTATTGTTTCCATTCGCACAGGAGGAAACCAAGCTTAGTCAGGTTAAATGACAAGCCCAAATGCATGTCTGTAGGTACCAGAGCTGGGTTTGGACTGTTGCCGCAAGTCTATATTTCTTGTTTTCAATACATGCACAGAGAGAAGTTTGGAGAAACCAGGGGAAAGACAAAACTTAAATTCTGAGTACTATGCTGTTTTAAAACTACAACTCTGCTTTAAAAAAAGGTAAATTTTGTTCTGAGATATACATGGATTGCCACCTAATATGTAGCCACAAGTGCATCTTCCCCCTCTGATTTTCTGTTCTAGCAGAGAAAACAGAGTATTAAGTGTCCCGTTTTAGAGCAGTGGAGCGACTTGGAGGAAATAAACATGTTTGTATTATGTCTTTTTAGCACTTGGTGCCAGATGTGATCGAAAGAAATTGTGTTTTGGAACCTTTAGGGATGTTATGTTGCCTCTTGGAATTTGCCCTTCTGCCTGGATGAAATTAAACTGAGAATAACAACTTTGGTTTTTGACTCAGAGCCCTTGTAAGCAGTGAAGGGCTGACATGAACATTTACGAGCATCTGGCCTAGGAGAGCTTCACGGTAGAGACCCCCGCCCCATTCTTTTCAAGGTCAGTGGTCAACCTGCAGAGCCTTCCCTTTTCCCCCCTTTGCCAAGATTCTAGGTCCACCACACTTTTGAAATGTGTGCGTCCTGAGTATGAACTTGGAAAGACACTAGAGAAAACTCTGAGAACCAGTGGAGTGAAATAACCAGGCTGCTCTGCAGTTTCTCAGCATATTCTCAGGTGCGCAGCTGACACTTGCTTTCACGTGCTTTTTGTCTTGTATGAGGCAAAGCCTTGTACAGTGGAGTACAGTTCTCGTAAGGGAATTTTTCTAATTTGTTCTAATGAGTTTTGTAGCAGGAGACTGGTTTTCTGTTACACGCAATGCATGTTTTGTGGTAGGAAACTAGAGACCGTGTTTGTTGGAACACAGCAGCAAGGAATGTGGGCTCTGGGTCAGGGCTTGGGCCGAACCCTTGGTTAGTGACTTATTTTCCTATTAAAGGGAAGTTCCTGAACCTCTTTAAGCCTCAGTTTCTGCATCTGTAAAACGGAAGCAGTACCAGTTCTGGTGTTATGCGGATTAATGAGATACTTATGACAAGTACTTATCTGGCACATCATAGAACTTAATAGATGTGACTTATTATAGTTAAACGTGTGCAGTTGAAGTGGAAGCTGAGACTGACAGCTTGTGGAGGGCCTTGAATGCCGTGTACAAACTTGAACACACCTGTCTTTACTGCTCAGAAGTCTTTTTTCACTTTGGGATTTTCAGCAGTGTTTCAAATAGCTGAGGTTGCTGTGTGATCTATGTTTTGGACAAGTAAAGCTGTTTACTTGTTTAATCTTCCCTAGTGGCTCAGATGGTAAAGAGTCTGCCTGCACTGGAGGAGACCCAAGTTCGATCCCTGGGTTGGGAAGATCCCCCGGAGAAGGGAATGACAGTCCACTCCAGTATTCTTGCCTGGAAAATCCCATGGACGGAGGAGCCTAGCAGGTCCCAGTCCATGGGGTTGCAGAGAGTCAGATACAACTGAACGGCTAACAACACACTCACACAAAGTTATTTAGTGGCATTCGAGGCAAGGGCTCACGTGTACTGGGTGGTTAGACTCCTTTTTGTTGAACACTAGCTTGTTCACAAACACTAGCTTGTTCAACAGTGTGAACAAGCTACTGCTGCTACGGCAGCAGTGTATATCTTACTGCATTATTCTGACCTCTCCTCTCCCTGTCTGCAGCTGAAGGAAGTCTGATGAATAGTGGCAGCTTTAATAGGAAGTCAAGCACTGTTAGAAATCTTGGTGGTTTTTCTGCCGCCACCTCTCATGCTGAAATTTCCCACACACTTCATGAGATATTATCAGTTTTTGGTCAGCAACTTGTTGCCAGCATCAGAATGTATTTAACATTATTCCAGAGAAGAGAAGGAGTCCCTACTCTTTACAAAATATATTTATTTTTATTTATTTATTTGGCTGCACTGGGTCTTAGCCACTGGATCACCAGGGAAGTACCAAGGAGTCCCTACTGTTAAAGTGAAAAATGTGTAATAAGCTTCTGGGGCATTTGAAATAGACAAGGGTGAGTCTCCAGTTTCCCTTTCTCCACAAGGGGAAAAAGCCTCCAGTCCCTTCCTTTTTTCTCCGAGGAAATGCTTCTGGTAGATTTATCTTCTCCCCTCTGAGATCAGAGTGCCCCGTCTTGCCTGTGTTTTAGAGTCGAGCGCTGGTCTGCAGGGGTCTTCCTTTGCTGTTCTAGTGAGGGCGAGCCACCGTGGATCCTGCCTCCTTTGAGAGCACAAATACTGAGGCTCACTGCGCCATCGTGATGCGATCCTAAGGCAGGCGGTGCAGCTCTAGATTCCATTCTCTTCGGTGGGCACCCCGAGGCCAGGACACTTGCCCAGACGGTCCCGCTTGCTCTGGAGGCCAGAACCCGCCCAGGTTTCTGACTTAGTCCTGTGCTGTTACCGGAAAGACACTTGTTGCAGACAGTAGACACCATGTGCTTAGTGCAGTCTGCTTAAACTCCTTGCTCCTCACAGCCCACGGGATGAAGCCCAGACTCCTTAAAACGGCCTTCCTTGTCACCGTGTCTGCACCTTCTCTTTCCGTTCCTCGTCCCTCTGCTGGTCCGTCTGTTGAACTCCTGCACACTCCCTGTGAGCCACTGCTTGAACAGTCTGCCCTTCCCCCGCCCTCTGTTGGTCCCCCTGCTGAGTCAGGTCCCCACTTTTGTGTTCCTCAGAGCCTTCGTTAAAGCACCATCCTGTCCATATGACGGTACAGTGTGTTAGTATTGTCTCGTCCCCCCACTGGGCTGTGAGCTCCTGTTTAACCTAGCACTTGCTAGAGATTCATTCAGTTACCTTTGTTTCTTATAAATCTCCTTCTTTTTCATGTACAAACCTCAATTATCTTTAGAAGCCTAGCATCCTCTGCTTTTATATACATCTGAACTTATATATAGGCTTATCAGGTGGCTCAGTGGTAAAGAACCCCCCTGCCAATGCAGGAGACGCGAGTTCAATCCTTGAGTCAGGAAGACCCCTGGAGAAGGAGATGGCAACTGACTCCAGCATTCTGTCCAGCAAGAGCCTGGACAATCCCACGGACAGAGGAGCCTGGCGGGTTATAGTCCATGGTATCGAAAAGAGTTGGACACAACTTAGCGACTGAACAATACATATACATATATATTTGTGTGTGTATGTGCACAAACTGTATGACTTAGTTTGGAAATGACAAGGCTAAGAACATTATGGGATTTTTTTTTGGCACACCATGCAGCATGCAGGAACTTAGTTTCCCAACTGGGGACCGAACCTGCACCCCCGTCATGGAAGCGGGATTCTTTACCACTTGAAGTCCGTAGGGTGTTTTGTTTTTAAGGCAGTTTCTGCTTTACCTCGTATGTGGGAAAGGGTAGAGCAGGGAGTAATATGCGCCCCTACCCCCTGAGAAGTCATGCAGAGATTCTGGGGGTATCCGCCAAGGCATGCCATTCAAGGGGGGGCTCGAATAATGGTGAAACCCTGTGAGGCTTTACAGCCTGGAGGTCTCATATGTCCTCATCTAAATCCACACAGTTGAAGTGGCAGGTGCTAGGTCTGGCGTGTGATTCCCACCAGTCTTATTTGTGTGAGACAGTGTCTCTGATGTTGGTTCCTAATCCTATAGCCCTGGACATACTGCACGTTGACATGTTGCATGACATGATTCTGTCATCTCTGGTTTCTGTTATTGGTGCAGTTGACCGAAGTCAGTACCGTTGGTGACGGTCAGCAGAATCGCTGTAGCTAGCTTTGGCTCACAAGGGAGTCTGAGATAAAGGTACAGGTGTGATGCTTGGAACTGTGGGCCAGAGGCGTGCTTGGGCATCACCAGAGCCTGGAAATCCATGGAGACCAGGCCAGGACTGCGTAATTGTTTGGGGGATGGTCTTTTGTCACCACCTATCTTCTTCATGTGTGTCGTTCTCTACAGAACAGCTTTCTCGGTTGCCGCGTATTTGTAGCCAAATCTACAAAGTCTGTGGGCTTCCCAGGTGGCACTAGTGGTAAAGAACCTGCCTGCCAGTGCAGGAGACAGAAGAGGTGCAGGCTCCCTCCCTGGGTTGGGACGACCCCCTGGAGGAGGGCACGACAGTCCATGCCATTATACTCACCTGGTGAACCTGATGGACAGAGAAGCCTGGTGGGCTACCGTCCATAGGGTCACCAAGAGTCGGGCACCACTGAAGTGACTTAGCACACATGCTGCAAAGCCTGTAGTTGAAGTAGCCAGCTTGATTAGCTTCTCTTAGCCCTTCAGCCGAATTAATGGGGGAGATAAAGTGATTAGCCATTTGCAAGTATGTCTTGTCTGTTAGCCCATGCAGGTGGTGGGAAGGAGGTGGTTCTCTCCAGGAAGGAGGTTAGGGAAGCAGGGAACACTGTCCAGGACAAGGGAGTTTGGGGTGGGACCATCCTGAAAGATGTCTCCTGATTGCCTTGTTCATGGGATGTAAACTAAAGGATTTCACTAACCATTTCAAGAATTGATGTACCTCGGTAATTTGGGATAGTATAAAATCTTTAAGTCGGAAGGTGATACTTCTGTGGACAGAGTAACAATAAGGCTGTCTTCTCTGTCCTGGAATTCCTTTTTCAACTGAATTCCAAGCACTAAAGATGATTGCTAGTCTTCTAACAGCTGACTGAATTTAATGCATAGCTTTGCTTTCCTCAGACACAGATGATAAACCTGTCAAAAATAATTGTGCTTTAATTTAGTTCTTTGTCAATGACAGATGATGAAAACTCTCAATGAGAATTTCTAAATTACCAAATCCACTCCTAGCATTTACATATGCAAAAACAGTCTCTCTTGTGTAGCCTGGAGCAGTGTGTCAGAGTCATCTGGGGAGTGTTTATAGATGAGAGACTCAGCCGCGGCCCCCACACTGATTCCTCAGGCTTGCGGTGGGGCCTGAGTGTCTGCGGAGGTGAAGAACAAGCTCCCCAGATGACCTGATGCTCCACAGCTTTGAGGGGAGGCTTCATTTATCGGTGTCTCCCAGGATGGAAATCATAGTCATCTCCAAAACAGACCAGGCACAAAGCGGGTTCTCTAAAGACACCACGACTTCATTCTTCAGCCTCAAGATGGGCTGTCTGGCCTCTCCCGGCCACAGCTGTACTGTGCTTTCTTCTAGTACTGGGGGGCTTCAGTCTGAATCAACAGATTCCAGAAACTCATACCACCCAGAAACTTCTACCCAAAACAAAGTAAAAATATTTCATTTTAATATGTTAACAGAACTGGTTGTGTTTTGTAGAATTTCCTGCAGTCAGGATTTGATTGTTTGCATCCCCATGGTGTCATGTAACATGTTTCCCTGTCCCAGTGTCCTATAAACTGGTAGGTAGCAGCTCAGGCAGATGGAAGTGAGATATTTTGGCAAGAATTCTTCATAGGTGATGTGGTAGGTTGATGAGGGGGCCCAACAACACGCCTCTCTTTTTAACAGTTTTTGTTTTTCCCCAGTGTTTTACTATATGACATTTTTTATTCTTTCTTTTTGTGGAAAAATTTGATTTTGACCCACTAAGTTGATTTACAACCCATTGGTAGATACAAGCCCTAGTTGGAAAAATACTGTTACAGAGAGGGAAATAAGCATGCGCTTGGATACTTAAAAGGTGATATTATAGATGCCAGTAGAAGAATGTCTAACATGAATATTCTAGTATGGGGATAAATTGTTTTTAAAAGTAGTGAAAATCCATATAAAGAAGTAACCCCCATTGAGTCTTAAAGTTAACAGCCATTTATGATTGTCGTTTTGGTCCATTCACTCATTAAGGATTGCTAGTTATCTCTGAATATCGGGTAAACACTGAACCTGGATAGAAGCGTTTGAAGGCATTGTTAATTGAGAAACGGTGACACAGAACCTCGCCTTGGCCTTCCCTTGGTGGTCCAGGGGATAAGCGTCTTCCTTCCAGTGCAGGGGACGTGGGTTCAGTCTGTCGTCCCAGAAGATTCCACATTCTGCAGAGCAATAAGCACGTGCTCCCTAGAGCTGGTGCTCTGCGACAAGAGAAGCCAGCCCACCAAGAAGCCCGTGTACCCACAGCGAAGAGTAGCCCCTGCTCTCTACAACTAGAGAGAGCCTGCGCACAGCAATGAAGACCCAGTGTAGCCAAAAATAAAATAAATTATAAAAAATTATAAAAAAGAAAAGAACCCGGCCTTGATTCTTTATCAGAAATGATTGTGTGGTGTTAGGTGACTTAGAAGGAGCAACTATCTATGTTCGCAGCCACCTTTTCTGAGCCCTAGTGGGCTGCAGGGCTCCCCAGGGGGCGCTAGTGGTAAAGAACACACAGCTGCCTGTGCAGGAGGCATAAGAGACATGGGTTCGCTCCCTGGGTCGGGAAGAGTCCCCTGGAGGCGGGCATGGCAGCCCACTCCAGTATTCTTGCCTGGAGAATGCCATGCACAGAGAAGCCTGCTGGGCTGCTGTTCATAGAGTCACAGAGTCAGACATGCCTGTAGTGACTCAGCACGCACGTACATGCTGCAGAGTGGATCAGTATTGACTTGATACGTTCATAGCTTCCTGTTTTTACCTTCAAGCCCTTTACACAGGTCCATTTTCTCTCAGAAACACAGCAGTCTACTTTAGTTTTTGATCCTTGATTCTCATTGGAGGAAGAAGGGAATCATTCTTGGGCTGTCTTCCATTTTCTCTCAGACTCTGCTCGAGCTGCCTTGCCTTGCTGAGTGACATCTGTTCTTGTATGTGGAGAGTGCCCATCCCTGCTCCTCCTAATCATTGTCACTTCTGAATCGTTAGTGTAATCCATTGAAGTGACCTGTTGAGATTTTCTGGCTTCTTTAGTTAAAGATACTTTAGGTACTTCCCGGTGATTCAGTGGTTAAGACTCTGTGTTCCCTGCAGGTGGCTGGCATTCGATTCCTGGTTGGGGAACTAAGATCCTACATCCTGTGCTGCCAAAAAAAAGAATAAACCAAATGTACCTATTTTCTTGAAAGTATTTTTTTTTATTACTTTTAAAAAGCTATTAACACAACATTGCAAATCAGCTATGTGTTAGTTGCTCAGTTGTGTCCAACTCTTTGTGACCCATGGACTGTAGCCCACCAGGCTCCTCTGTCCTTGGTGATTCTCCAGGCAAGAATACTGGAGTGGGTTGCTATGCCCTCCTCCAGAGGATCTTACCAACCCACGGATCAAACCCGGGACTCCTGCATTGCAGGTGGAGTCTTTACCATTTGAGAAATCAGTTATACTTCAATTAAAAAAAAACACCTAGCTTGTCAAATAAACAAAAAGCTGCTGAATGTGATGTTTTAGCATGTATTCCGAAAGTACGGCTTTATGTTATTCATTTGAGCCCTTAAATATATTACTGTTTGCTCTTCTCTTTTAGGAAATTCACACAAATGAAAAGGAAGCAACCGAGAAGGAAGTAACTCTTCACTTGTTGCCAGGTAACAGTCATGTTAGCTTCGTACCTCCTCGTGTGCAATTCAAAGCCAGCGATAAATTCTGTCATTTCTAATAGCACTATATATAAAGTCCTTTGTTTTCATCCACACAATGTGTGACAATAATGAGTTGGACCAGAATAGCAAGGTCTTTAGTTCAGTGTCTGCACACCTGGGACTGAGTGTTACAACATCTGCAAAGAATTTTTGTTTCCTCCTACCCACAGCGGATGAAAATAAAGGCGGAAAATTCTCACCTCTTTGTAAGCAAATGAGGTCTTTTTTCAGGTTGCCTTACTTGGCCCCATCAACTTTTCTGGTCCCTATCTGGAAGATTCTGGTCCCTTCTAGATCCTTACATCCCACCCAGGTGGGGCTTAACCAACTCCCCAACCCTGGGCTGCCAGGGCTTGCTGTTCGTCATCACCAAGGAGACTGGATTGGTTGGATTTTTTTTTTTTTTTTGAGATGGAGGAGAGTGACTGTCTATAGCGTAAATCAAGTTTTACTCATTTCTGAATTCAGAAACAAACTTGGTGGGGTAGGCTCTCCGTATATGGGGCCATCCTGTGAGTTGTGCTTTCAGCTCTTCTGCTTACTTTGTTTCCAGCTTTTTTCCTAAGTGTTTTTAGGTACATTTCCCCAAACAATTGAGGCCTCATTCTGGTTCTTTTCATTTTATTCCCTTTTATTGGGACAATATGAATATGCACAAGTTTCTGACTGATCCACCTTATTTGGCAAACATCAGAATCTCTAACTTTAAAAAAAAATGTTTTTAAGTGTCAAAGGCTCTTCCCTATAAATATGGCCTAACCCTCAACCCACATATTCTATTCTGTTTCCTCTTGGGGCACAGATTCGGAAGCTTACTTTTGTCTTCAGCTTAGTGTTACGCACATGCTCGCATTCCCTGGATTCCCGACGTCTCGTCTCGCTGTGCAGCCCAGGTTTCCTAGACTAGATTAAGATCTTTCCCAGCGCGTGCCTCATGTGACCTGAGACTCCGTCTGTCTGTACTGGCTGACAGGCGTGGTGAGGTCTCCAGGGCCTGAGCATGGACCCGTATGGCTTGCCTCGCCTTGGGAGAAGTTCACTATTAAAGCTGTTCTATTTATTTATTTTTAAAGCTGTTTTACACCAGGGGTTGAAAGCACAGAAAGCCTTGCTCACGTGCCTTCTACCTTGAACTCAGCTAAAGGCACTTTTTCTGAGACTATTTTAAACCCTGGTGAGGGCCACATCACTTCACTGTTTTCTTCAAGCCTGGTGGTTTGAAGATGCTGACCTGTGGACGCTGACCTCTGTGTAGAGGCTGAGCTGGTGACAGAACCATCTTCCTGTATTTCTACTGTATTTAACCTCTCGGAAGAGAGAAAAAAAACAAGGTGAAATGTTTTGTGTGTCCCTTCATAGTCTTAGTATCTAAAATTCTTCTTTGTTTTCATATTGAAAGTTAGAATAGATTAATTTTGAGCCAAATGGTAAATTTAAAGACATTGAAGGGAAAATCCAGAGGGAGATTTTAAGAAGATGGTTGTCTGTTAGATGAGGAGAAAATTCCATTTTTTCTTGTCACGAAGTGTTTACACTTAAGTTTTTTTTTCTTAATTTTACACTCAGTTTTTCATTTCCCTGTATCCTCCTTTTATTTTTTGTCCTCACCATCCGGCCCTCATGAGCCTCTCCGCTTCCTGCCGATCCCTAAACCCTCATCTCTTTGACTGGAGACGGAAGTTGTCTCTCTGTCACCAGGAAATACAGCTCCCGTGCTGCTGGGCGTTTGCAGAGAGAGCAGGAAAGGTGACATAGTGAGAGGAAACACGCTCAGCGAAGAAAGGGAGGAAACAGGCTTGCTTTCCCACAAACCTCTGACCTCCCTTTTCCTCCCATCCTTGTCTGCGGAGCCAGACCGAGTGTGGTCACGCTGTACCCCCTGGGCCTGAGGAAGCTGCCTGAGAGCTCCGGACCAGGCACACACCCCGTCCTCTTCCCGGGGTAAGGAATGGCCACTCTCGCAGGAAGGGGAGCCCGAGAATGACATTCCACAGCTTGCCGGCCAGCCCGTCTGGCTTTGCTCGCTTGGGTACCGCATCTGCTTGGGTACAGAGCGTCTGTTCAGGTTCAAGTAATGGAAGCACTGAGATCTGTGCCTCCCAGTGCAGCCTAGGTCGTTTCTGCCTCTTTGGACACATCCATTATTCGCGGTGAGAAGATAGAAGTGCCCCATGTGAAGGTGTATCTGAGTCGTTATGATTCCACTTCTCCGTGGGCCCCACGCTGCTTTGTCTCCCCCTGGGTTTTGCGGCTCCCTTGTGCCTTTTCGTGGCCTGCATTTGTCTTTACAGGAATAGAGCCAGGGAAGCTTGTACTCCTTGCCGTCTGTATGTTGCTGAGGACTCTCAGGACACTTTGCTTTGGTTTCCATCAGGTGAACAGCTGCTGTGTGAAGCCAGCACAGTACTGAAGTGTGTCCAGGAAGATTCCTGTCAGCGTGGAATCTACGGGAGGCTTGTCTGCACAGACTTCAAGATTGCTTTCTTGGGCGATGATGAATCTGCCCCGGATAATGATGTGCGTGTGAGCGGCACTTGGCTGAGTTTGGGGTAGCACTGCCCCTGTGACCCCGTGGCTTTTTTCCCCAGCTTCTCAGTAACTTGCCCTTAATGCATGTAAACACAAAGGCCAGAGTCCTTCTCACCGGTGATCTGCTCTCCCTCCTTGGGGATCTCCCTTTGGTGGGAGGACCACTCTGCCCTTCCACCAGTGCCTCCTGTGATGCTGGCCTGCATTGGACCTCATAGGCTGACACCATCAACTTTTTTATTTTCCTCTGTGTTTCAGTGTGGTACATCTCACTCGGGAATCACAGCTCCCCCAAAACACTGCTGCTGCTAAGTCGCTTTAGTCATGTCCAACTCTGTGTGACCCCATAGACAGCAGCCCACCAGGCTCCCCCGTCCCTGGGATTCTCCAGGCAAGAACACTGCAGTGGGTTGCCATTTCCTTCTCCAATGNATTAAGGATTGCTAGTTATCTCTGAATATCGGGTAAACACTGAACCTGGATAGAAGCGTTTGAAGGCATTGTTAATTGAGAAACGGTGACACAGAACCTCGCCTTGGCCTTCCCTTGGTGGTCCAGGGGATAAGCGTCTTCCTTCCAGTGCAGGGGACGTGGGTTCAGTCTGTCGTCCCAGAAGATTCCACATTCTGCAGAGCAATAAGCACGTGCTCCCTAGAGCTGGTGCTCTGCGACAAGAGAAGCCAGCCCACCAAGAAGCCCGTGTACCCACAGCGAAGAGTAGCCCCTGCTCTCTACAACTAGAGAGAGCCTGCGCACAGCAATGAAGACCCAGTGTAGCCAAAAATAAAATAAATTATAAAAAATTATAAAAAAGAAAAGAACCCGGCCTTGATTCTTTATCAGAAATGATTGTGTGGTGTTAGGTGACTTAGAAGGAGCAACTATGTTCGCAGCCACCTTTTCTGAGCCCTAGTGGGCTGCAGGGCTCCCCAGGGGGCGCTAGTGGTAAAGAACACACAGCTGCCTGTGCAGGAGGCATAAGAGACATGGGTTCGCTCCCTGGGTCGGGAAGAGTCCCCTGGAGGCGGGCATGGCAGCCCACTCCAGTATTCTTGCCTGGAGAATGCCATGCACAGAGAAGCCTGCTGGGCTGCTGTTCATAGAGTCACAGAGTCAGACATGCCTGTAGTGACTCAGCACGCACGTACATGCTGCAGAGTGGATCAGTATTGACTTGATACGTTCATAGCTTCCTGTTTTTACCTTCAAGCCCTTTACACAGGTCCATTTTCTCTCAGAAACACAGCAGTCTACTTTAGTTTTTGATCCTTGATTCTCATTGGAGGAAGAAGGGAATCATTCTTGGGCTGTCTTCCATTTTCTCTCAGACTCTGCTCGAGCTGCCTTGCCTTGCTGAGTGACATCTGTTCTTGTATGTGGAGAGTGCCCATCCCTGCTCCTCCTAATCATTGTCACTTCTGAATCGTTAGTGTAATCCATTGAAGTGACCTGTTGAGATTTTCTGGCTTCTTTAGTTAAAGATACTTTAGGTACTTCCCGGTGATTCAGTGGTTAAGACTCTGTGTTCCCTGCAGGTGGCTGGCATTCGATTCCTGGTTGGGGAACTAAGATCCTACATCCTGTGCTGCCAAAAAAAAGAATAAACCAAATGTACCTATTTTCTTGAAAGTATTTTTTTTTATTACTTTTAAAAAGCTATTAACACAACATTGCAAATCAGCTATGTGTTAGTTGCTCAGTTGTGTCCAACTCTTTGTGACCCATGGACTGTAGCCCACCAGGCTCCTCTGTCCTTGGTGATTCTCCAGGCAAGAATACTGGAGTGGGTTGCTATGCCCTCCTCCAGAGGATCTTACCAACCCACGGATCAAACCCGGGACTCCTGCATTGCAGGTGGAGTCTTTACCATTTGAGAAATCAGTTATACTTCAATTAAAAAAAAACACCTAGCTTGTCAAATAAACAAAAAGCTGCTGAATGTGATGTTTTAGCATGTATTCCGAAAGTACGGCTTTATGTTATTCATTTGAGCCCTTAAATATATTACTGTTTGCTCTTCTCTTTTAGGAAATTCACACAAATGAAAAGGAAGCAACCGAGAAGGAAGTAACTCTTCACTTGTTGCCAGGTAACAGTCATGTTAGCTTCGTACCTCCTCGTGTGCAATTCAAAGCCAGCGATAAATTCTGTCATTTCTAATAGCACTATATATAAAGTCCTTTGTTTTCATCCACACAATGTGTGACAATAATGAGTTGGACCAGAATAGCAAGGTCTTTAGTTCAGTGTCTGCACACCTGGGACTGAGTGTTACAACATCTGCAAAGAATTTTTGTTTCCTCCTACCCACAGCGGATGAAAATAAAGGCAGAAAATTCTCACCTCTTTGTAAGCAAATGAGGTCTTTTTTCAGGTTGCCTTACTTGGCCCCATCAACTTTTCTGGTCCCTATCTGGAAGCTAGATCCTTACATCCCACCCAGGTGGGGCTTAACCAACTCCCCAACCCTGGGCTGCCAGGGCTTGCTGTTCGTCATCACCAAGGAGACTGGATTGGTTGGATTTTTTTTTTTTTTGAGATGGAGGAGAGTGACTGTCTATAGCGTAAATCAAGTTTTACTCATTTCTGAATTCAGAAACAAACTTGGTGGGGTAGGCTCTCCGTATATGGGGCCATCCTGTGAGTTGTGCTTTCAGCTCTTCTGCTTACTTTGTTTCCAGCTTTTTTCCTAAGTGTTTTTAGGTACATTTCCCCAAACAATTGAGGCCTCATTCTGGTTCTTTTCATTTTATTCCCTTTTATTGGGACAATATGAATATGCACAAGTTTCTGACTGATCCACCTTATTTGGCAAACATCAGAATCTCTAACTTTAAAAAAAAATGTTTTTAAGTGTCAAAGGCTCTTCCCTATAAAAATGGCCTAACCCTCAACCCACATATTCTATTCTGTTTCCTCTTGGGGCACAGATTCGGAAGCTTACTTTTGTCTTCAGCTTAGTGTTACGCACATGCTCGCATTCCCTGGATTCCCGACGTCTCGTCTCGCTGTGCAGCCCAGGTTTCCTAGACTAGATTAAGATCTTTCCCAGCGCGTGCCTCATGTGACCTGAGACTCCGTCTGTCTGTACTGGCTGACAGGCGTGGTGAGGTCTCCAGGGCCTGAGCATGGACCCGTATGGCTTGCCTCGCCTTGGGAGAAGTTCACTATTAAAGCTGTTCTATTTATTTATTTTTAAAGCTGTTTTACACCAGGGGTTGAAAGCACAGAAAGCCTTGCTCACGTGCCTTCTACCTTGAACTCAGCTAAAGGCACTTTTTCTGAGACTATTTTAAACCCTGGTGAGGGCCACATCACTTCACTGTTTTCTTCAAGCCTGGTGGTTTGAAGACGCTGACCTGTGGACGCTGACCTCTGTGTAGAGGCTGAGCTGGTGACAGAACCATCTTCCTGTATTTCTACTGTATTTAACCTCTCGGAAGAGAGAAAAAAAACAAGGTGAAATGTTTTGTGTGTCCCTTCATAGTCTTAGTATCTAAAATTCTTCTTTGTTTTCATATTGAAAGTTAGAATAGATTAATTTTGAGCCAAATGGTAAATTTAAAGACATTGAAGGGAAAATCCAGAGGGAGATTTTAAGAAGATGGTTGTCTGTTAGATGAGGAGAAAATTCCATTTTTTCTTGTCACGAAGTGTTTACACTTAAGTTTTTTTTTCTTAATTTTACACTCAGTTTTTCATTTCCCTGTATCCTCCTTTTATTTTTTGTCCTCACCATCCGGCCCTCATGAGCCTCTCCGCTTCCTGCCGATCCCTAAACCCTCATCTCTTTGACTGGAGACGGAAGTTGTCTCTCTGTCACCAGGAAATACAGCTCCCGTGCTGCTGGGCGTTTGCAGAGAGAGCAGGAAAGGTGACATAGTGAGAGGAAACACGCTCAGCGAAGAAAGGGAGGAAACAGGCTTGCTTTCCCACAAACCTCTGACCTCCCTTTTCCTCCCATCCTTGTCTGCGGAGCCAGACCGAGTGTGGTCACGCTGTACCCCCTGGGCCTGAGGAAGCTGCCTGAGAGCTCCGGACCAGGCACACACCCCGTCCTCTTCCCGGGGTAAGGAATNTTGCTTTCCCACAAACCTCTGACCTCCCTTTTCCTCCCATCCTTGTCTGCGGAGCCAGACCGAGTGTGGTCACGCTGTACCCCCTGGGCCTGAGGAAGCTGCCTGAGAGCTCCGGACCAGGCACACACCCCGTCCTCTTCCCGGGGTAAGGAATGGCCACTCTCGCAGGAAGGGGAGCCCGAGAATGACATTCCACAGCTTGCCGGCCAGCCCGTCTGGCTTTGCTCGCTTGGGTACCGCATCTGCTTGGGTACAGAGCGTCTGTTCAGGTTCAAGTAATGGAAGCACTGAGATCTGTGCCTCCCAGTGCAGCCTAGGTCGTTTCTGCCTCTTTGGACACATCCATTATTCGCGGTGAGAAGATAGAAGTGCCCCATGTGAAGGTGTATCTGAGTCGTTGTGATTCCACTTCTCCGTGGGCCCCACGCTGCTTTGTCTCCCCCTGGGTTTTGCGGCTCCCTTGTGCCTTTTCGTGGCCTGCATTTGTCTTTACAGGAATAGAGCCAGGGAAGCTTGTACTCCTTGCCGTCTGTATGTTGCTGAGGACTCTCAGGACACTTTGCTTTGGTTTCCATCAGGTGAACAGCTGCTGTGTGAAGCCAGCACAGTACTGAAGTGTGTCCAGGAAGATTCCTGTCAGCGTGGAATCTACGGGAGGCTTGTCTGCACAGACTTCAAGATTGCTTTCTTGGGCGATGATGAATCTGCCCCGGATAATGATGTGCGTGTGAGCGGCACTTGGCTGAGTTTGGGGTAGCACTGCCCCTGTGACCCCGTGGCTTTTTTCCCCAGCTTCTCAGTAACTTGCCCTTAATGCATGTAAACACAAAGGCCAGAGTCCTTCTCACCGGTGATCTGCTCTCCCTCCTTGGGGATCTCCCTTTGGTGGGAGGACCACTCTGCCCTTCCACCAGTGCCTCCTGTGATGCTGGCCTGCATTGGACCTCATAGGCTGACACCATCAACTTTTTTATTTTCCTCTGTGTTTCAGTGTGGTACATCTCACTCGGGAATCACAGCTCCCCCAAAACACTGCTGCTGCTAAGTCGCTTTAGTCATGTCCAACTCTGTGTGACCCCATAGACAGCAGCCCACCAGGCTCCCCCGTCCCTGGGATTCTCCAGGCAAGAACACTGCAGTGGGTTGCCATTTCCTTCTCCAATGNGTGAGGAGCCTGGCTGTTGCAGAGTCCTAGGCTCCTGCTGGGTGGGACAGGGCGGGGGCCCCGGCTGGGTGGGATGGGGCCGTGCTAATGGCTGCTGAGAAGATGATGCCTTTCCTCTCACTTTTGAGAGGCCTCCTTGGAAGTTCAGCTACAGTTTACCTTGTTTCTTTAGCGTTAACCTGTCTTATAGCATGATTTCCCTTCTTGATTTCATTGTTTTGTAGTGTTTGATGAGAAAAAAAAGACTCTCTTTGGGCAGCTGAAGAAGTACCCCGAGAAGCTGGTCATCCACTGTAAAGACCTCCGGGTATTCCACTTCTGTCTGAGGTACACAAAAGAAGAGGAAGTCAAAAGGGTAACTAGTTGCATGCGTTTTTAGGTTTTATTTCCCATTAGGTTTTCCCCGCTTACTCAGTTCTTGCTTCCACTGCACGAAGGTTGAGGGGAGCCTTTCACTCTGTAAAGTTGAAACTGGTTATAACCTCATGTGCTTTGATTAGAGTTGAGAGAGAACTCGGTAGAACAGGACCGTATTGTCCTGGCACATGCTACGTTTAGTCCTTCAATTCATACCATATTTGTTCCCAGAGCCTTCAGAGGTTGGGAGTTGGGAAACTGGGGTCAGAAGGCAGTCAGGGAGGGGAAGATGGATGGAGCAGCTAGAAGCAGTCCCCTTCCCCCACCCCGCCAGCCTTTCCAAAAGCAGCAGCAGCAACCCCCAACTCCCGAAGAAGGAGTTGACATCTGGAAGGTCGTGGTTGCATGTGGAGGGAGGTGGCGGTGCATGGTCACGGGCAAAGTGAGTCACCAAATGAGCCTGTGCTTTTGGTCACTCGCTTAATCTGGTTCCTGCAGCAAACTGAGGTGTGTAACCGGGTGAACTGGTTACAGTGACTGTTTTAAGTTCCAAGGTTTCTCTTAAGATATTGACGGTCTCAGACTTGCCACTGTCATGGTGAATGCATCAGGGGAAACCTTTAGTGAGAGGCCAGTTTATCTGTTGGCTTTGGCTACAGTGAGTTATTAGACATTCTTTTTAGATATCCCCTTAATCTTCTTTCAGGTAGCGCGGGAGTTTGGTTAGAATAATAAACGTGACCCCAGTATTTGTTCTGAGCAGAAGAAAGTGGTATAGATATGGAAGATTCCCTAAGAAGCAAAAAACTTCAGTTTGAATGATGATTTTCATTATCTGTCCAAATATACTTTTTGTTTAGAACTTAGAAAGCATGGTAGATTGAGTTCCTTATCTTCTAGAAAGAAAGAAAGAAAATGATGTCGCTCAGTCGTGTCCAGCTTTTTGCGACTGCATAGACTGTAGCCTGCCAGGCTCCTCCGTCCATGGGATTTTCCAAGCAAGAACTCTGGAGTGGGTTGCCATTCCCTTTTCCAGGGGAATCTTCTTGACCCAGGGATTGAAGCTGGGTTTCCTGCATTGCAGANTTTGCGACTGCATAGACTGTAGCCTGCCAGGCTCCTCCGTCCATGGGATTTTCCAAGCAAGAACTCTGGAGTGGGTTGCCATTCCCTTTTCCAGGGGAATCTTCTTGACCCAGGGATTGAAGCTGGGTTTCCTGCATTGCAGACAGACTCCTTACCACCTGAGCCAAAAAGGGAAGGCTGTCTTCTAGAAGATCCTTCAGGCCATAGCACATAAATCGGAATAGCTCAGTGTCTTGGTCATTATCTGATGTCAGCTTTACATCTTTAGAAAGACTCCCCTGGTGGCTCAGACTCTAAGGAGTCTGCCTGCAAGGCAGGGGACCCAGGTTCAATCCCTGGGTCAGTAGTATACCCTAGAGAAGGAAATGGCAACACACTCCAGTATTCTTGCCTAGAGAATTCCATGGATGGAGAAACCTGGCGAGCTACAGTCCATGGTGTTGCAGAGTCAGACATGACTGAGCAACTTCACTTTCTTTTACTTTACATTTTTGACATGTCAGATCTTTGGAGTGTCTGAATATGGCACTTAAGTTTTTTTTTAAGCACTTTGTCTTTGATAAATTAGGTTATGTCTTAAAAATTGCCCTAGAAATTCAAAGCTCTTAAAAAACTTGACAAAATAGTTAGCATTCTGTTTGTGTGGCATTATTCCAAGAGATAATATCACAGATACAGACCTCAATGAGAGTTAGCATGTTGCTCAGCAGAGCCCATGGGCATTACTGAAAACCTATACAACTTGGGTCTTGTCTCTCAGTGTTCTCTTGCCAAAAGCATGACTGTATCCATTACTTGGTTCTTTGTAGATTGTCAGTGGCATAATTCATCATACCCAGGCCCCTAAACTGCTTAAACGATTGTTTCTGTTTTCCTACGCGACTGCAGCACGAAACAGCCCAGGTAAGCTTTCATCCGCAGTTAGGCAGGACCCTGCCAGTTCCTACCTGCAGCTCGTGGGAGAAAACCCATCCATGGGTTTTTTTTCCCCATCTTCTCTAGCAATGGGTCACCTCTTACTTGGGTGATTGATTCAAATTTCTTTTTTTAAAAAAGGTTTCTGTTTCTTTCCCGTGATCTTTGTTGCTTTAACTTATCTTTTAGGTTTGTTTGCTTTTTGTGAAGTCTTATTTGATGGGTTCTTATGAAAGATTAAAATCAATAGATTGTCATTGGAAATGTGAGACTATAGAGAAAAAAAAGTGAGACAAGTTTAAAATCACCCTTTCTGTCCCTGGGTCCTTTTTTCCATTTTCATAGNAAGTCTTATTTGATGGGTTCTTATGAAAGATTAAAATCAATAGATTGTCATTGGAAATGTGAGACTATAGAGAAAAAAAAATGAGACAAGTTTAAAATCACCCTTTCTGTCCCTGGGTCCTTTTTTCCATTTTCATAGGCTTGATTTCATTTCATAAGACCCTACAAAAATGTCTTGCATTCTAGAAAGTTTTTAAACAGCCAGAACATGCTTTATAGCAAATATTTGGGGGTGGGGAATGGAACACTTGTACAGAAGAGAGCACGTCCGAAAACCAGTTTGGTTCGAAAACTTGAAATGCCAAATGTTTTCCATTTGGTTCCCTGAAAAAGAGAGCAATCTTTTTAGTAAGAAACTGTGGTCATCTGAACTAGCTATTAATAATGCCCAGTGTTGCACAGTGATTCCACAGATGTTTGTCTTCATCCTTCTCTGGATCTCTCCCTTCCGTCTGTTCACTTGCTCTTCCCATTCCTTTTTTTTTAATTCCAAATTAGCATTTTAATTTTTTTTCCTTCCAGTTTTACTGAGATATAATTGACACAGCACGTATAAGTTTAAGGTGCACAGCATAACGATTTGGTTTACATATGTCATGACATGATGCCCACAGTAATTTTAGTGAACATCCATCATCATATATCAACATGATATTAAAGAAACAGAAAAGTTTTTTCATTGTGGTGAGAACCCTTAGGATTTACTCTCTTTAACAGCTTCCATACATAAATGCACAGCAGTGTTAATTGTATTCGTCATATTGTACATTACGTCCCTATGTGCCTGTCACTCTGAACGTGAAGTTGCTGTTGACTGGTCCCGTGTGTCATGAGCCTTTCTTCAGGGACATGACATGTCCTACCTGAACATGTCGCACTTTGTGGAATGCAAAGTTGCTTTGTCACCAGCTGCTCACTTGGTAAATGTTTCTCGAATGCTTGCTATGGGTCAGGCACCCTGGAAATACGAGCAGGACTAAATCTCTGCTCTCTAAGAGCACTGAGTTAGAGAATGCCCCGGCGGCCCAGTAGTTAGGACACTGTGCTTCCGCTGCAGGGACCCGGGTTTAATCCCTGGTTGGGGAGCTAGGATCCTGAATGCCACATGGCACAGCCAGAAGAAGAAATAGGCAACCAGTCAGAGTGTTGTGTGCTCTGGTGGGAGGGACCGGCCACGCTGGGGAGGGAGGACTGTCAGAGGGCAAAGGCTGGGCCTGAGCTGCTGGTGGCGATTGTATCCGAAAGGCACTCAGGAGTGTTTGAGGCAGTGAGACTGGCGTGTGCAGAGATGAAGATATCTGGGAGAGCAGGCCGCATTTGGGGAACTGTGGTGATCTTGCAGAAAAGGTGTGAATTTCCAGGTCTGTCCCTCCTGAGTTCAAATCTTTGTCCAGCTGCCTAGTAGCATAGACCCTGGGGATGGCACTTAACTCCTGAGGCCTCTGTCTTCTCATTTAAAAAACAGCAGTTAATGCTTCCCATGAATGTTTTGAAGACTGTAGATTGTTAAATGCACGGCACATAGGGTACAGTCATTGAGTGAGGGTTAACTGAGAGTGTAACTGCTTATTCAGGGCAGATTCTGCCCAGAGAATTACACTGACATGAAAATGTACTCAGCACTACTAGTCGTCTGAGCCTAAACCTTGTGCCTTCATGTAGGAAGTTCCTGTCTGTGAGCGATCTTTTCACGGAAGCAATACATATACGTGCTGATTAGCTGGGCGCTGGCTGACAACAGCGCGTTGCAGTATGAGCTGTTCAAAATATGACCTGTTTGTTGATTGCTGTACTTCGTATAAACATTTATTGGGTCTACATGTGAAAATCATACTGTTTTTAGGAGCTCTGCCTCTCCCTTGTATCCTGACCCTTGGTCTGGACCAGCACAGGACATATCCCAGCTCCCCAGCAGGTGTCGATCTGCGTGCCAAAACCCTTACCTTGACTGACCCTGGCAGTTCCATTACCTTATGGAGGTTTTTTTTGTGCCAGAATGTCCAGGCTGTGTAGCATCTTGTGTTCTATCCAAATTCCAGCATCCTTCTCTTCTCCTTCCAGCCTCCTTTTTTTGATAAAGTAAAGTTTATAACTGGGAGGTGCAAGTGGACCAGTTAGTTTTTTTATTGTGTAGGGGTTTGTAGAAATGGGTGCTTTGCAATCGGAACATCTTTCATTTTTCTCAGGTTTAATAATTCACAAATGTGCTGTGGCTGAAAGGTCCTAAATGTTTGTGATGTGGCATTTTAGGGAAGAACTTTTCTGTGTTGCTAAGAAAATGACCTAGTATGCTTGAATAGGAATATTGGTATTACTTATGTCTGTGGGGAAGTTTCTTTGCATCTATTAACCTTATGGAAAATTTATGCTGCCTAATTCTGCCTTTGCCTAGCTGTGTGACCTTGGACAAGTTAATTGACCTTTCTGTGCCATGTCTGAATGAAGGAAATAATATTGCCTACCCTGTAGGGTTGTGAGGATTGATTTATTACATGAAAGGTGCTCAGAATAGTGCTTGGCATCCTAAGTGCTATATAAGCTTCACTATTATTATTGTTTTTTTTAATCATTGTTTGTATTATCATTCTTTGTACTATGATGCGGTTTTATTAACAGGAGCACGTGGGCATTTAATTTAACACTTTGTTTTCCCCAGAAGGCTTGCTTTTTAAAGATGTGCACAGGTGGGAATGAACTGATCCGTGTGACCACCCAAGGGTGTTTTGGTGCACATCACCTGCATCGGGCGATGCTGTGGGGAGGACCACGGGCACCCCTGCTGGGCTGCGTGAGCAGCAGTCCTGAGTCCTTCCTCCTTGCAGGGAGTGGCAGGGTGAGGGGCAGAAGTCCCCATCAGCGAGATGTGGCCCTTGGCCTATGGGCCCCCACCCTCGACGTGGCCGTCTCCTTCGTTTGTGGCCTTCAGGAGCCAGGTGTCACACTGAGGACTCCTCTTCTTGGCAAGGAGGCTTTAGACTCAGGAATCTGACATGCTGTTCAAATGAGTTTGCCATCTTATGCACACATGGGTAGGGCTGAAAATATTTTATTATTTTAGCATTTGTGCCAAGCCAGTCTTTTAGTGCTTCATGGGATCTTTTTTATGTTATATAAATTATCTCATGGTCAGATGACTGCAAATGGAGCTATAAATTACTTTTGCAAGGAATGGAACGAGAACAGCTCCTTTCCCCTGGTACAAAAAGACAGAGCCTTGCTCATAATTTTGGATGAATGACGGAAAGAAAGGAACAAGGTTAGGATGAAGCAGTGAGTTCATTCTGCAGGGATAAAAATGGGCTTTGTGGAGGAACTTGGGGCCCAAGGAGCCACTTTCATAGCATTAAAACACCAGGGCTTTACAACAAGATTTTACTGTCTTTCTCCATTTGTTTTGTTAGCTACGGACCCCAAGAAGCACGCCGTAATGTTTGACACACTTCAGGACTGGTGTCGGGAGCTGGAGCGGACCAAAGGCAACATGAAGTACAAGGCAGTGAGTGTCAATGAAGGCTATAAAGTCTGTGAAAGGTAAGCTCTCGGCACCATGCTTTTCTTTTTGATGGCTTTGTTGAAATTTAATTCACGTGCCTTACCAGTTCATCCCCGTGATATGTATCATGGTTTTTAGCACATTCACAGGGTTGTGCAACCAGGTGTGCTCAGCTGCTCAGTCAGTCGTGTCTGACTCCATGTGACCCTGTGGACTGTACCCCACCAGGCCCCTGTGTCCATGGAATCCTCCAGGCAAGAATCCTGGAGTGGGTTGCCATGCCCTCCTCCAGCGGATCTTCCCGACCCAGGGATCCAACCTGCGTTTCTTGCATCTCCTGCAGCCATTACCCTGGTCGATCTGAGAACATTTTCATCATCCCCAGAAACCCCCCTGTCCCTTGGTAGCCACTCCCTCGCCCCGCCCCAGCCCTAGGCTGCCGCTCATCTGCTTTCTGTTTCTGTAGGTTTGCCTGTCCTCAGCAGTTCACCTAGATGGAGCTGTGCAGTACGTGGCCCTTGTGCCTGGCTTCCGTCACTGAACACAATGTTACAATGGCTCATCCATGTCATAGCAGATGTCAGAATCTCATTCTTTCATTACAGCTGAATAATATTCCATGGTGTGGATATGCCATATTTTATTTATCTATTCATTAGTTGAGGGACATTGAATTGTTTTCACTTTTTGGCTATTACGAATATGCTGCTGTGAACATGAGTATAAGGTTTCACATGGATGTATTTTCGGTTCTCTTGGGTGTATTCCTAGGGGTGAAATTGCTGAGTCATATAGTAACTGTGCATTTAACCTTAAGAGGAACTGCCAGACTATGTTCCACAGCCACTGCACCATCTTTACACTTCCGTCCACAGCAGTTGAGGCTTCCACTGTCTCCACCTCGATCCTGTGCTTTTTTAAGAAACCCTTAAGAGTAATGACAGTGCATTGAGAGGTAGGAAGTGCTTTCCTGGTGGCTCAGGTGGTGAAGAATCTGCCTGCATTTTAGGCCTGGGTCTGATCCCTGCATGGGGAAGGTCTTCTGCAGAAGGGAGTGGCAAACCACCCCAGTGTTCTTGCCTGGCCCTGGACAGAGGGCTACAGTCCATGGGGTCACAGAGTCAGACACAACTGGATGACTAATACTTTGATTTTCACTTCAAGTGCTATGGAGAGAAAAGTAGATCAGGCGAGGGACTGGGGTGTGCTGGAGGTGTTGGTGGGAGAGTGGGTCAGGCAGAGGGACAGCGTGGGCAGAGGGCCTGAGGTGGGATTGAGTCTGGTGGTGTGAGGGGCTCAGGGACTGGAGGGGACTGAGCGGCCGGAGCAGTAGAGGGTGCGATCAGGGAGGAGAGGGCCAGCTGGGTGCTGATGGCCGGGGTGGTTTCCAGCGTTTAGAGCACAGAGCAGAGGAGCTTGAGCAGAGGAGCTTGAGCAGAGAGGCTTGATGTGGTCTGACCTACATTTTTAAAGGATGACTCTGCGTCACCCTTTTTTTGGAAACTTGAATCTTATCATTTTGGAACACACTCCTCAACACCCTGCTAACACTTTCCAAAAATCCATATTTTTCTAGAGCATTTCGTATTCGTAATTCTGAGGGGCCTCGTCAGCAGATTAGTTTTTTTTTTTAATTATTTATTTTAATTGGAGGCTAATTACTTTACAATATTGCAATGGTTTTTGCCATACATTGGCATGAATTAGCCACGGGTGTACATGTGTTCCCCATCCTGAACCCCACTCCCACCTCCCTCCCCATCCCATCCCTCAGGGTCATCCCAGTGCACCAGCCCTGAGCACCCTGTCTCATGCATCGAACCTGGACTGGCGATCTATTATATGATAATATACATGTTTCAATGCTATTCTCTCAAATCATCCCACCCTCTCCTTCTGCCACAGAGTCCAAAAGTCTGTTTACATCTGTGTCTCTTTTGCTTTCTTGCATATAGGGTCATCGTTACCACCTTTCTAAATTCCATGTATATGCATTAATACACTGTATTGGTGTTTTGTGTTGACTTTGATCAGTCTTAGACATTTGTATAGTTAGCCCTCTCATTACGGCACACACCCCCATGTGGGTGGCGGTGGGGTGGGACCTGCAGGACAAGTGTGAGATCACACACCCCCCTCACGCCTTCTCGTCCCTCTTTCTCTCTTGATAGTCACAAAGCGTGTGAAGGGAAAGCTAGTTAGAAGGAGGTCAGAAACCCCTACTCCTCGGAGGTGATGTTTTATAATGTGATGTTAACAGTGAGAGAAGGCAGCCCCACTCCCAGGGTTGTTTTTTAAGATCCTGCCGCCTACTGATTAGAGTCACTGGTGTTGGCATAGGTGTCAGCACAGCGGAAACACACCAGGTGGAGAAGGTGGGCAGAGCAGCGTGTCGGGGCTGGAGTGGGGGTTCCAATTAGTGGTCAGCGGGGACGATGGAGCCTCAGCAAGGTTTGGTGTTCAGAGCACTCAGTGCAAACACACTCCGCCAAACTGCCCCAGCCAGGTTCCCCTTCCCGGGACACACACTCAGCACCACCCCCCTTTTCTGCCCCACTGGAACGATACAGGAGAAGCTATGCTTTGGTTCGCACCTGGACCACGCGGTAGCTGCCTGCATGGCCTCCCCCAGCCACTCTGGCCCCAGCATCTGTGCTCCGTGGAGCATGTTGAGCAGGTGGATCCAGCAGGCTTCTCACCATCCTCTCCTCTGCATCAGCGCTCCTCACTGTGCCTGACAGAGAAGATGAAACTTCTGACAGGCCCTCCAAGGCCCTTCGTGGTTGGATTCCTGCCTAGCTGTCAGCTTTCTGTGCACCACCCCTCCAGTCCTCCTGACCCCTCCCGTGGGCCTTGCCCACGTGGTCTCCTGTCTGGGACGCTCCTTTCACTTTGGGCTGCAGAAGTGTGTTACCTCCACGTTGTCAGTCAGATCTCTGCTCAGGCAGAGATCAGGGAGGTGAGAGGAAGGAGGCTTCCTCCCGCCTAAGGAGTCTTCCCAGGACTAGGTGAGGTCTTTTGGGAGAGTTGTCCTTGCACCATATGCCTGTCTCCCTGCAGCTCCTCTGGTTTGGAGTTTGTTTTTATCTATAGGAGCCTGGCGGGCTGCAGTCTGTGGGATCACAAAGAGTTGGACATGAGTCGGACACGACTGAGCGACTGAACTGAACTGAACTGAACTGAAGCACCTATCACCATTTGGTTCATGTTTGTTTCTGCAGCCCAGCAGTTCTGGGGAATCAAGGACACTGTCTTTATTCATCTTTCTATCCTCAGTACCACGTATAGTGCCTGACTCATAAGTCCCACTTAGGGGCCAGAATGAATAAATTAACAAAAGCCCAGTGGTTAGAGGAGGGACCCCAATCAGCTTGGATAAGAATCAGGAACTGAGTGTCTACTTTGGCTTCTCCTGAAAAGCCTTCTTCCTCCCACCTCCCTGAGAAGGCAGAAGAAGGTCCCCAGCCCTGTAGGGAGTAAGTGACACAGAGGAGCCAAGAAGTTGACTCGGCCAAGGAAGACGCTGCTGGCCTGGGGCTGTTGCCCTGGGGGTTCCCTCACTCTGCTGGAGGTGGTGCCTGAGAGGATCGCACAACTTTCCTTGAGGAAGTCAGCTTGTCTTTGGAGAGGCTGATTACTTTGTCTTCAGAACTCATCCTAANAGACGCTGCTGGCCTGGGGCTGTTGCCCTGGGGGTTCCCTCACTCTGCTGGAGGTGGTGCCTGAGAGGATCGCACAACTTTCCTTGAGGAAGTCAGCTTGTCTTTGGAGAGGCTGATTACTTTGTCTTCAGAACTCATCCTAACGACAAAATGAGCACTCCCCAAGGAGGAGGGTGAGTTGCCTGTAAACACTGGCAGTCTCACGGCAGAGCCTCCGTAGAGCCACCTCGAGTTCACTGGGACAGGAGGGGATGTCAGACCCCCCAATGGTGCAGAGCTGCCCATCTGTGCAGCCCATTTTCTCAGTGACTGCATGCTAAGTCGCTTCAGTCATGTCCAGCTCCTTAATACCCCATGGACTGTAGCCCACCAGACTCCTCTCCATGGAGGTTCTCCAGGCAAGAAAACTGGAGAGGGTTGCCATTTCCTCCTCCAGGGAATCTTCCTGACCCAGGGATCAAACCCACATCTCTTATGTGTCCTGTGTTGGCGGGCAGGTTCTTTACCACTAGTGCCACATGGGAATCCCCAGTGACTGCATGTAAGCGTGCTAATACACTGGGTTCTGACATTTTCCCCCACGTGAAAGACTTTATAAGAAAAAATTAAGTGGTTCACCAGCATTGTAAAATACTCACCCTCACCATAGTAGAGGAGGGCATGTAGATTTTTAAACCGGTGTGGCCCCACCTCATGGGCCCCTGGGGAAGGAGCTGAGAACCTGCTCATAAATGAAGGCCACGGGTGATTCTCCTGAAAGGGTTGGGGAACAGCGGTCTGTTTGCAAGTTGCCATCTAGGGGCCATGCTTCTCATGGTTGAGTGTGCGGCCCCGTCACCTGGGAGCTGGTGAAAGCACGGCTTCTGATTCTAGAACTCCAAGTAGGGCTGAAGAATCTGCTTCCTTCTAAGCACCCTCATCCCCTGTGTACCCCTGCTGTGCAAGAGCTTCTAGAATAGCAGCTTTCATCCTGTGGGCACCCCTGCTGTGCATTAGATTCTAGAACAGCAGCTTTCATCCTGTGTGCAACCTGATGTGCAGAAGCTTCTAAAACAACAGCTTTCATCCTCTGTGCACACCTGGAGAGCTTTTACGTCTCTGCTATTTAGTAGTTCTGAGTGCATCTTGGATACTGGGAGTCTTTCAGTCTTCCCATGTGACTTTAATGGGCAGCTTGAGTTTGAAAGCTGTTGATCTGTGAAGATGTTTTTGCGTCAGTAACAGCATCTGAAGAAGCCCACCTACTCAAGCGGACCTGAAGGAAATACCCTGAACACTTTAAAATCTCAAAAAGTCAAATAATTCTAAGTTTTAATGGTTTGATGTGTTAATATCTTAGCCTCGACCTGTAGTTCTCAACCTGATTTTGCCTCACATATTATGGAAGCTTTGTTCTTTTTAATCACTGTTAAGAATTGTGTTTTTTTTTTAGTGGAAAATTTTAAACAGTATAAAAGAGAATTTGATGAATTCCTTTTTCTTGTCACCCAACTTCAGCAGTTATTAACTCATGGCCAGTCTCTATGCCTCTACCTATTCTACCCCCACCCCACCCGCCGCCCTAACTATTTTGAAATAAATCCTAGAGCTCATCATGTTTCATTTATAATCAGTTTTCCATCACTAAGAATTAAGGACTTTTTATAAACATAATCGTAACACCATTATCACAACTTTCAGGTAATCTGTAGACTCTCACACTGTTACCTTTTTCTTGCTTCTTGCTTGAAGCAACCAGGCCATCTGTCTGATCATTTCCCTACAGTGTGGATTTGATGATTACATCACCATGGTGATGTTTAAACTGTTGCTTCATCCCCTGTGAATTGATTAGATCTAATGACTTGATGCCATTCAAATTCTGATCTCTACAACTCGGAAAATCCATCTTTCCCATGACCTGGTACTTAAGAAACTTACTTCAAACAAGGGGTGTGCACACAAACACCATCCGATTATTCGCCATTGTAGTTTTTACACCATAGGCACCTTCTGCCTTCTCATCCTTCCTCAAGTTTGTTGGGAGAAAGCTGTTTATAGCCCCACAATGGCAGAACTCAGGAGGTCTTTTTAATAGAAACCTACATCTCCTAATTAGAGGAAGAGATAGTGTCCCTGTATGTCTCTGACCTCTGCAGCTCTAAAAACCTAACTCTCCTACATCCTACTACTTAACGGATTTGTTATTTTTAGAACCTAAATTTATTTTATTCTTTAAAAACAGAATTCATACTGCTTGGGGCCCGGTTCTAGCTCCACTAATTCTTACTAGTTGTATAACCTGGGAAGGGCCTGAGTAGAGCTCTGTTTCTTTATCTGTGAAATGGGAATGCGTAATAGTACACATACCTCATAGTGTTGGTGGGAGGATTAAATGAATAATTCACGTTAAGTAATTAGAACAGTCTGACATACGGTAAGCAGTTAAACGTTGTCTGAGCACTTGATAAAATGTCTGGGCAGTAGTCATCATAATTATTGGTTTTCATGTTAGTCTGACTCAGATCCAGGTACAGGTACTCAGACACAGGTATGTTGTCTCTGTATGATGAGAAAGATCCCTCCCAGTTTCAGAACTCCTATACTCAGGAATCTAGAAAATTGGTATTGATGAACCTGTTTGTAGGGCAGGAATGGAGACACAGATGTCTAGAGAATGGACTTAAGGACATAGTGGGGGAAGGAGAGAGGGGGACAGATGGAGAAAGAAGCCTCGACGTATGTACATTACCATGTTTAAAAGTGGTGGCTAGTGAGAGGTTGCTGTGTAACACAGGGAGCCCAGCCTGGCAATCTGTGATGACCTAGAGGGCTGGGATGGGGGGCAGGGAGGGAAGCTCAAGAGGGAGGGAATATTGTAAAACTATTTTCCTCCAGTTAAAAAAAAATTTTTTTTTAAGAATTTATAAACTGTTAGATGTCCAATTCCCTTCACTTTATACATGAGGAAACAGACCCAGAGAGGTGGGGTAACTTACCTACGGTTACACAGAATCAGAGGCAGAACTGGGATTTGAACTCAGATTCCTGACTGATTTGGACAGAGACAGTTTATCTGCTCTGGTTCTTAACGGGGAGATACGGTCCATGTCAAGACAGTCTGCTCAACTTCCTGTGTTCATCGACGGCGAGCGTTCATATTTAATGAATTAACTCTGGCACTAAAACCAATGACCTCTCTTTCCTCTAGGTTGCCAGCCTACTTTGTCGTCCCCGCCGCTCTTCTCGAAGAGGACATAGTGTTCTTCCAGGGTCGTGGCATACCAGTAAGTGCACCTGGAAACCCTGAAAGCACGGGTTACTCACTGGTCCACTCTGGCAGATTATCCTACTTAAAGCCCTTGGCTTTGGTATTAAACAGTTTGTCCTCAGCCCGAGAGCAATCTAAAAATACCTTCAGAACTCCCCAGAGGAGCCCCTTCGACAGGAGGCTCCCGGGGGACAGAGTTCTGAAGTTTTCCCAGAGGCCCTGGGGCTCTTAGCAGAGACATCTTTAAAGAGCTTTAGGAGGATTCCAGGCCCAGCTGGTGTTGAAAGCCAGCCTGATTTAACATCTAAATTGTTTCGAGGCTGAACCGTCCCCTGCAAGGGTTGTAGGGTTTCAAATCCTTTTCGGCCTCTCCATTAATCCTGAATGGGCATGGCTGAGTTCCCGCACAGAGACAGCGTGGAGACTTACTTAGTTTCCACAGAACAGACTGGGATGGGAGCCATATTTCACGTGTCGCTGATCAAAGAAAGCAAGACTCTGGCAGTTATTTCAGTGTCTAATTGGTGGTTGGGAGGTGCCAAGCCTGCAGGGAATTGAGTACAGAATGAGAATCACAGGTAAGTGCTGGGCCATGCACATGGCTGGTGCCCCTCAGAGGTCCCTCTTGTAATGGGAAGTGAGGTATCTCAGCAGCGGCCCCAGCCCCAGCAGTGCGTGCAGGCTGGGCAGGCAAGGAGACCCTCTGCCTGCATGAAGGGCTGCCTGCTCTTCTGTGCCAGCCTGTTTGTGCCATGTCAGAGCATGGGCCTGATCTTGCCAGTTGCTTGGACTTCTCAGGAGAAATCAGATATGGGTTTTTATGTGAGTTTTCCCTATTTCTAAATATATCCAGCTGTTTTCAAACTCTCTGGTTCAGGACTCTTTACACTCTTGAAAAATCATTGAGGATCTCGAAGAGTTTTTGTTTATATGGTTGTATCTGTTAATATTTGGCCATATTAGAAACTAAAATTGGAAAATTGTTTAATGCTTATTTTAGTAGTAAACTCATTAGATGTTAGCATAAGTATTTCTATAATAAATAACTATATTGTCCAAAACAAAAAAGTAGGATAGTACTGTTGTACGGTTTTGAAAACAGACAACTGCTTTCTTTTATCCCCTTTCCTTCATTCAGTCTGTTGTACTGTTTTGGGTGTGGTTGAAGTGTATGAAGACAGTCCAGCCTCACATAGATGTGTATTTAGGAAAGGAAGGAATATTTAATAGCCTTGTCAGATAATATGATGGTACACAAAAAATTGATAAATGGTGGTTTTGTAAAGGTTAATGGCAATAAAACATCTGAAAACCTATTCAATGAACTTTTCATTCACTGCATTAAATTCATTGGTCTGTCTTGTACTCTGAATGGATCTTAAAACATGCATGATTTTAAAAGCATAATACATTGGTCATTTATAAAATATTAATTCACTAGGTTATATTCAAATATTGATGTGCTTTCTTAGATACTTGTCTCATTAGAAAAGTCTTTGAATATTGGGAATTTGTTCAGCTAAAAAGGCAGAGACTAGTCTTCCAAAATTCTAATTTTTGCTTGAAAGTTCAGCTTTTATCATTGGCCATAAATTGTCAGTTATTCTCCTTGTTGTTCAGTTACTCAGTCGTGTCTGACTCTGTGATCCCATGGACTGCAGCACACCAGGCTTCCCTGTCCCTCACCATCTCTCAGAGCTTGCTCAAACTCAAGTCCTTTTGAGTCAGTGATGCCATCCAACCATCTCATCCTCTGTCGCCTCTTTCTCCTGTTGCCCTCAGTCTTTCCCAGGATCAGGGTCTTTTCCATTGAGTCAGCTCTTCACATCAGGTGGCCAAAGTATTATAGCTTCAGCTTCAGCATCAGTACTTCCAATAAATATTCAGGGTTGACTTCCTTTTAAGATTGACTGGTTTGATCTCCTTGCTGTCCAAATGACTCTCAATGACTCTCAAAAGTCTTCTCTAGCACACAGTTCGAAAGCATCAGTTCTTCAATGCTCAACCTTCTTTGTGGTCCAACTCTCAACATCCATGCATGACTACTGGAAAAACCATAGCTTTGACCATCCAGACCTTTGTCCACAGTGATGTCTCTGCTTTTTAATACGCTGTCTAGGTTTGTCATAGCTTTTCTCCCAAGGAACGAGGAGCAGATGTTTTCCTTAAAGTTGTTGGGCTTTCTTGTTCTTTTTTTCTAAAAATGCATGTCTGCCAGATACCACAGTCAGAACGCCCCTCATTTGTCTGTCGTTCACTCACTCTTTCAGTTCCATAAAGACAGCACCTGCTTCAGCTCTTCAGTCGGTGTCATGGGTGCTTTTCCCTTTGACAGACACTTCCATGCTTGGTTTCTACTCCATCACACAGAGCATAAAAGATATTAGTATTAAATATATTGTACGCCATGGGGAATATAGCCAAAATTTTATAGTAACCTTAAATGGAGTATAACCTTTAAAAATTGTCTCTCTCTATTATACATCTGTAACTGAATATGGTACATCAGCTATACTTCAGTTAAAAAGACCAAAACCAAAGGAGACTTATCAAATAATGGGGAGATTTATCCCTTTTTTAAGATAAACAGGATCATCAAACTAATTCTTGTCTGTCGTCAAGTCCTTCATACGAAGAACCTGTGGCCCTTTCCCAGACAGAAACTGTACAGATAATAACAGGGGAACTCGTGTGTCTTCTGCTGAATTCCTTTGAGAAGTCTTCTCTCTGACCAAGAATGTTGCTTGCTCTCTATTTACTGTTTCAAATAGAGAATGTGAGGCCCCTCCCTGTGCCTGAGCTGGGAGGAGATGGTTACAGTTCAGCCCCAGTGGGGAAATGAGCTGTGGTTGGCTCTCACCAAGAGCATCTTCTTTCTGCCCCAGGAGAGGAGATGGAGGCTGAGAACACGTGACTTCCTAGAGCCTGTCACCAGTCATGGCTTGAGAGGGTCCCCCTTTCTCAGAGTGAGCCGCTCCCCGCCGCGGGCAGGAGTGCCAGGGCTAGGGCGGAGTGTGGCACTGGAGGGCAGTGAGAGGGCAGCGGGGGCCTCTGCTACGTCTGTGTCGGAGCACTTCCGCCTCGCCAGGAACCGCCCAGGGTCTCTGCTCGCTTTGGCAGCTCACGAGGCAGTTCTGTGTCCCTCCGCAGCTCTCCCTCCACAGCCGGCCGTCGGCTCCCGTGTCTGCAGTGGGAGCCCGGCTTTCCTCTCTCCTTGGTGCCCCCTCAGCCTCTCCACACAGATGTCCTGTGGGCCCTAGACACCCAACACACCAATTAGGTGGTGCTAATTTACCACCTTCCTCTGAAACCCCAAACCAGTTCCCCTTTCTGAGGGTAGTGCGGGGTATCGGCTGGATTGCGTGCTCATCTCCAGCCCAGGCTGCTGCTGGCATTCCCGTGTATGGTTGATATTTACATTACAGGTGACTCACAAGAGGATGCCCTCTCTAGACAGCCGAAATCCTCTCGGTTGACCTTTGACCTCAAGGCCAAAAGCTTGGTCAGCAGAGCAGGGCTGGGCTTTAGCCACTGTTAAACCCTTAACCAGACCTTCACACAGGCTGCTCCAACGAGCCTTCCTTCTCCTCCATTTCAGGTTCTCCTGGCAGATTACATTACTTTGCCCCCAAATCACGTCTAATCTCCTTCTGGTCCTGTACAACAGAACAAACAAGTGAAACTCGCCCTGTCTCTAGAAAACTGCTTAAAACGGTCAACTCTGTCACTTACGGGCAGTCACATGATTTCTTTCTCTGTTGCCCACCCTTTGTTGTTGACTGAAATTCCCTTCTCCTGTGGTTTACCACATTCTGCTTCCTATTAGATTTGCAAATTTATTTCTCTTTTTGGAGTATAAAGCTCTCTGAAGGTAGACAACGTATCATAGCCTTCTTTCCAGCCTCTCACGACCAAATTCAGTGTCTTGCATGTGCACGTCTCTTAGCAGTCTATGTTGAATAGCCAGCTGTCCATGTTTTCTAGTTTGAAGTTTCTGTAACGATGGGAGCTGCCCACGTTTGACCATCCCAGTAGAGTAGGGCCTTCAGAGTCATTGCTGTACTGAGTGTAACTTGGGGAAGTTTCTCAGTCTCTCCAGCCCTATTTCTTGTTGTTATTGGGCTAGTACTCATAACCTGTCTGAGTGTGGTTGTGAGAATCAAATGACTTAATTCATGTAAAATCCTGAAATAGCTTTACCCCAGTGATAACCTCTATGATTATAGTAATAATAGTCTCTATTATAATGATAACAACAGAAACAGTAATGATGATGATGATTTTATTATCATCCTCCAGGTTCCTAGCACTAAAGCCAAGTCATAAGGTATATGTTAGACCATCAGTGAGTCTGAATGTGACTACTTAGACCTGAGGTGGTGGTGGTGGTGGTGGTGTTAAGATTAAATCAGGCCTTTTTGTTGTGAGTATAACACATAGATTCCTTGATATAACAGAGTTGACTATATTCAGGTCTTTTGTATTGAAGGTAAAATTTCCCTGTATGAATTTCATGGTTAAGCTTACCTGTCCTCTGTAAGGTGGTTTACATCATGTCTGGAAAACCTTCCTTCTCTTCTGCAGATATGGTGTTGGTCGTGCCACAACGGATGTGCCCTCTTGAAAGTGTCGGCCCTGCCCAAAGAACAGGATGATGGCATGTTGCAGATCCAGAAGAACTTCTCGGATAGGTCAGCACTGTCGCACATCTTGTTATCGTTTAGTTGGCTTGGTTGTTTTCCAGGAAGCTGGGAACAGTTCTCGGGAGTAAGTCCATTTCAGTTTACCTACTGATAAAGCCCTCGAGTGCCGGGAATACAGCTCAGCAAGGTCGTTTTTAATTTGAAAAGAGTCGGGATGACATGGTCCTGAAGTGCATCAACTGCATTGTATTGAGAGACACATGGCTGAAGCATTTAGGGGAAAGTAGTCTGATGGCTCGGAGAAGGCAGTGGCGCCCCACTCCAGTACTCTTGCCTGGCAAATCCCATGGACAGAGGAGCCTGGTAGGCTGCAGTCCACGGGGTCGCTAAGAGTCAGACACGACTGAGCGACGTCACTTTGACTTTTCACTTTCCTGCATTGGAGAAGGAAATGGCAACCCACTCCAGTGTTCTTGCCTAGAGAATCCCAGGGATGGGGGAGCCTGGTAGGCTGCCGTCTGTCGGTCGCACAGAGTTGGACATGACTGAAGCGACTTAGCAGCAGCAGCAGCAGCAGCAGTAGCAGTCTGATGGCTGGAGAAGGCAATGGCACCCCACTCCAGTACTCTTGCCTGGAAAATCCCATGGATGGAGGAGCCTCATAGGCTGCAGTCCATGGGGTCGCTAGGAGTCTGACACGACTGAGCAACTTCACTTTCACTTTCATGCATTGGAAAAGGCAGTGTCAACCCACTGCAGTGTTCTTGCCTGGAGAATCCCAGGGACGGGGGAGCCTGGTGGGCTGCTGTCTATGGGGTCACACAGAGTTGGACACAACTGAGGCGACTTAGCAGCAGCAGCAGTAGCAGTCTCATGGCTTTAATATTGACAGTTGTCAAATTTGGGTCAAAGTATAGATGTCACTGTGCTATTCTGTTCTGGTATGTTTGAAAATTTTCAAAATAAAAAAGCTAAATGTTTTTATTCACCCCTAAAAGTTATGACCAACCTGGATAGTATATTCAAAAGCAGAGACATTACTTTGCCGACTAAGGTCCGTCTAGTCAAGGCTATGGTTTTTCCTGTGGTCATATATGGATGTGAGAGTTGGACTGTGAAGAAGGCTGAGCGCTGAAGAATTGATGCTTTTGAACTGTGGTGTTGAGGAAGACTCTTGAGATTCCCTTGGACTGCAAGGAGATCCAACCAGTCCATTCTGAAGATCAGCCCTGAGATTTCTTTGGAAGGAATGATGCTAAAGCTGAAACTCACAGTACTTTGGCCACCTCATGCAAAGAGTTGACTCATTGGAAGAGACTGATGCTGGGAGGGATTGGGGGCAGGAGGAGAAGGGGACGACAGAGGATGAGATGGCTGGATGGCATCACAGACTCGATGGACGTGAGTCTGAGTGTACTCCGGGAGATGGTGATGAACAGGGAGGCCTGGCGTGCTGCGATTCATGGGGTCGCGAAGAGTCGGACACGACTGAGCGACTGAACTGAACTGAAACTGGATGAATTTAAAAACAAGAAAAGGAGTGGACTTAGGCGTTAAATTGCCTTGGTTCACATCCTGTCCCTGAGTTCCTGGCCCCAGCTGACCAGGCGTGGCCGCTGGGCAGCTGTTACCTCACTGGGGAGGAGCCGGGGGGAGCTCTGCACACAGATCCTGGCGCCTAGGAAGTGCTCAGGAGAAACTGTTTCTGATTCAGCCTTGCTCTTCTAATGTCTCGTTCCTTTCTGATACCTAGGATTTACAGGACTGTCCACAGGCCCCCCTATGAGACTGCTAAGACTGAAGACCTCTCAAGCAACTTCCTGTCCCTGCAGGAAATCCAGATGGCGTACTCTAAGTTCAAACAGCTGTTTCTGATAGGTGAGAAGAACCCGAGCCAAAACTCGCTGTCACCTAGAAAAAGACGTGCTGCATGGCTCGAGTGAAAGGCGTGCCTTGTCCCTGGGTTCCTTGTGGTCGGACACGGCTATAGGGGTGGGAGTCACAGAACAGTGGGGCCGGTTACCATGAGGCTGGTGGCCCTTGCCACATTTCCTCCCACCATCTTCCCCTGGCTCTTGTCCCATTGCCCCTTCTTAGAGCAGGGAACACAGAGCCACCCTTCTCTCTTCCTTCTCCAGCAGTGAGCATTGGGCTTCTTCCTTTAGAAGTTGTGGAACTATGCAGTACCTGTATTCCCCAACTGTTTTGTAAGGTCGATGATCTGTTTATTTTTCTTAGTCACGTATTGAATGGACTCCTCCTCCACTGAATGGAAGTATTTTATTTTATTTTTCTGATTGAGCATATATATATTTTACAGTGTAAAAAACCCCAGTTAATCAGAAATGTACAAAGTAGAAAATTAAATATGTCCATCCTTGCCACTCCTTCCCTGCCCAGGCTGCCCAGTGTGAAGAGTTCAGACCTTGGATCAGATTTAATCAAGGTCGGTCACCTGTTGATTCTTTTCACTCCTTTTTTCTGGTGGCACCACGTGGCTTGTGGGATCCAGTTCCCCAACCAGGGCTTGAACCCAGGCCCTCAGCAGTGAAAGCACTGAATTCTAACCACTGTACTGCCAGGGAATTCCCTATTCTCTTCACTCTTTTTTTTTTTTTTTTTAAAGATATTTTATTCATTAATTTATGTGTCTAGCTGCACTGGATCTCAGTTGCAGCACATAGGATCTCCGATGTTCTTTGTAGCGTGTGAAATCTTTGGTTATGGCATGCAAACTCTTAATTGAGGCGTGCAGACTCTGTAGTTGCAACGTATGGGATCTAGCTCCCTGACTAGGGATCGAACCCAGGCCCCCTTCACTGGGAAAGATTAGTCTTAGCCACTGGACCACCAGGGGAGTCCCTTCCCTTCACTCTTTTTTTCAAGTGTATTTATTTTTAATTGAAGGATAATTGCTTTACAATATTGTGTTAGTTTCTGCCATACATCAACATGATTCAGCCACTGACACACATATGTCCCCTTCTCTCTTTACTCTTGAATGCGTGTTTACCCTCTGATATTTGTCACGCTTATTGCCAGTTTCTCAGCTTTTCGTTTTTAGCCTAGGGGTCTGACTTAGGATTTACTTAGTCATTCAGCCAACATGTATTGTATTTCCATTATACACACCAGCTATGCCAGGCATTGGAGACAAAGATGACTATGAAACCAAGGGAAACTAGTGTACACCTCTAACTGGAACACGCTGACAAAAAGCAGGCACGTGGAGGAGGATCCTCCTGGTTGATGCAGGACTGTGATTCTCCACTTCTTTTGTCACCATCCAGTACTGGCAGGGGTATCTGCCTTCTCACTGATTTGAGTTTGCAACTTTCACATGCAGTAGGACTTCTGTAAAATGCGATGCTTCTGTCTCCAGTTGGATTGGGAGGTTGTGTCCAGTGTGCATGATAAATATGTGTTTGTTTAAGACTCCAGTGGAAGTTTCCATGGCATAGGACATGGTCTGTTGCATCTTCCGCTTCTAAGAGCAGCCGGCTGAATGTCAATGTGTCTGCCTAATGCATGTTTCTCTCCTTGTCGAATTACAGGGTGACCGTGACTTGGTGGACAGATTTTAGGGCACTTTTTTACTTGTGCAAAAAAAAAGTCTGTTTTTGACTACCACACCCTTACAGAGGTTTACAGTTCAAAAACCACTTCAGCTGAAGGCTTGAAACGCGCTTTGCTCAACTGGACCCTGGTGCTAGATTCTCAGCCCCGCGTCGGGCCACGCCACTGAGCAGCACAGGTTCTACAGCAGCGTGTCTGCAAACAGTGCCCGACTTCTTTGCTCTGTTTCCTTTCTTTTCAGATAATAGTACTGAATTTTGGGACACAGACATCAAATGGTTTTCCCTGCTGGAAAGTAGCAGCTGGCTGGACATAATCAGGTATTTCAAGGTGTTGTTTTGCTCATAAATTTCACAGTTCCATAAACCAAAGTAGTAAAGCAAACTGACAAATAATTTAACTGTTTCCTATTTCACAGTTAAATATTCTTAGGTCACATGTTCTGTTCAGGGCTCAGCTGGATTTTGCATTTTTTATTATTTCTGTGCATGTCTGATCAGAATTTACAAATATGCTACCTGCCCACACAGATCTGCTCCTGAGATTACGGATCAGGGGTGGGAAGGCTGCAGAAAAAGGGGTGTGGGACCCCAGCGTTCTAACTGAGCTGCAGTGCTCACCTCCAAGGAGGAGGCTGGGGGTTGGGAAGGTGGGGGACGCTGAGTTTTCCGGTTTTGTTTTTATTTTGGGCGGGGGGTAGTTTGGTGACAATCAGGGATTGAGCCTGCATCCTTGCAGTAAGTGCGGAGCCCTAACCACTAGACAGCCAGGGAATTCCCAGGTGCTGAATTTTTATTGCATACTTTTAAAAAGAATTCTCTTTTATACCTCTTACATATTTAAATTGTTTTTTACTATAGTGAGTGCAAATTAGTCTTTCTCATTTGGGGGATTAAGTAGAGATTCTGAGAGAACAAAACTTTTTTCCCTGTCCTACTTCCTATTTTGAATAGCTTCTCTCCGTTGCCCTTAAACAGAGGCGAGGGCAGAGGGAGGTGCAGAACAGGTATGACGCCTGGGTGAGAGCCAGTGAGAGAATGGCTCCAGCCCCAGGGCACCTCTGAGAAGAGGGCGGGCCCCCCTCTCCCCTCGCTCTGTGTTCTCCCTCAGACCTGCCTGGTTTGTACAGAGGAGCCGCAGGCCTCCAAACCCTTCTTAGCAAATAGGTTTTGAAGAGCCTGCTGCGTGTCCCATAATTTGAATATATAATTGCAAGTATTGTCATAGATGTTATAAAATAAGGGGCCCTTTCTTTCTGTGGGGCTTGTAGAGAAGGTGTGTGTCCCTAACCGGGTGAAGAGCCTGGGGGAGGCACCCCTGTGGCAGGGTTATCAGTCCAGCAGGTGGAGCTGCTGATGGTGGCAACAGTGTCAAAGGAAATAGTGTGTCTAGAGAGACAAAGGGGTTTCGGGACACATGGGCCTTTCCAGACAGGCAGATACATTTAGCCAATGATCTTAAATTAAACAAAATGGGCCTGTAGCACAGCCTCCAGATATAGACATTTTAGGTTCTTACTAGGACTCACTGCGACACTCAGGTATAAATCTGCAGTAATAATTCCCAGTTTAGGAATTGTCTAAGAGCATTTTTACGTCCGACTTTGGAATTCCCTTCTGAAAACTGTAAGTTTCTAATAAGCGGGTGAATGTCTTGCAGTACCTGAATAGTATAAACAATAATTTGTTTCTTTTCTGGAGAATTTTAGTATGAGATAGTAAGTGAGATGGAAAACTGAAGATCAAGTTAGACTGCCTCTAAATTTCTTGTTGTTCATAATACCAAGCTCAAGATCTGTTACCTGTTTTACTTGTCTCTCTCCTTATAGGCGCTGCCTGAAAAAAGCAGTAGAGATTATAGAATGTCTAGAAGCCCAAAACATGAACGTTCTTCTTTTAGGTAATACATTTAAAACACAAAGGGTGGTTTCCTTTTTCCTTTACTTGGGGTTCTGTTTCTGTATATAGAGATTTATGTAAGTAGAATTGTCTTATAAAGTGAAGTCGGTCAATCGTGTCCAACTCTTTGCGACCCCATGGACTGCAGCCTACCAGGCTCCTCTATCCATGGGATTTTTCCAGGCATTAGTACTGGAGTGGGTTGCCATTTCCTTCTCCAGGGGATCTTCCCGACCCAGGGATCGAACCCGGGTCTACCATATTGCAGGCAGATCCTTTACCATCTGAGCCACCAGAGAAGATTGTCTATAAAAGGAATGAGCTAGTGTGGAAATCCTTCTCATACTTTTTACCCTGACCTTGGAATCCTTGCCTTGGATTTCATTGTTACAGTTTAAAAATACATTCCTTCACTTGGAACTTGGCAGACGTATTCACAGCCCAAGAAGGAATTGTTTGGTATCTTTACCAAAGCTCACATTTCCTGATATTTTGGGGTTTTGTTTTATACTAACTCAGTTAAAGTTTGGATGACCTTTTTTGTATGAAGACACCCATGGATGGTTTAATTGTTATTTCCGCATCTTTGTGTCTGACAACTTTGTGCAGTTGTTGCAGAAACTGTGTGGTCCACGATTTCCTTTTCCTCAATGGACTAAAGTTGCTGTACGTGTGGGCTGGACATACCCAGTATGTATGAGCCTCGTGCAACAAAGATTGTTGCTGGGATTGGTTAGAACTGAGCTAAAGTATTATCTGCCATATTGAATATTTAAAGTTTCTTGTGGCCCCATGCTTTAAGCAGAGTGCCTCATGCTTCCACACCCTCAAGCTTTTATCATTTTTCTGACACTCTCTAGGAGAGTGTCCGACTCCTGGGACTTAGCTTCTGTGAGCAGACCGGAAATGGGTCAGCCTGTGGCTTCTATACCCTCTGACTTAAATTTGAACACGCGGACTGAGCATCTCCCACATACAGAGCTCTATGCTTCTGCCTTCTAAAAGTTTACACCCTATTGAATTTGAGAGAGAGCTGGCATAAGGGTGTTATTGAAAAAGATCTGGTTTACAGCGGCCGAACAGAGTACTGAGTAACTGGTGAAAAGGAGAGATAAAGGCTAGGGGTGCTGAGAAGTACAAGTACCCAGGCCAGACTGCACCAACCCCAGAGGTGCGCAAAGTGAAGTGAGAATGGTCAGCGGATGAGGCTGAGCTGTGCCTCACTCCCCAACAGACAGCGGAGCAGTGTCTTCTCTGAAATTTCACTCGCTAGCCACTCTTCCTGGGGCTTGTAGGTGTACTGATAACATACTTCATACACAAGAAGGAAGATTCTCTTGAAAACCGAAACTTGTTTCAAAAGAAAGATGAATATAAAAATCTGTTTCTTCTGAACCCTGGTGTTCCCAGAGTTTAGACTTATTTTCCTGGAGGAGATGTAGGAGCACAGTAAGCGTGGCCCTGGAGTGCTTCCTGGCCCCAGGGTCACAGGAGAGGTTAGCAGTGCAAACACCTCCCTACTTAGGATTCACTCTGAAGTTTCTCTAACCCTGTGACTACCAGAACCGTCGTCCTCAGGGACGTTTTAAAGTAGCAACTTGAGTGGCACTTTTTTTGTAAAGCAGAAACTACGAGGATGTAGACCTTGACTTTCAGGACTGTGAAATTCTTAAGACAGATGCCCAGATGTAGACGTATGTTGTTATTTGCTGTGAGTGGTGGATGGTGAGCAAGGATGTGAGCAGAGTTTGCATCATGTGAGTTTTGTACCGTCGCCCGAGGGGTGGACACGTGGCTTATACTTACCAGGGAGAGTTTCACCTCTAGGCTAGGCAGGCCCCTCTGTGCTCTCAGACGGACATGGCAAGAGCCAAGGAGCTGACAATCAGAGCGTTTTGGTGCAGTCCAAGAATGTTACCCTTTGTCCGAAGCAGAGGTAGTGGAGGAAAGGTGGCTGAGAAGCAGCTGAGCTCAGGGATGGAGATCCTGATGCCCCAGCTGGGAGGGTTTTAAACTTGGTCTGTGGAGCCCAGCAAGCCGCCATACTGTGCCCTCATTGTGTGGTGCATCAGACGCCCCCATGCTGGCACTGGGTTTGCTGCGTTGCATCTATTCACCAGTAAGGAGTCCATCATTAGTGCCCATGTCCCTTGGAGCTGGTGCCAGCCAGGCTAGAAGAGATTGTCTCTCAAGCTGAACATGTTACCTTTTGCCACCAATGGCCCAGCCTTTTTGGGAATTAGAACTTGACTGTCGGGGTAGAAGTTGGTGTGGGGGCCCTGCTTTTGCCTGTGCTCTCCGCAGCTCTTAACACTTGGTCCCCTCTTTCCTCTCTGCACTGTTGCCCGGCAACCCCCGCCACCCCCCTACCACAGAGGACAACGCCTCCGACCTCTGCTGCCTCGTTTCTTCTCTGGCGCAAGTGATGATGGACCCCCACTGTCGAACGATTTTTGGTTTCCAGAGCCTTGTCCAAAAGGAGTGGGTCATGGGTGGCCACTGCTTCCTGGACCGCNCAGAGGACAACGCCTCCGACCTCTGCTGCCTCGTTTCTTCTCTGGCGCAAGTGATGATGGACCCCCACTGTCGAACGATTTTTGGTTTCCAGAGCCTTGTCCAAAAGGAGTGGGTCATGGGTGGCCACTGCTTCCTGGACCGCTGCAACCACCTCCGTCAGAGCGACAAGGAGGAGGTGAGTGTCCTTGGCACAGACCTGGGCAGCCTCGGACACGCGGAGCCCTGTCTCTCCTTTAATACCTGCGCAGCGCACGCCTTAGGAGCTTGTCAGGAAGGCGAGGACAGGTCACTGGTCAGTGAGTGTGGATCATTTAAATTAAACACTGGAAACCCTTCCCAGGGAAAAGGGATGTTTATTAAGAAGTGCGTTTGGAACCTTCTCTTCTCAATTGTATGTCCCAAGGGTGTATTATAGTTCACGGTGGAAGTGATGTTGACTTGTAAAACTTAAATAAAAATGAACTCAGTGGGACTCCCACAATATCTGATAAGTTAGTCTTTGCAAAAAAATAGGGTACAAGTTTCCCTGTATATACACAATAACTCATAATAACAAGAAAATACATAATAATATATACAAAATACATAATAACACATAATAATAAGAAAATACATAATAACACAAAGTAAATTTCCCTTGCAATAAACCCTTTCAAAATTAAGCCCAGGGTTATGTGGATGCTATCCATTAGCTGGGCCTTCGCCATGATAGCTGCAGGCCTGGGCTCCTGAATTCAAGCACTGGAGAGACAGCGAGACAGTTCAGTTAGTGAAGATGAGTGTCCCCCCACCCCCAAACTGGGATGTACTTGTCTCGGTTACAGCTGTGCCAACTGTGTTGGCTGCATTATTAACGACCATGGAAGGAAAAATGAAAACATGTGAACTTAATTAAATCACCTGCGGAGCTAACAGATGCTAGCAGGGCGGCTGGTGGTTTTTCTTCCCCCAGATAATAGGCATGTCTATCTGCAGTGCTGGGCAGCTTGACACAGCAGCTCTAGAAGCAGAGCTGAGGCTTCTGCCCATAAACGCTCGGTGTGTCCTAGGAGGCCAGGCCACCCTTACTGGGCCTGCAGATTGCTCTGAGGACTGGTCTGTACTCATCTGTGTCCCTTCAGGCTGATGATGAATATGCATCACCATCTTTCAGCCTTAGAAGGGACTTGCTTTCCTGAGAAACTAATTCGAAAGGTTGATGGCACTCAAATGACAGAGTTGGAACTGTGTTGGGAAGAGGGTATTTTTGCACGTCTTGTGTAGTCTGTGTATCTTGAGAGAAGGGGGACTGACGGGCACCATGTCTAAAGGGGAAGGAGCCCCAGAGCAGATCCGCCCGCTCACCCTGGGCTGAGAGGAATCACCTGTACTTTCTGAGCCCATTTCCCTGACTGTGCTGTGAGATTCAAATATTTTCAACTCTTATCTAATGGCACTGAACGTAAAATGAGGTGTGAGATAAAGTTGCCACGTAGACCTTTCTTCACGTCTCATCATCAACACCATGGAGTTTTGACGGAACACTGGGTGGTCCGGTTTGTGATGTAATTGACACATCGCAATTGACTGGACTGAGTCAAGAGCTGGACTGCCAGCTCCTGCCTCTCAGGAGCTGCATGTGAGACCTCAGCCGGGCTCAGGAATGGAGAGACTGTGACACAGTCTGCCTTGTCCACCTGACGGGGTCAGTGGTGACTCAAGGAGGGGCACTGGGGAGCGACAAGGTGCCCTCAGAAACTACCAAGAAAGAGCTTGCCTCTGAAGCCAATAAAAGAGGCCATCGATGAAAAAAATGCATTTGTGAAAACCGTTAGAAACTCATTTTTGCGGCTTCTGCTTTCTCTCCCATCCACTTTCTCTTCTGGGCCTTCATTGTCAGGGCGGCCAGTCTTTGTGACCCCCTGTACTATAGCCCGCCAGGCTCCTCTGTCCATGGGGATTCTCCAGGCCAGAATACTCGAGTGCGTAGCCTTTCCCTTCTCCAGGAGATCTTCCCAACCCAGAGATCAAACCCACGTCTCCCACATTGCAGGTGGATTCTTTATCGTCTGAGCCAACAGGGAAGCCCCATTGTCAGAGCGGAGAAGGGAGTATTCACAAAATTTGCAGAAAGCGAGTAGGTTTTTGTTTTTGTTTTTGTTTTTGTTTTGGTAATACAGTGCTCCTAGTGAGGAGAGTGGCATTCTTGGGTGGAGAATAGCGTTTCACTTGAGGTTCAGAGTTAGCGTTCCCTGTCCTCAGGCTCAGTCGCAGCTGCTCTTCTGCCAGTGTCGATGGGCAAGGAGATTCTCCATCTTGGGAATGTCTTTCACATAGGGAGCTACTGCCGAGTCCTGAGGTTAATCCACGGATGTGTGGTTTTTCAGTCAAGCATGTTTCTCCCTGGGGATGGGATGCAGTTGGGAATGCCAGTCGCCTGGAATGTGCTTCCCAGAGCATGCAGTATCCAGAGAGGCTACTCCACAGCCGTCCACGTGGCTGCACTGTACCCGGGACCGCTGGCTTCCATCACGTGCATCTTGTCTTCATGTAGGCTCCCGTGTTCCTGCTCTTCTTGGACTGCGTGTGGCAGCTGGTGCACCAGCATCCCCCAGCGTTCGAGTTCACAGAGACATACCTGACCGTTTTGTCAGACAGCCTGTACATACCTATTTTTAGCACCTTCTTCTTCAATTCGCCTCATCAAAAAGATACGAACGTGGTAAGAGTCGCTCTTGGGAACCTGTGTGTTGAAGAAGTCATGTCTAACAAGTAAGACGTAAGAGGAGCGATGATGAAAATGATATTTTCTTTATAACAGTGATTACACAGAGGGCCCTGTTCTGAGTGCTCTCCGGGTATTGATATGTAATCCTCAAGTCCGAATTATTATTATCTCTGAGAGTGAGTCACTGAGACAGTGAGGCCGTCACCGTGGGTCACAGGGTAAATATCGGGGCTGGGAGCCAGTGTTAGAGCTGGGAATTAAGCACGTTAAAAGTGGTCTTTATGAACATCTCAGTTGCCTTCTCTTCCACTTGACGGATGCCGGGAGGGACTCAGAAGAGACTGGAGGCGGAGGAGGGGAGCTTGGCTTTTGTTCTCTGCCTTAAACATCTTTATAGTCTCCCTTGAGGCTCTGCTCCCAGAGCTTCAACTGTGCACTATCAGGGCTCTGACTAGCCCTCTGGGGGCCTGGGGTTTGCTGGAGCTGCCCTCCTGGTGGATCTTACCACATCGCACAGGGAGTGCACAGAGCTTTGCTGCTTACCAGCCTCATGGCCTCAGGTGGTTCACTTCGTTTTCCCAGCCTCCATTTCCCCAAAGGTAAATTGGAAAAACAGAAGCGACCTCATGAGGGGTGTGGTCAGCGTGTGCAGTACAGTGGCTGGCACAAGTTCTGCTGGAAGTAACGTGTCCTGCCTCCTCCCCACCGAAAGCCATTGGGGAGCGACCACCGACGGCCACAGCCTTCACGTGCGGCGCCGCGGAGGCCGGGTCTCGGGGCAGGCCGGGTGCGCCGTCCCGGAGCCAGTGCCTCCGCACCGTCTGCTTTCCTCAGCCCTCCCTGCAAACACTGTGACCTATGCTTGTTTTGGCAGGGCAGGGAGAGCCAGGACTCACAAAGCAAGCCTTTGAATCTGCTCACCGTGTGGGATTGGTCCGTGCAGTTTGAACCTAAAGCCCAGACGTTGTTCACAAACCCTCTTTACGTGGAGAAGCCAAAACTGGAGAAAGTCCAGCGGAAAGGAACGCATTTCAAAGTAAGATTTGTGCGTGTTTAGCCCCCTCGTCTGTGCAGAGATCTCCTTGTCTGGAAGGATTACATTTAATCTGTGGATTCTGGGCACAGTCACAGAGTTGAGACTGTGAGGGGCAGGTTGTCAGGGCCCCTGAGCGTCCTTGCCTCTGGCAGATGCACGTTCGTCCTGAGTGTCCCTGGGGATGCCACGGGGAATCGAGGGTGATTGATAGAGCAGAGGGAACACTGATCACGGGGTGGGTTTTATGTCATCTGTGCCAGCTTAGGTATTCACTAGCAAGGCCTCTCTTCATGCTAAAAATGGTGTTTGTGACTGACATGTTCTGTCAGGGGCCACAGAGCTCTGGCACAACCACCTCCCCCCTCCATTCTGTTGGAGCTGGAAAACAGCCATGGGCATCAAGTAAGCAGACAGGCCTGGCTGTGTTCCAATATTTACAGAGGCTGGCACGGGCCAGATTGGGCCCGTGGGCTGTGATTTGCGGACCTGGGCTTAAAAGACAAACATCAAATTATTTGGATTTCCCTTTAGATATTTGTTCCTGATTTTACTAGTTATTAAAACTCCGACATTCCCTAGATGATGTATGATGTACATGGCATTTCTTGTTCTGCCTCCTGACTTGGGAGCCCCCCACAAAGAGGAGAGCAGGGTGGTCAGTGATGGTCACTCGCAAGTCAGAGCATGTCACTGCCTTCTCCACCACCATCTTTCTGGTTCAGAAGTCCTGCGGGGCTCCTGGGGGCCTGGCCAGTTCTGGTGTGGGAGATGGCTCCATTCTAAAGGGGCTTGGGGACCCATGAGTCAATGCCAGCACTCAGAGAAGGGGCCTCTGCTGGCTGCCGCGTCACCCCTTCAAGGGTCCTCAGGCCCAGGCTGGGTGTTGGTGCTCCTGGTTGAACCTCTGTCCTGTCTGCTGGGCCAGAACCGCCCTGCGCTCCAGCACAGCCAGGCCGGGGGTCAGTTTTGTTGGTGTGCTCTGCCCCCTGGGGGCTGCACACACACCTCCCGCCGGGTCAGGATGGTCCAGCTGCCCCCACCAGAGGGGCCAGGGCCCTCAGAGGTCTGAGGGAGGAAGTGAAAGCTCTACCTGTAAGTCCATTTCTCTGCCCAGGCCCTGTTTTTCTGAGGGTCCCTTCTCCTAGGTGGGAGTGGAGAACCTAAGGGCCCAGGTTGCAGGAGCTGGCCCGTGGGAGAGGCTTGAGCTGCGGGTCAGGGCATCTGAAGTTGTATTAGCTCATGCAGGGCCAGCGGTGGGCCGACGAGAACCTTTGAGGCCGTTGGGTGAGGAGTCCTGGTGGGAGGCTTGGGGCCTCTTGATGGGGGACAGGCAGCCTTGGAGACGATCTGTAGAAACCAAAGAGCCGTGGCCAACCACAGCTGCCCTGGGAATGCCCAATGCGCTGCCCCGGGAATTATCCCTGGAGACTATGCGTCCGCTCAGGTATGGGGTCCCAGCCTCAGCCCCAGGCCTTGACCAGGCTACGAGGACACAGTGCTGCCCCCACCTGGCCTGTCCGGAAGGCTCCGTTCACTGGGCTTGAGAGAAGGGCTTCCAAAACAGGGAGGGCTCTGTTAAGGGTTCGGGCTCCCTCCGGAGCCAGACTGTGTGAAACCACACCTGGCACTTGGTAGCTGGGGCCTTTGCGATTGACTTAACCACTGTGCCTTAGTTTTCTCGTGTGTAACATGGGGCAGTAATGGTGACTCTGAGGACCGGGTGAGTGGTTGCTTGTTCAGCACTGAGCATGGAGCCCGGCAGGCAGTAAAGGTCCCTCCTGCTTCCTTCATCCCTGACTCACCTGGGTCACTGGGCAGAAGAGGCCGGCCCTCAACTCCTGCCCCAAGATGGAAAGTCAGGAATCCTGGTCTTCTCTGACTTGGGGTGTTGTGAATGGTTTTGCTTTCTACGGTATATTTTTATTGTTTGTTCTACACTCCATAATAAATCCGAACCACTGGTAGGAACATGTTACAGTTAGGAGCCTAGCCCCAAAATAAAACTTCTGCCTCCTCTTATTTCACATGACACCTCAGGAGTAAAAGAGATGGGGAGAAACAGCTCCTTTGCAGATTTTTACCTGTATCTTCGGGCACCAAGGATCTGTTGCAACCGTCTGACCATCCTCACAACCCTCTCCCAGTGCATCCCCAAATACAGCACCTAGCTTTGGCTTCAGGTTGAATTCCTGAGGAGGACAAGCGTGTAGACGCTCTCAACATCTTCCACCCTGTGCAGCTCGTCGACAAGAACACCGGCCCATTTAGACAGTCCTCAAGTTCCTTTTGCTCCCATCTGTCTCTTTGTCCAAAAGAACCTTTCTGACTTAGGCTTGACCTCCCCCTGGATGCCTGACCTCCCGCAAGTTAAGCCTGTAAGTTATTTCGTTGGAGCGACAGGCTCTTCAGGGCGTTGGCAGTTTCCTCACAGGTGTTCAGAATATTGTGGAAGCAAGCCCCCTAAATTTTTCAAAGAAAAACATTCTGCTCCCTTCGCAAATGAATAGGCCTCATCTCCAGACTCCCCTGACTCATTATCTGCCTCTCTTTATTCACTCATTTCGCGGCTGCGCTGGGTCTTTGTGGCTCCGCTCTGGCTCTCCTCTAGTCATGGTGAGTCAGGACTGATCCTGGTTGCAGTGCCCAGGCTTCTCACTGCGATGGCGTCTCCAGGTGCGGAGCTCTGGAGCCTGGCGGTGTAGAGCCTGGTGCGCGGCCTTACTTGCCTCTTGGCATGTAGAATCCTTCTGGACCAGGGATCGAACCCATGTCCCCTGTGTTGGCAGGCGAGCTCCTAACCCCTGGACTACCAGAGAGGTCCTCATCCGCCTATCTTAACTTCAGCTTGTTCTTCACGAGGGCTTCATACCCTGCGCCCGGTCTCATCCATTTGTTTAGCAACCCAGCAAGCATCTGATACGCTCATCGTGGAATAAACAGGCATCCCCACCCACCCACTGCCGCTTTCTCTCTGTGTGTAACGGTGTTGTAATGAATCTGCGTTCCCAGGGCAGTTCTCATGACTCTTCTTAAAGTTGGATTATGCTTTTTGTTTGTTTGTTTGTTTTTTTTGGATGGAAACAACCGTCACTGTGCTCTTGGGCTAACCAGAGACTTTTTTTTATTTGTGTTCTCTCTCAAAGCATCAAAGACAACTTTCTCTGCCCCTCACCCAATCGAAATCATCTCCCAAAAGAGGATTTTTCAGGGAAGAAACGGATCACTTAATTAAAAACCTGCTAGGCAAGAGAATCAGCAAACTGATCAACTCCTCGGAGGAGCTGCAGGACGGCTTCCGAGAGTTCTATGACGGCTGGCACAGCAGGCCCCCCAGCTACCAGGGGCTGCTGCTGCCTCACCTCGAGGGCCCGGAGATCAAAGTCTGGGCCCAGCGCTACTTGCGCTGGATTCCGGAGGCCCAGATCCTGGGTGGCGGCGGAGTGGCCACTGTGAGCAAACTCTTGGAGATGATGGAGGAAGTCCAGCGCCTACAGGAAAAAATCGAGGCAAGACACCACAGCCAGGAGGCCCTCCAGGCAGAGGCTGCCTCGCCACCGAGGACCTCGGGCCGCCTGTCCTCCTTGTTCCCTTTCGCGCTGCTGCAGCGCCATTCCTCCAAGCCTGTCCTGCCCACCAGCGGGTGGAAAGCCCTGGGAGATGAAGACGACTTGGCCAAGCGAGAAGACGAGTTTGTGGACCTAGGGGACGTGTGACTGGCCTGCTCAGTGGCGGTGAGAGAGGACCCTCGCAGGCTGGGACAGGAGGCTGGACACGTCTGCGCTCCACGTCGGTGTGTCACACTAAAGCCGACTGCCAGGGGAAGCCTGGGTCTTCTGGAAAAGAGCTGGTTCTCATTCCCCCCTCCCCAGTTCTGAAAGACTATGCAGTTGAAACCTGTATCTCGAGTATTATTGAAAGGAGTTAGTACGTGACCCGTAATACAGCTGTGGCCAGTGTCCTCTGTGTTAGCATCACTCAGACCCCGCGGTAGCCACTTTACTACTTAGAAAGGGCTTTGGTAAGCTGTGTTTGGACGCCATATGGTCCTCACATCTTTCCTGTGCCAATGTGCTTTATCCAGTCGTCAGGAATAGCGTCCTTCTAGCCCATCCCAGCTCAGAGCAAGTTCAACTTTACATGGTGGGGGAGGGGTGTGTGTGTGTGTGTGTGTGTGTGTGTGTGTGTGTGTGTGTGTGTTGCATTAACAGATTCAGATAGCGGTGTTAAGATGTGCGGCCTTCATTTCCAAACCGTAGCAATTTTCCTCTGTCTTCTTGCCATGCATGTCACCATCCTGACGTTTGCAACCATCCTCAGACTGTGTCACTTCATGTGGGGGCGGGGGGCTGGCTCGTGGCCGACAGCTCCAGATCCCCACCCCGCCACCGGCTGTGCACCACTTTCCACTGTCCCTTCGCAATCCCCGCCTTGGTGTACCTCGTCCTGGGATCTTGCTGCTAAGCCTGTGGGTCAAACTGGGGGAATCTCTTAGGTTTGCCCAGAGGAGCCTCCATTCTCCCGGAGGCATGCAGTGTTTGAAAGAGGTTGCTTCGCCTTTTTCCAACAGCATGCTGAGGCTTCAGAGCATCTGAACCGCTGTCCTCAGGCATTTTCCCCAGTTTTGCTACCTTACAGACCGGTGAAGAAGATCACTGTCGAACGCGGCTATCGTAGGGAAGCAGTCAAGCATAAGTCTCAGAAGTGATGGTGACCACATAGTACCTCAGTGATTTAAAAAGCCATAGAAGAGACTTGACTCTGCCTGGTAACCTTCCTGGATCTGCTGTTTAAATGATCTATAGTTTTTAAGTGCCAGAAAAGCACACTTAGTGAGGACGCATTTTTTCATTCTCCGTGGAAACCTGTTCAGTTCCACAAAAGGAAGGGGGAAAAATGATCAATCTCACGTCAGAATGTTCCCTATCAGAAGTTTGCCTTTTATATCTGTTTGCTCTCCAGTATGGATTCCAATTTGAACATTACCTATTTAGAAAAGCTTTCAGTTGCTGAAGGGCAATAAGAAAATTTGAAACTGTTGACAAAGAGGAGTTTCTCGGTTTGCACTGAATCATCTTTTGTACACCACAAGAAATTGCTTTGCAGTCCTCCCCATGCCGAGTTGATGCTCAAGCCTTGTTGGTCTGTTAAGACGATGGAGATTGAGGGGAGGGCAGGGTTTATGCATCTGGGGCCAAACACATGCCCAGTCTTGGTTGCCTTAAGAGTCTCACTAGTAAGGTCAGTGTAGGCTTGCAGTGGGGACTTTAAAATGACCCTCATTCATTGGCTATGTTCTGTGGGCCTTCTTAAATTAGCACTAACCTCCTTTCTCTGCCCCACTGCCTCCCAAATACACTATGGAGTTAACTAGTTTGGGAATCATATTATAATGGGAATATTTATACAGTAGCCTCTTCAGTCTTATGATCTTAGTAGTTTTCATTCCAAAAATGCCCGGTGTGATGCTTTACAGTCCATAAAGTGGTTCAAAGGCACAAGGTCATGGCCCCTCTCATAGGAGTTGAATGTGCATTGAAATATTTTTCTATGATTTTTTAAAAATAAAATTACAATAGAAAAATAAGCTGTTTTAACATGTAAGGTCATAACAGTTTATGTATTTATATCTGAAATGAGATTTCTATAAACTTGTATTTGTGTACAGAATTCTCAGTGGATTTATATATTGTGACATTTTTATTCAAGATTGAGATATGGATTATGGTTAACAGTAAAAGCTAAAATGAGATCATTTACTTTGTCTAAAATGCTGCACTGTGCACGTTTGGAAATGTATATTAATTTCCTGTATATAATATCTTGAGTTTGTTTATACCTCCAAGTTTTTACACTGAAGATAAATTAGCTTTAATTACATTAGAAACTTTTTTTTTTAAGGGAATAAGCTGTTGGGCTAAATCTGTATAAATGTTCTTTTTATTTTTTGGATGTACAATGAAAGTTTATACTTGTATTTCACTGCATCGTATCTGATTGCAGAAATTAAAGCACAATTTACAATACTATATTTGGTGTGGTTGGTATAACATGGAATAATTATTTTCATTTAGTCATTGTGTGTGTCGTGGGGGGAGGTGGTTGATTGGTTAGTGGGTGGATGGAAAACCAATAACCAAATGAAGATTTAAAATTTCAGGAGGTGATAAAATACTGTGACAGAAAATAAGGTAAGACCCTATGGGGTAAGGAGGTGGCACTAGTGATAAAGAATCTGCCTGCCAGTGCAGGAGACAAGAGTCTCAGGTTGGAAGATCCATCCCCTGGAGGAGGGCATGGCAACCCACTCAAGTGTTTGCCTGGAAAATCCCCATGGACAGAGAAGCCTGGCGGGCTACGGTCCATAGGGTCGCACAGAGCTGGACACAACTGAGGTGACGGCATGCATCCATGCTTATAGGGTAAGTAAAGGGAGAGAGTTTTTTAATCCCTGAAATATCACTGCCTCTTTGCTTTTGTGGGGATATATAAAATGAGAATATCTGTCGATGGAAGGGGTTTGATCAAAGAGAAAAGGCTTCATTTCCTGCCTCAGAGAGTAAGCAGGCTGGCCTGGGCGGGATGGTGTGTACAAGGAGGACTTTTTCCTCGGTGATTTGTTCAGCGTTTGTCTGCGAGATTGAGACCTATCGCTGTTGGTTGAGAAGCTCTGTTCTCTGCCCGCTCCTGCCCGCGGCCCTCTCCCCCAGCTCTGCTCACCCTTCTGTTGCTGTGGGCCAGGCCTGGCACAGGGCCGGTTCTGAGCCATCCCTGGAACTCCGTATGCTCCCACTGCTGCCACGTTGCCCTCACGTGCGTCAGGTACTTGATATTTGTATTAAACTCCTGTTAGAAGTTCCGGCCTCTACAAGTTAGCAGTGCATGCATGCTAAGTCACGTCAGTTGTGTCCAACTGTGACCCTATGGACTGTAGCCTGCCAGGCTCCACTGTCCATGGGATTCTCCAGGCAAGAATACTGGAGTGGGTTGCCCTTTCCTTGTCCAGGGGATCTTCCCAACCCAGGGATCCAATCCACATCTCTTAACGTCTCCTGTATTGGCAGCAGGTTCCTAACTGCTAGTGCCACCTGGGAAGCACTGAGGTTAGCTGACTCCAGTCCTGTTTTCCACATTTGTTCACTGGCTCCTGGTCTTGGGAGGACTCCCTCTCTCTAGGTTTTGCTTGTTCCTGGATTTCCAAGTGAGGGCCGTGGGGGCACCGAGGGAAAGCAGGGCGGGGAGAGGAAGAGTGAGCGTTTCATTTCCCATCCAGTGTGAAACAGGACAGCGGGGAGGGGTGGCTCCTGCTGAGAACAGATGGCCTGCCTCCTGTGTCACCTCCCGACCTGGAAGGTGAGTGGATGGGGAGAGGGGCCCTGGACTCTCGCTGGTTTTCTGGGCCCCTCCCGTGGTTGTGCTCACTGTTTCTCAACAGGAGGACAGTCTCAGCTGTGCTTGTGCCCTGCTGGGCCCTAGCGCATCTGTGAAGCCCATCCCGGGGCAGGACCACTGGAGGGCCAGGGGACAGGGCCTTCAGTGACAGGTCCTTCCAGACGGACCCTTCTAGCAACCATCCCCAGACACAATTGCTCTTAAAAATGTTAGATGGGGGTGGGAAAGAGAAGGCCCTGTTTGTGCCTTGGGCTCCAGTGTAACCAGGTATTGTGCAAGGGCTTATGTGGGAATGTACTGACAATCAGGCCGGCCATCGGTCATAACAAAATAACTGGTTAAGGGTCGTTTATATATCGAACAGGAAAGTTATTTGTTAGGATGATGGTTCTGTATCTCTAAAAGGAGACAACTTGGTCTATTTTGTGGTTCAGGCCCAGGTTCTTTTAAAGTCTTTCGTCTTTAATCCTCCCATGACACCATCTGCCTTTAGCAGTTTAAGGATATGAAGGTATGTAAGCATATGGAAATATACACAGTCCTAACCAGTGGACTGCCAGAGAAGTCTGTGGCTTTTTAAAAACTAGTTTTGCTGGTCAGTCCAGTTTTTGTTAACTTTTAAAAAAAAAATTAGGTTTGAATATTCCTTTTGTGAAAAGCTATGTGACATTTGTTTGTTTTAGTCTTGAATGGAGAACTTTTCAAATAATCAGAGGCCTGGGGCAGGCGAGTGCACTGCTAATTCCCAGCGCTGAAAGGGCACAGCTCCCCACACTGAAAAGGCACAGGGCTTGCCATTCCTGGGCTGGGAAGGAATGCGAAAAGGGCGACCTTTCATCCCTCAGACTGACCTGAGGACCTTGGCCTGGAATGCGCTGCTGCAGGGAGAGCTGAACACAGCCCAAGCCAAACTATACCTAGAGGGAAGAACAGCAGATTAGGGTGAGGAGGGTGGAGGTGTGGGGGAAGGGACGGGCTGGGAAAGGCGCAGGAGGACTTGTTCCAGAATGATGGCAGCATTCTACATCTTTACTTTTTTTGTTCTTAGCTGNGGCAGGAGGAAAAGGGAATGACAGAGGATGAGATGGCTGGATGGCATCACCGACTCGATGGACGTGAGTCTGAGTTGGTGATGGACAGGGAGGCCTGGCTTGCTGCGATTCATGGAGTTGCAAAGAGTCGGACATGAATGAGCGACTGAACTGAACTGATATGATATTTCTCTTTCTGACTTACTTCAGTCTGTATGATAGGCTGCAGGTTCATCCACTTCATTAGAACTGACTCAAATGCCATTCTTTTTATGGCTGAGCAATATTCTATTGTGTATATATGTACCACAGCTTCTTTATCCATTCATCTGTCGATGGACATCTAGGTTGCTTCCATGTTCTATCTATTATAAATAGCGCTACAGTGAACATTGGGGTATATGTGTCTTTTTCAATTTTGGTTTCTTCAGGGTATACAGCATTCTACATGTTGATAAGTATTTGGCTTATATAGGTGTGTGACAAATCTTGGTGAAATTACATTTAAGCTGTGTGTTTCACTTATTTAAATTTTGCATTAAGAGAATATTAAGCAAATCTTGAACTCTAGTTAGTTAATGATACTGCCAACAAATTATTTATGGGGAAATGTTCTGTTGTCTGCATTTTACTTTCAATGGCATCAACACAATGAGGGATTAATGGCTGGGTAGAGGGTTGGACATAGCTGGATATGTGATAAAGTGAATAACAGATAGTAGATAAAATGACAGTGATGTGATCTCGAGCTGGGTGTGTGGGAGTATGAGTGTCCACAAAATTCTTTAAAATTGACTGTGTTTGGAAGTTTCTGTAGTAAAATGTTGGATTTAGGGGACTTCCCCAGCAGTCCAGTGATTAAGACTCTTTGCTTCCAATTCAGGGCCCATGGGTTCAATCCCTGGTCAGGGAACTAAGATTTCACATGCCATGCAGCATGGCCAAAAAGTGAAACAAAAAAGTTGGATTGTTCTGGAGCAGGCCGCGCCTCCAGCATGCAGGAGCCTGTTTCTCCAGGCAGAGACTGAATGTGTGCCCCCTGCAGTGGAAGAGTGGCGTCTTAACCGCTGGACCACCAGGGAATTCCATGAAAAATTTGTAAAATAAACCCTCCAAGAATTAATTTTAAACAAGGGGGGAAAGGTGCCTAGGACTATATTAGTGTTTTATGAGAGAAGAGAAACCCTATCTTTATAAAACTACCTGGCGACCACGAAGATATAATGAAACTGAGAGAAGGAACCAGAATGTTCATGTTCTCCCTCCCCCCACCGCCCACAGCCCCCTGTTTCTGTTTCCATCATCTCTGCACCATCATTTTCTGTTGCCTGGATCATCATTCTAAACTCCTTTCTCTCTGCTTTTGGTCCCTTCTCTCATGTTGCCAGTGAATCTTCCTAAAGTAGTCATGTGATTTTTTTTTCTTCTTTTTGACTTGAAAACATGTGATGGATGCATCCATTAGAACTCTGGGTTACAGTATCTTAAGCCAAAAAGAGAGACTGTGAGTTTGAAGGTGGGGGTCCGAGATGCTGTTGGATCTCTGTTCCTGAAGCCCATGTAGTCTTTCGTTTTTTTAATTTGGCTGCCCTGGGTCTTAGTTGCAGCAGGTGAGTTCATTGCAGCATATGGGATCTTTAGTTGCAAAATGTGGGATCTTGTTCCCTGATCAGGCATCGAACCTGGGCCCTGCATTGAAAGTGTGGAATCTTAGCCATGGGATGACCAGGGAATTCTTCCTGAAGCCCATGTAGTCTGTTCTGAGCATTCTTTGCTGTTCTTAGGTCTGCACACCAGCTTTCTTGTCTTCCCGGTTGATGAAGTGGAATGAAACTCCCACAGCAGCTGTTTTCAAGAGACCAGTCAGATTGAATTGGAATCTTGGTCCCATTCCAGATCCAGGGCGGAGAGTCTGGGCCAGCCAGCTGTGGGGCGGGGTCTTCACTGGGCCACTCCCCCCAGCTCTGAATGTGCTGTGCACTTGCCTACCCAGCACAGATGCCAGCTACTCACTGCTTATTAATTGTGAGGTCGTCATCTTTCCCTGTCAAATTTTCAAGTTTCGTCATATTGTGAATGTCACATTTCTGTGTTTACATTGACTGACAGCGGCCCTCATCAGGAGCTGAGGAGTGGGATAGTTAAGGGGTGGCCTCTCTACCTGAATTTCTGAACCCCTGATTCACAACTTACGAATTGTGGGACTTAGCTGAGGGAGTTACTGTCTCTCCGTCCCAGTAAAATGGCAGCATTCACAGAACCCATCTTATTGGAGCTATGGAGGATTAATGATGAGTTCCTCTTAAGTGTCTATACATAGTAGATGTTCAACAAATGTTAGCTATTGTTATGTGGTCATTTAAATACTTTATGTAAACAGAGGTGTGTGTGTGTGTGTTTGTGTGTAAACTTAACCAGGAGCAGTTAACATTTGAAATACCCCAAACAGGAATCCAAGTTCCAAAGGTGGCTTCGTGAACACTTCAGATGTTCAAAATCTACCTCCAAAGGTTTGCTGAGCATCTTCTGGCAGTGAGATGTGTCAGTACTTGGGATATACTCTTGCCCCTGCCCACTGCTGATTTCCAGAAGCTACTGACTTAGCAGAAGAGTGTCACAATTATATAATAGCCAAATTGACTTGGATCAAGTCATGACTTCAATCGTTATATATCTCAGTAGTTAAGATTTACTGGATGTTCAGTCATAGTCGTATCTGGGGGAACTCCTCCCTGTTCCCTGCAGTTGTATGGGAGGCTTAGGGTATATGAAGTCAGCCTACAGTTTTTGGTTCATTGTGGCTGCCACCTAAGGTCTCTATGTCTTTGTTTGTTTTTTTTTAATTAATTAGTTAATTTTTGGCTGTGCTGGTCTTTGTTGCTACACGTGGGCTTTCTCTACTTATGCTGAGCGGAGACTACTCTTTGCTATGGATCACGGGCTCTAGGGCATATGGGCTTCAGCAACTGTAGCACATGGGCCCTAGAGTACACAGATTTCAGCAGTTGTGGTGCACAGGCTTAGTTGCCTTGTGACAGATGGGATCTTCCTGGACCAGGGATTGAACCTGGGTCCCCTGCATTGGCCGGCAGATTCTTAACCATTGGACCACCAGGGAAGTTACTCGTTGGCTTAGTTTGGATTTACCCAGTAGCCAAGACTCTGAGACAAACGTTTGAATCCAACTTGTTTACCTGGCAAGTGATCCCAAGTAACAGCGTGAATGAGCGAGCAATTAGGAAAGGTTCACGTAAGTTACTGCAGTGAGCAATGGGGCCCAGCCCTGCCAGGACCCTCTGAGAGACCATATGAACTTAGGAGGGTGTTGATTATACCCATATCTCTNCAAGTGATCCCAAGTAACAGCGTGAATGAGCGAGCAATTAGGAAAGGTTCACGTAAGTTACTGCAGTGAGCAATGGGGCCCAGCCCTGCCAGGACCCTCTGAGAGACCATATGAACTTAGGAGGGTGTTGATTATACCCATATCTCTTTTTAAAAAACAATTTGTTTTTGGTGGCTTTGCATCTTTGTTGCTGCTAGTGGCCTTTCTCTAGTTGCGGCGAGTGGGGGTACTCTTAGTTGTGATGTGTGACCATCTCATTGCAGTGGCTTCTCGTTGCACAGCACAGGATCTAGGCAAATGGGCTTCAGTAGCTGCCGCACACAGGCTCAGTAGTTGCGGCTCCTGGGCCCTAGAGCACACTGGCTCCAAATAGTTGTGCCGTGTGGGCTCAGAAGTTGTGGCGTGCGGACCTGGTTCCTCTGCAGCATATGGAATCTTTCCAGACCAGAGATTGAACCGGTGTGCATCGCCTGCATTGGCAGAAGGATTCTTATCCACTGTACCACCAGGGAAGTCCCCATATCTCGCTTATCTTGACTCATTCAGCATGGTCTTGTGAAAATTCCTCTAACTTAGGAATTTTATATAATAGCGCCTCAAAGAGCATCATAAAGGGCTTTTGTAACAACTAGCCCTTTGAGCTCTCTCCTACCTCAAGATAAATTCGTTGATTTCTCCCCAGATTCCAAATGTGGGACTACCTGTGGCTCTCTTCTTATTTAAGGGGTACTATTTCTATATATCCTCATTGCCTGTGGGCATTTCTAAATGTCCTTCTTATTTCTACTAGGAGGCTGAATTTCGTCCTGCCCCAGAGCTTCTGGTTACAGGGCCTGATTTCCCAGAATTCTTGGAATATTTGACTCACCCTGTCCCTTGCCTCCCAGGAAGTGGCGAAATTAAACTAGATGAGTATGTGATTCAGTCCTTACTGCGAATTAGAACCTTTTGTTTAATTAAATAAAATCAAATAACTGTAGTGTTTTCAATTCCTAGAGCACCCATACATTCATCCAGTTCCAAGGCACCCTGCTAGCCTTTTCAAGTGCAGTAACATTCTCAAACATGCACCACCACCTCAGATCCTCTGAGCTATGAGACACCAGGAAACAACAGTCAGAATTCAAGAAATAAATGTTTTGTGATTTTAAAAAAATGAGCAAAATGCCAAGACATTAAACAGCCTCTCTTTATAGTAGGTGGTAAGAAAAACGTAATGTAACACATGCCATTTTTTGCCTGTGCCTAACCAGTTTCATCTATGCTTCTACTGTGTGAGCAGCTTCAAAATTTGTTGGTTTTCTTTGCAATAACATAGCACATGCCAGGGAATAAGGGCTCAGTGTGTTGTCGGCACAAGGAGAACTTATCCTGGGCTGACTCAGGCAGAAAGGAGCCAAGTTGCCAAGACAAAGGGCAACTGAGCTCCATGAATTCCAGCCTGACACCCATGGCTGCTCAGTTCAGAGATACAGTTCCGTGGTTGTGTCCCAGTGAGCCGCCTTTTTGGGTACCCCTGTTCTTAGACCAGGTGGTTTAGAGTATTGATGGCTCCCAGAGAGAATAGGCTGGGTAGAAGGAAGCTGCCCTTGCAGTCAGTTCAGTCGCTCAGTTGTGTCCAACTCTTTGCAACCCCATGGACGGCATCCTGCCAGGCCTCCCTGTCCATCACCAATATCCGGAGTTGACTGAAACTCATGTCCATTGAGTCGGTGATGCCATCCAACAATCTCACCCTCTGTCATCCCATTCTCCTCCCACCTTCAATCTTTCCCAGCATCAAGGTCTTTTCAAATGAGTCAGTTCTTCACATCAGTGGCCAAAGTATTGGAGTTTCAGCTTGAGCATCAGTCCTTCCAATGAATATTCAGGACTGATTTCCTTTTGGATGGACTGGTTGGATCTCCTTGCAGTCCAAGGCACTCTCAAGAGTCTTCTCCAACACCACAGTTCAAAAGCATCAATTCTTTGGCATTCATATCCATATATGGATAGTCCATATAGTCCAACTCTCACATCCATACATGACTATTGGGAAAACCATAGCTTTAACTAGACGGACCTTTGTTGGCAAAACAATGTCTCTGCTTTTTAATATGCTATCTAGGTTGGTCATAACTTTTCTTTCAAGGAGCAAGCGTCTTTAGCTGAGAGTTTCTTCTTTTGGAGGTGGTAATAGGTAATAGCCTTATTGAGATATAATTCGCATACCATACTATTCAACCATTTAAGGTGTACAAAGCAATAGTTGTTAATATATTCACAGTTGTGCAGTCATCACCACAATTACAGAACATTTCCATCACCTCCAAAAGAAACTCTTACCCTTAGCTATCACTTCCCAACCCCTTATGATCTGCTAGCCTTAGGCAATCACTAGTCTGTCTGTCTCTGTATATTTGCTTATTTTTGACAATTTCATATAAACAGAATCATGTATGTGGTCTTCTGTGATCAGTTTCTTCCACTTAGCAGAATGTTTTCAAGGTTCATCAATATATATAGGACGTATCAGAACTTCATTCCTTTGCGTGGCCTAATAATAGCTTGTTGTATGGATATGCCACATTTGGTTTATCCGTTCACTAGTTTGGGCATTTCACCTGTTGGATGGGTCCCTATCCATCCAAACCACTAAGTTTACTCATTCCTTAGTTTGGATTGTTTCTGCATCTTCCACATTATTATGACTAATGATGTTAGAAACATTTGTGCGAGTTTTTTTGTGGACAGATGTTTTTATTTCTCTTGATAGGTATCTAGCAATGCAATGTCTGGGTCACATAGTCACTGTCTGTTTAGCTTCTTGAGGAACTGCCAGACTGTAGTCCAGAGTGGCTGCACTATTTTATACTTTCCTCAGCAACATGTGAGGATTGCTATTTCTCCACACCTTGCCAGTATTGGTTATTACCAGACTTTCCTATTTGAGTTACCCAGTGGTATAAAGCGGTGTTTTTAGTTACATTTCCCTAATGACTGACAAACAGTGTTGAGCATCTTTTCATGGGCTTGTTGGCCATTGGTCTATCTTCCTTGAAGTTGGAGAAATGTCTGTTCAGATTCTTTGTTCATTTTTTAATTGTGTGGTCTTTTTGAGTTAAGGGTCTTTGTATGTTCTAGATACCAGCCCCTTATAAGGTATATGACTTGATGCTGGCACAAAAATAGACACACAGATCAATGGAAGAGAAAAGAACGCCAAGAAATAGGGTAAGGATCCGACTTCACTGCCTTTCATGTGAATATCCATGGAGTGTGTGGATGTGTCTCCTGCATTGACAGGTGGGTTCTTATCCACTGAGCCACCAAGGAAGCCCAACAGATATCTTTTTGAGGCTTATCTATCCATTTTGGCTTCTGGCAGTTGAGGTTCCTTTTAATCAGAGACTTTCAATAGGCTACAGAAGTGATGTGCCTGGACATTGTAACCTTACTGTATAATTCTAACCCAATAAATACATGTTGAAGAAGTTAATTCGGGAGGAGATGAATTTAGTCTAAATTTGGTCTCAGACTTGTTATAGTACTATGAAAGATTGGCTTTGGTATTTATGAATAGAGCCATCATTGGAGATTAACAGAGAAGATAGGAATTTTTTTAGTATAATTGTTTTAAGGTGACATAGTGGTAAAGAATCCGCCTGCCAATGTAGGAGACGCAAGAGATGCAGGTATGATCCATGGGTCAGGAAGATCCCCTGGAGGAGAAAATGGCAAACCACTCCAGTATTCTTACCCAGAAAATTCCATGGATATAGGAGCCTGGCAAGCTACAGTCCAGGGGGTTGCAAAGAGTCGGACACAGTTGAGCACACACACATAATTGCTTTACACTGTTATGTTAGTTTCTGCTGTACCACAAAGGGAATCCGCTATATGTACACACATATCTCCTCCTTCTTGAGCCTTCCTCCCAGCGCCCCCCGACCCCTCTACATTGTCACAGAGCACCAACCGGTCTCCCAGCGCTATGCAGCAGCTTCCCACTAGCTCTCCACTGTACACGCGGCAGTGTATATACGTCAATGCTACTCTCCCAATCCATCCTGCCACCGCTTCCACCCCTGTGCCCACATCTCCATTCTGTATGGCTGCATCCCTACAAGTAGACTCATCTGTATCATTTTTTCTAGAGTCCACATATCTGCATTAATATATAATATTTGTTTTTCTCTTTCTGACTTACATCACTCTGTATGATAGACTCTAGATCCATCCACAGCTCCACAAATAACCCAATTTTGTTCCTGTTTCTGGCTGAGTAATATTCCACTGTATATGTGTACCACATCAAGAAGATAGGATTTATTATAGAGAAGATAGGAAGGAAATCCTCTCTAGCTCTATGGACCTAACTCAGCATTGTTCAGGGAGGTTGTAGCTCCCAGTCCACACTCCCTATCATTCCTGGCTTTCCACTGCCTTTCTTCCACTGTTTTTCTCTCTGTTGCTCTGGAAGACTTGACTACCTCTACACACATGGAATCCCAGGACTCCATGACCTGAACACTGGCTACCGTTACCTATTATCTTCTCAGGAACCTTTGTTCTATATTATTTTCTGTCTCCCTGGTCCTTTAGTTTAGGGAGACAGTCCTGGGCTTCCTTGGTGGCTTGGACAGTAAAGAATCTGTCTGCAATGCAGGAGACCTGGATTTGATCTCTAGGTCAGGAAGATCCCCTGGAGTATCCCATTCCAGTATTCTTGCCTGGACAATCCCCTGGAAAGAGGAGCTTGACAGGCCACGAGGTCACAAAGAATTGGACACAACAGAGTGACTTACACTGGTCATTTAGTCCCTACTGATCCTGTCCATCAGTATTACAATGAGCCCCACTCTAGCTTATCTCAAAACAAACAAAACCCATGTCTTGATCGTATCTTCCTCCTCCACCTATGCTCCCCACCCCCATGCCTGCCCTCCAGTACTGTCCCATCTCACATTCACTTCTCAGTCTACCCAAAATTTCCTTTAAAAAAAAAATTATTTATTCGGCTGTGCTGGGTCTTAGCTGCAGCGCACGAGATATTCGATCTTCATTGTGACATGCACACTCTCGGTTGTGGCGTGTGGGATCTAGTTCCCTGANTTCTCAGTCTACCCAAAATTTCCTTTAAAAAAAAAATTATTTATTCGGCTGTGCTGGGTCTTAGCTGCAGCGCACGAGATATTCGATCTTCATTGTGACATGCACACTCTCGGTTGTGGCGTGTGGGATCTAGTTCCCTGACCGGGGATGGAACCAGGCCCTCTGCATTGGGAGCATGTGGTATTAGCCACTGGACTTCCCTTAGCCATAGGGAAGTTCCCCACCCCAAACTTCCAAGACTATTATCTCAAGAACCCAATGAATTCTATGTCACCAAGCCCAAAGGACACTTTTCAGTTCTCGTCTTGTGGAGCACTTAGGACTGAGCGTGACAAGCCAAGAAGGGGGAAGTGAGCACTGGGGAGGTGGCCATCAACACCTGCCAGACCTTGGCTGACCCCCTCAGTGGCCAGCACTGTTGGCCATTTCCTCCTCGAGTAAATCTCTTCTCTTGGTGCCAGGATAATACACTCTCCTAGTTTTCTTCCTACCCCTCTGGCTGCTGCTTCCCAGTCTCCTTGACAGAGATTCTCTCTTCTACTCTCCTCAGGTCCCTTCTCACTCTTCACCCTCTTCCCGGACAATTGTGTTCATTCCCGTGGCTTTAATCACTGTGTGGATATGAATGACTCCCCAGTCCTTATCTCTTGCCTCTACTCCATATCTTTGTCTCCTGCTTGCTACCCTGTAGCAAGACTTGAATGACTGCAAAGCACTTAGAACTCAACATATCCAAAATTAAACTCATTTTATTCCTTCCAAAATTGCTTCCTCTCCAGAGTTGTGTCTTCATGAATGGCTGTGCCATTCACTTCACTGCTCTGGGTCTCTTCTTTCCCTCTTCCCTGACCCTAATTAAACCCAAGCCCTATGGAGTCTGCCTACTACGTGACTTCTGAATGGCCTTCCTCTTCTCTCCATCCTCACCGTCACCACATGCGTCTTAACCAGCTTGGGCAGCACCTGGACTGCTCTCTCAGCGTCTCTCATTTTGTCTTTATGGATGTTAATCTCCACTCTGAGGCCAGAATCTTGCCAAAATGTCAACCAAATTCAGTCACTTCTCATGAACATAAATTGTCATACAGTTGTAAAAATGTTGTTTATGAAGAGTATATTAATTGACACAAGAAAATGCTCACAACAGCATCCTTAAGTGAAAAAAGCTTGAATTTAAAACTTCTGTCACATTTCTAATTTCCTTTACAAAAATGCATGGAAAAGGTAACAGGGAATATATTCCAAAATGTTAGGAATACTCAAATTCATAGAATTATTGGTCATTTTTTTATATTCTTCCTTATAGGCTTCCCTGGTGGCTCAGACAGTAAGTAATCTGCCTGCAATGCAGGAGACCTGGGTTTGATCCCTGGGTCAGAAAGATCCCCTGGAGTATTCTTGCATGAGAGAATTCCATGGACAGAGGAGCCTGGCGACCACAGTCCATGGGATTGCCAAGAGTTGGACATAACTGAGCGACTAACACTTTCACTTTATATTTTTAAATAATTTGACAGTTGCTTCTATAATGAACTTGTGAATAAATCAGGAGTTTTTCCCCACTTTGGTTGCTAGAGACAGAAACTCAAATCAAATATACTTTAACCAGAGAGGGAAGTTATGAGAATCCTGTTGTATCTCCGAAACTAAATGACCGGAAACCAGGCCAGCCTCAGCAATGGCTGGAACCAGACATGCAAACACTGCCTGTGTTCTTTCTCCATCCCAGTGGCTTTCCTCTGTATGTCCGCTTAGTTTCATCGTTACTTTTCAGGCCAATTTTCTCTGGTCCAAGTAAGAGAAAATGTAGACCTTGAATGCCCTGACTTCACAGTTCATGGTCCTGGGATTCTTAACACAGACTAGACCACCTGTCTGTAGATCCAGATCAGCTAAGGATTAGGATTGTCCCAGCTCAGATAAGTGCACCGGTCCCCTGCAGACAGAGGCAGGATCAGGGTGCACTAACATGGTGGCTTCCCTGGTTATCATGTGAATGGTGTGTATATGTGTGTGTGGTAGGGAAGGGATTGAAAAGAAGAATAGTAGGTGGTTGGGACTTGCCTGGCAGTCCAGTGATTAAGACTCTGCATCAAATACAAGGGGTGCAGGTTCAATCCGTGGTCAAAGAACTAAGATCCCACATGCCATGCAGCATGAATGAAATGAAAGGAAAAAGAAAAAGAACAGTAGTGAAATGGAGCAGGACCATATGGTCCTTGCCCCCCTCCAACATGTCCCCTGCCTGCCTATTGCTGCTGGAAAACTTCAGTTAAAAAATAAGTTTAATCAGAGAAGTGAGAAATGCTGAAACAAAGAAAAACACCAAGGAGACTAATGCAGTCATTAAACATAGTCAAGGACCTTTAGTTCTTTCTCAAGGACTGTAGATAATATTCTGAGCCATATCCTGTGAGCTGTCTTATAGATACCAAAACACCAGGTTGGAGAAGTTAACTACGTGAGGACCGGACTGTACCCAGGACTTGAACTACCACAATTCCAAGAACTGACTGCAAAGAAATGGGAACAAGTGCACGCCAGAACTAAAGATTAACTGTACCTAAAACAACCAAGATGATGTTAGTCAGACCACTGATGACCAATTTGAAAATGACTGTGCTGTTTCTGCATGTTGCCCATCCCCCACTCTGCCTGTAAATGCTTTCACCCCCCACTTGTCAGGGTGGGGAGTCGGCCTTTGGACAGATATCTACCACCCTTCCCCCCAGTTGCTGGCATCTGAAATAAGGCAAACTTTCCTTACCACTAAGCCAGCCTGCTTACTGGCTTTTGAGCAGCGAGCAGCCAGAACCCCCACACATACATTTTGGTAACAGTAGGTGGTTGTTTCCAGAAGGAAAGGAGCTCTGTATTTACAAAACAAAATCTTCACACCAAAATGAAATTTTATTAAAGTTAGAAGAAGTATACAGTATGATTTTTTTTAATCTCATACACTATTTTCAGTAGCTTCCTAGTAACTCAGCACTGACTTATCCCCCTTCCCTTTTCGCAACAGCTAAACATATTCCTGTCTAGCCTTCTCATGAATTCTTCCTGCTGGTCATTTACCCATTAAATGTATAGATTATCTGCTTCATCCCTGTTATTTCTGAGAGGACAAACTCAAGCCCAGAGGGATGACGTNTTCGCAACAGCTAAACACATTCCTGTCTAGCCTTCTCATGAATTCTTCCTGCTGGTCATTTACCCATAAAATGTATAGATTATCTGCTTCATCCCTGTTATTTCTGAGAGGACAAACTCAAGCCCAGAGGGATGACATGAATCGCTGAGCTCCCCCAGGGGGTTAACAGAATGTCATCTTCACCTTTCTCGTCCACTGCATTTCCTCTCTTCTACCCAAACCACCTGCCTTCATAAGCCCTCTCCACATCTCAGCGTGTGTCTCCAAGACTACTCAGAATAAAGGCTTAATTAAGAGTACAGCAAGCCTGACAGTCCCATTGCATTATTCTCTATTCAGCTGCCTTTCCTAGACCTAGACACTCGCTGGGAAAGTTGAGTCTTTTCCTGCACAATTACTCTAACTCCGTGTTGCTCAGTAGAGCACCCATAGGACAAAGGGCTTCCAAGGATATGCCAGAGAGGATACAGGCACATTCTGAGGCAGGGGAGCTTCTTGCCTTTAAATGCTACAGGTTGTAGACCTAGGAGTCTAATACCTGAACACATCCAAACAAGGAGATGGCTATGGAAGACTCCCCCCACTACCCTACCCGACCCCCCAGGCTTCATTATGTATTTATTTGTTAAAAGCACACCGTTGTATTTGTGGAAGGATGCAGGATGTGCTTCAAGTATGGACTATCAGGCCTGGGTTGACTGGTTGGCCAAATCACATGACCTAGATTATCCTATAAAGACAGGATGGGGGATTTCTCTGATGGTCTAGTGGTTGAGAATCTGCCTGGCAATGCAGGGGATGTGGGTTTGATCCTTGGTCAAGGAACTAAGATCTCACATGCCAGGGACCAACTAAGCCTGTGGGCCAGAACTGGAGAGTTCCTGCACTGTACCTAAAGATCCTGCATGATGTGGTGAAGGTCCTGCCTGCTGCAGTTAAGACCCAACACAGCCAAATGAATGAATGAATGAATGAATGAATGAATTTAAACAGACAAGATGGTAAGGACAGCAAGGATCGGGAAGAAGAAAATTACTCAGTGTGGCAGACAGACTCTAGAATGGGTCCCAATGGTTGTGTCCTCGTGAATCTTCTCTCCCTGAGTGTGGGCTGGACCTAGTGACTCCCTCCGACAAATAGGGTATGGCAAAAGGGATTAGTTACAGAGGACTGTGACTTTCCTCTCTCTCTCATGTTTGGAGCACTTGGTTTCTAGGGAAGCAAGCTGTCATTTTGTGAGCTATCTGTGGAGAGGTCCACATGGCAAGAAATTGATGTCTCTGGTTAATGGTATTAAGGACCTAAGGTCAGATAACAACCAGGGGTAAGCCTGGAAACAGACACTCCGTCCCCCAGCTGAATATTAAGGTCCAGCCCTACTGGAAACTTGCAGTCTTGCAAGAGAGCTTGAGGCAGAGCACCCAGCTAAGCCATGACCAGATTCCTGATCTTTAGGAGCTATGAGATAATAAAACTGCTTTGTCATTTAAAGCTACCATTTGGAGATCATTTGTTATGCAGCAATAGTTGGCTAATACACTCAGTCAGAAGCTCCTTATATGGGGAACAAGTCACACATTTTGTAAAATAAAGGCTACTTAGGGACTTCCCTGGTGGTCCAGTGATTAAGAATCCACACTTCCAATGCAGGGTTGTGGGTTCAGTCTCTAGTCAGGGAACTAGGATCCCACATGCCACACAGTAGGGCCAATAATAATAAATAAGTGAATAAAATATAAAAATTTTTTTAAGGCTGCTTACTGCTGAGCTGGAGACAGTCTGGATGCATAAGCTGAAAGAGAAATTTAAAGGGGAATGACCTTGCAAGAGCTGACAGATCTTTTCTGGTAGAACAGTTACTACAAATCTGATAAGGAATTTTGCTGTATTCTTATCAGCAGATCACCAAGGAGTTCCTAGTTTAAAATGTTCTATGTTTTGCTTTTGCATGATGCTTTGGGGAACAAGGCTCTTGCTTAAGGAAACGAGTGTGCATTATAAACTCTGATTCTTTTGGTCACTAAAATTGTTAAGTAAAATAATTTTGAGTCTAATGACTAAATATTTAGGAAGATTGATTTTCTCCATTTTCAGCTAACAGGGTGGGTTTTGGTCCATGGCAGCACAGTGCAGTGATCAACGGCACAGATTCAGAATCCTGAAACTGTGTCAGTTCCAACTCTGACGCTAGCTGGTGACTAGAGTTATTCGTTACTAGAATTACTAGCTCTGCAACTTTGGGAAGTTACTTAACTTCTCTTGACCTCACTTTCCCCATCTGGAGAATGGAGATAATATGGTATCCACCTCATAGGGGTTTTACAAGGAGGGCACAAATTAATTAAGTGGGACTTGCCTGGTGATCCAGTGGGTGACTTTGCATTTCCACTGAAGGGAGCACAGGTTCAATCTCTGGTTGGGGAACTAAGATCCCACATCCCTCATTGCATGGCGAATAATAAAAATAATTGTTATAAATAAATAAAAAGCAATTAAAATAGCATGTAACATATGCTTAGGATTCTATAAGTATTTGTGTGCTAGGAGCAGGCTGGAGAGGGTGTTGAATGAACCAGTTTGCAGTAATCTGCCTGAAGAACACTGCATGATGATATGGAATTTAGGGCAGCAGATGCCTCCCCTCCAAATCCTGGGTAGAGTAGGACCCAACAGCTCCTACAGGAGGTAAGTCATGCCTTGTCTGATTCAAACCACTGGAGAAAATGTGGTGGTTAGTACTTTACTTTTAGTCTTTTCCAATGAGTGGCTCAGTGGTAGAGGATCTGCCTGCAAATGCAGGAGACGCAAGAGATGTAAGTTTGATCCCTGGGTTGGGAAGGTCTCCTGAAATAGGAATTGGCAACCCACTCTAGTATTCTGGCCTGAAAACTCCCATGGATAGAGGAGACTGGTGGGCCTAATCCATGGGGTCGCAGAGAGTTGGAAACAGCTGAGCACAAAATAAAAAGAGAGAAGATTACTTTATACAGTTAATGGATATTTTTTCCCCATGTGCAATTCTGCTGGCCACTGCAAGTGGCCAGACCCTGAAGAATTCATGGCACACACACACACACACACACACACACACACAAACATACCCTCCCCATCCTCTCTTGACTGAAGGTCCCCTGGCTAGGAAGAAGAGTCGGCAGAGAGCAAGGGATGAGGGGAAGCACCCCACTTCTACCCATTGAGCTCCCTGAGTGTGAGCAGAGGAAGGGGGGGACTCCACTCCCACACCACCCACAACACTGATTTGGGGAATCTGAGCATCCCATGGACAAAAGGAGCCTGGCGGGCTACAGTCCATGGGGTCACACAGAGTCAGACACCACTGAGCGCGCACACAAGAGAGTAGAAGAGGCCTATGTCTCAGGCCCGTCTGTAACTTAGGGAAGAGGTGTGTTTCACAGAACTCCCCTCAAGCCCACCCAGGGGTGTAAGAGTAGATGGTTGGCTGGGCCATGTGGGAAGAGATGCCTGCGGAAGAACAAAAGGATAATTTGGGAGCGTTTACAGCTCTTGCTTGGGCTTCCCTTGTGGCTCAGCTGGTAAAAAAAAAAATCTGCCTGCAATGTGGGAGACCTGGGTTCTATCCTTGGGTTGGGAAGATCCCCTGAAGAAGAGAAAGGCTACCCACTCCAGTATTCTAGCCTGGAGAATTCCATTGGACTGTTTAGCCCATGGGTTTACAAAGAGTTGGACATGACTGAGTGACTTTCACTTCACTTCACAGCTCTTGCTTAATGAAAGAGCATGGTAATGGATCTCAGAATATGGTGGCTCTGGCTGGAGACTGAACATTGAGTGTTCTGAGAAGTCAGTTTGCCATGGGTTAGGCATGGCCCATGAATGTGGATATGAACATGGTTACAATAAAGTGAAACTTTCTAATTATAAATAATGGAAGATAGAAGGGACCCCACTCGAGACTGTCCAAGAGAAGTTGGCCCCCAAGGCTAAGGGATCTGTGGGGCCACAGTGAAGCTTGGGGGATACCAGAGCAACTTTGCAAATGATGTTTTCTTTGTTGGTGCATTATTTTAAAAAATCAAATGAGGGTTTGCTGTATTGGTGGTAGCTGTAGGGGCTGAATGTTCCCTGAAAAGAAAGATAGGGAGCATCATTGAAGGTAATACCTTCGAAGTATCGTAGTGGCTTCTTAACTGTCTCAAAAAAGAGAAAAAGGAAATGGAAGATGGTGGGATCTTGTTTATAGTATGTCACCTGTTTCTCCCATCTCTTCTTCCCCTGATGAAATGCTAAGCACAGTGGTGAGAGCACAACAGCTATTCCATGTCGGCTGCTTCATCTCCTGTCTTTCAGTTATCAGTCCTGTTAGACAGCAAACTGCTGTCCTCAGTCTCATCTCTCTAAATGTCAGACTTGGGCTCCAAAATCACTGCAGATGGTGATTGCAGCCATGAAATTAAAAGACGCTTACTCCTTGGAAGAAAAGTTATGACCAACCTAGATAGATTGTTGAAAAGCGAAGACATTACTTTGCCGACTAAGGTCCGTTCAGTCAAGGCTATGGTTTTTCCTATGGTCATGTATGGATGTGAGAGTTGGACTGTGAAGAAGGCTGAGCGCTGAAGAATTGATGCTTTTGAACTGTGGTGTTGGAGAAGACTCTTGAGAGTCCCTTGGACTGCAAGGAGATCCAACCGGTCCATTCTGAAGGAGATCAGCCCTGGGATTTCTTTGGAAGGAATGATGCTAAAGCTGAAACTCCAGTACTTTGGCCACCTCATGAGAAGAGTTGGTTCATTGGAAAGGACTCTGATGCTGGGAGGGATTGGGGGCAGGAGGAGAAGGGGACAACAGAGGATGAGATGGCTGGATGGTATCACTGACTCGATGGACGTGAGTCTGAGTGAACTCCGAGAGTTGGTGATGGACAGGGAGGNGGGAGGGATTGGGGGCAGGAGGAAAAGGGGACCACAGAGGATGAGATGGCTGGATGGCATCACCGACTCTATGGACGTGAGTTGGAGTGAACTCTGGGAGTTGGTGATGGACCCCGAGGCCTGGCATGCTGTGATTCATGGTGTCACAAAAAGTCGGACATGATTGAAGTAACTAACTATAATGGATAATTAGTTTATACAAATTTAACTATTTTGTTGAAAACAAATTATAAAAATCTATATAACAGTAAAGTAAAGCATCTTTCAGTTTACACTTTGTATTATAAAACACAATATACTGAATACATTCTTAATGAACTCTATTGTACGTCCCTTCCTTTATTGGGCACTAACATTTGGAGCAATGGGGCTGAGTCAGACTTAATATCAGGTGCAACATCAAGTCTCTTCATTTATTCTGTTTCTGTTGGAGCACAGAAGGTGTAATGACAATGGGGAGAAGAAGAACATAAATGGCATGTTTTGCAATATTGGGGCATTTTTGCAATGGGCTGCTCTGAAAATCATTATTTCATCTTGGATAGCTCTCCTTCCAGTTTTTCGGGATCTGAAGGCTAAAATTATTCATCTTCATCCTGCATTGTTCAATTTTTTGTGTTTTCAGAGCCACAAAATTGATTTTTTGTTTAAAACTGCGGGTCTTCCACATCCATTCATAAGACAAGTAAAATAAATGTTTTAATACACAAGAAACACTGAAACTCTCACAAATATGTGCTGAAATTATGACTCATAGCAGGCTGATGACTGCTGAGTAAACAGCATGTTGCTTACCTGTCCATGGGCATCGTACATGGACACATGAGGTGCCCTTATTTCCTGATCTCCCCAGGTGTGCTGTACCATTGTAAAAGGGACATTGTCTTGTTTTAGTAATAACCTCTTATGAACGTATTTAATATTGTTCTTGCTGCTGCTGCTGCTAAGTCACTTCAGTCGTGTCTGACTATGTGCGACCCCATAGACGGCAGCCCACCAGGCCCCCCCATCCCTGGGATTCTCCAGGCAAGAACACTGGAATGGGTTGACATTACTTTTTCCAATGCATGAAAGTGAAAAGTGAAAGTAAAGCCGCTCAGTCGTTTTTGACTCTTAGCGACTCCATAGACTGCAGACCACCAGGCTCCTCCATCCATGGGATTTTCCAGGCAAGAATACTGGAGTGGGATGCCATTACTTTCCTGAATATTGTTCTTACATATATTTAAAAGCTACACTTGAGAACATATATCCTTGCATAGATTTTTGCTGCTGTTGTTAAAGAAATGACTGTAAGATCATGTATCAGTCTGGGAAACCCTGTACCAAGCAGGTTCACATTCATTATTTCACTGAATTTTATTTCAACTCTAGATGAAGTAAAATTCACACTTTAGCAGGTTAAAACTCATTTTAAATGTACTCTCTGAATAAAAGCGCTTTTTTTTTTTTT
>SJYV01046998.1:215025-231341 GCA_006410875.1 Neotragus pygmaeus
GGAAGGAATGATGCTAAAGCTGAAACTCCAGTACTTTGGCCACCTCATGAGAAGAGTTGGTTCATTGGAAAGGACTCTGATGCTGGGAGGGATTGGGGGCAGGAGGAGAAGGGGACAACAGAGGATGAGATGGCTGGATGGTATCACTGACTCGATGGACGTGAGTCTGAGTGAACTCCGAGAGTTGGTGATGGACAGGGAGGCCTGGCGTGCTGCGATTCGTGGGGTTGCAAAGAGTCGGACACGACTGAGCGATTGAACTGAACTGAACCAAGCTCCTGTTCCCAAGATATGAATTTTAATTCAAATTGCAATGACCTTTTTAGGTTTATTTTTCTACTATAAACAAGCAAACAATTTTTGGAGTTAAACAATTTGAAAGATGCCTCTCAATAAACAAGCAAACAAATGGACCACCTTTACAAAGAGACTTTTCTCTTGAGGGACAGAAGACGTCTGTGGCAATTGGAGTGGGACTGTCACAGCTCTGAGGTTGAGGAAGAAAACCCTTCTTAGAATGGTAGGTGTATCTTTGACATAGCTGGATGAAATGCTATGGTTTTACTGACATGATAGGTGGAATTCAATTCAGTTATGTCAGGCCCCAGAACAAAGGTTGACTTATAATTAGCTTTGCCTTTGAAACTTCCCACTGGTCTGACCTTTGTAAAAGGCAAACCTCACCTGTTGGTTTTCTACCTCCCCTCCTTAACCCTTATTGAGACAAATAGATAAAAGTAAAACTGGTAAAAGTGAGGAGAGTAAAGAAGCTGGCTTAAAACTCAACTTTCAAAAAACTAAGATCGTGGCATCTGATCCCATCACTTCATGGAAAATAGATGGTGAAACGATGGAAATGGTGACAGACTTTATTTTCTTGGGGTCCAAAATCACTGCAGATGGTGACTGCAGCCATGAAGTTAAAAGACGTTTGCTCCTTGGAAGAAAAGCTATTACCAACCTAGACAGCATATTAAAAAACAGAGACATTACTTTGCCAACAAAGATCCATCTAATCAGAACTATGGTTTTTCCAGTAGTCATGTATGGATATGAGAGTTGGATTATAAAGAAAGCTGAGTACCGAAGAATTAATTGATGCTTTTGAGCTGTGGTGTTGGAGAAGACTCTTGAGAGTCCCTTGGACTGCAAGGAGATGAAACCAGTCAATCCTAAAGAAAATCAGTCCTGAATATTCATTGGAAGGAATATTTAGGACTGATGCTGAAGCTGAAACTCCAATACTTCAGCCACCTGATGTGAAGATCTGACTCATTGGAAAAGATTCTAATGCTGGGAAAGATTGAAGGCAGGAGGAGAAGGGGACGACAGAGGATGAGATGGCTGGATGGCATCACCGACTGGATGGACATGAGTTTGAGCACACTTTGGGAGTTGGTGATGGACAGGGAAGCCTGGCATGCTGCAGTCCATGGAGTCACAAAGAGTCAGACATGACTGAGCAGCTGAACTGAACTGACTGAAAACGGAACTCCCCTGGTGGTCCAGTGGCTAAGATTCCATGCTCCCAATACAGGGGCCCAGGTTTGGTCAGGGAACTAGATGCCACTTGCAGCAACAAAGACCTGATGCAGCCAAATAAATACATATTTAAAAAACAAAAAAACTGTTAAATAAGTAAAGCTGGTAAGCCAGATCCAAAGGCTGCTATAGCTATTATTTTCTTGTTGTTAACATTTATCTGCTAAGTCATATCTAACTCTTTGTGATCCTATGGACTGTAGACCACCAGGCTTCTCTGGCCATGGAATTCTCCAGGCAAGAATACTGGAGTGCGTTGCCATTTCCTTCTCCAGGGAGTCTTCCCAAGCCAGAGGTCAAACCTGTGTCTCCTTCATTGGCAGGCAGATTCTTTACCACTAAACTACCTGGGAAGCCTGATGATTAGATTTAGACTTGGCCAGATGATCTTTGGAAGAGACATTAAGACTCTAAGGTCGTGAGGCATCAGTTAGTACGATGAGGCAAATATATCTGTCTGAGGGGAGGTTAACAGGGTAAAGGAGTTAATGACACTTCCAAGGGTGTATGCCATTCAGCCCGGATGGTCATCTACAGGGGCAGAAGACGGCTACTTTTAGCTGAAACCTTCTACATTCATGTTATAAGGTTTCTTTTATTTTAAAAGGGTATATTTATAATCAAGTCTTAACTTTGCCCCAATAGCTAAAAATACTAGGGGAACCAAGAAAGGTAAACATATGTCAAGGCCATCTTTCTTAAGAAACTCTTGGGGAGACCAAAATTGCTTTCCCCTGGCTCATCTCAAATTTTCTGTCTTATTTAACCTCAGCTTCTGCAGAGCTTAATTTTCCTGTCACTGGAGTCTTCTGTTTCTTTAGGGAATAGCCCTTCTAGAGTTCCTCGGGAGCAGTCACTCAAGAAACAGTCCTTAAAGGCAGAGAAGAAAAGGATGTCAGAGACTATGTGAATGTTATGTCAACGAGAGAAATAAACCAGGACATGAGCTGCTTTATTCATGAGCCCACACTCAATCTGAGATTTGGAATCAATCTTACAGAAACACTTGGCAGGCAGATGTTAGCACAGAGGGGTTTCTCACAGCACTGTTGGGATAGTGAACATTTAGAAATAAGGTAGGTGTCCTCATCATTACTGAACAGATTAAATTGTTTGCTCATACTGTGAAATACAGTACAGCAAAAAGAATCTGATAGAAAAACAAATATTGTATATCAACGCGTATATGTGGAATCTAAATGGCATATGTGATTTTATTTGCAAAACTGAAACAGAGACACACAGAGAGAACAAATGTTATGGACACCAAGGGGGAAGCGGGTGGGTAGGATGAATTGGGAGATTGGGATTGACATATATATCCTATTGATACTATGTATAAAACAGATATCCAGTGAAAACCTACTGTATAGCTCAGAGAAACCTACTCAGTGCTCTGTGGTGACCTAAATGGGAAGGAAATCCAAAAAAAGAGCGGATATATGTATTGCTGATTCACTTTCCTGTACAGTAGAAACCAGCTCAACATTCTAAAGCAACTAAACACTGATAAAAAGTAATTAAAAAAATAAAAAGAATGAGATAGAGTTAAACGCACTGATATGGGGAGATTCCGAAGACACAGTGTTATGTGAAAAAAAGCAACATGCAGCACAACCCGTACAGCACAACCCGTGCATCATAACCCTTTTACATGAATCTGTATAACATAGGTGTATGTGTCGCACGTAAACGCATAGGATGGGGCTGGAAGGATGGGGGCCACACCACAGTCCTGGCTGATTTGGAGGAGAGATGTGAAAATGGGGATGAGGATGAAAGGTGCTCTCTGGAATTGATTCTAGTTTGAATCTTTTATCATAAGAATGTGTTTGTTACTTGTGTAATTTTCGAAAGATTGGTGCAGGCAATCTTCTAAAAACAAGAAGTACTAAACTCATTGAACTTCTTTGGCATCTGACTTCATCCCACCCACACCCGCTTTCGAGAGCTAAAAAACCAGAGACAATTTCCGAGGCAGCTACTCAAAATCAGCTGAGGTGACTTAACTAGCTTGTCTTTTTCGGTCCTGCCCTCACAGTTGGAGGGGTCTCACCCCGCCTCTTGAGAGCTTATCCACTTTCTTCTCTTCCAGACTGCCTCATGAACCTGCTTGTGTTTGTTTCTCAGTCAGGCTGCTCCTGGCCCTGCTGTCCATCGATGACTTAACTTCCTGTTTAAAACCTCCGGCCTGTAAAATTAGCAGAGGGTCAACTTTCACTAAATTACTTGTTGAGATGAGGGAGGCTGACAGAAGGTTCAGAGTTCTGCTGGCAGTTAATAATTCCTCTTGATTCTTGGCTTGGTTGATTAACCTCAGAAAGAGGGAAGTCCTGTGAATCTGAATCTGTACCAGACTCCACTCTAGAGCAGTTCCAGCCAGGAGAATCCTTCCTACCCGATGTTTCAGTTCTCTGTTTCTCAAGAGTGGATGGCTCATCTCTGCTCCACGTGGCATCAGCTGGGCCGGCTCAGCTGCAGGCCAGAATTCACTTTCAGGATGCCTCACTCACATGGCTTGCAAACTGTGCTGCTACCTGGGAGCTCAGCCAGACGCGTGGCCCAGGGGCCTCTGTTCTTTCTAGGGGACCTCTGAACAGTTTAGACTGCTTGGATTTCCTCACAGTATGGCAGTTGATTCCAAGAACAATCACCCTTGGAGAACAAAGCAGAAGTATGTATTGCTAGTGGTAAAAAAAAAACCCAAAAAACAAAACCTGCCAATGCAGGAGGTGTAAGCGATACAGTTTCAATCCCTGGCTAGGGAAGATCCCTTGCTGAGGGGCATGGCCACCCACTCCAGTATTCTTGGCTCGGAAATCCCATGGACAAAGGAGCCTAGAGGGCTACAGTCCATAGGGTCGCAAAGAGTCAGACACGACTGAAATGACTTAGCACGCACACATTAGTCGTTGAGGCAATCTCAAGTTCTACTCAGGTTTAAGAAGAGGAGCTATAGAGTCCCTCTCTTAATTGGGGGGCAGATGTAGGCCAGCTATTGGCCACGGCTTAGTTTTGAGAGGTAGCAGAGAAGAGCTGATGACTGGATCTGAAATAGCAATAGAATATAATAGCAGTTAAGCAATGCAGAGACGGAGAAACTGATCTTCCCAAGTCTTCCTCGACCAGATCTTCTGTAGTAGGTTGATAATAAAATTTCCAAAGCCTATTTCTTCTACAAATGCAAAAAGAATAATAATTAAAAACCAAAACCAAAACCTACCTAATCAAGCAACTGATTTAAAAAAAAAAACAAAGACCCCAATTTCAATGTCAAATTTAGGATTATTTATTACTTTTTAAATTTTGATTTATCTGAACATCCATTTCTTAAAAGAAGGAAATAGAGTTACTTACATCCCACTATCTTATTTATTAATTAAGTGGGTCAAAGTAAAGGTTTACTGGGATTTCGAGTTAAAGAAGGTGTAGTCATTATTAAGATTATTATGAACATTGCTAAATTACCTATTAAGATAACTTTCTTGCATTCTCAATTCATTTTGGTGGGAAGAAATAATCTAGTTGAAGTCATCATTTCTATTTTGAGTAGGTTAACTTTTGGTAAAATTAGTGTTTTGTATCTGAATCTTGTTTCATATGTTTTATATAGTCAGTATGCTTTATTCAGAAGAGCTTTCCCTATTCAATTTATGTGGAATACTTTGTGAATTTTGTTTGTGAATTGATGGGAGGGGCTTTGTTGGGGAGAGGATAACAGAGTAGCAACAAATATGAAAGAAATGTTGTGGTAAACCTCAGGAGGATATTGTAAAAACTGCCACATGGTACTGAAGAGGTATCATGAGCTTCTAGAAAAGGGGCTACATAAATGCAAAATAATACCACAATTTTAACTTTTAAAACATGGGTAGGAGGACTTCTCTGGTGCTGAAAGGAAAAAGTTAAAAATTATTAGCAATTCTTTGTTCTGATTTAAGAGGCGAGCCATGACTCATGGAAAAAGGACCTGTTCCCTATCAGATGACTTATAGCCTAGTTGCCTGGTCCTCACAAGAGACCCCCCGGGTAATTGTCTTCTCCTGTTAAAAATTACCTAGAGCATTATTCCTTCAGAAATTGGCTAACCGCCGCAAGGTGGTCAATCATTCTTCTACAACATGATGAATTCCAATGAATTCCAGACCTATCTCTGTAAAAGTCAAGCTATGTCCGCCAATCGGTTTGTTCAGAGTGTCTTCGCCCCTCCTATACCTGCTTGCAGCTTTAGTGTATAAAAACTGCTTTGTAACTGAAGTCGGGGTTCGTTCGCTCCTTCCGAGGAAGTTCGAACCCCGGCGCGCCGGTTCAATAAACCCTCTTGCTTTTTGCATCGAATTCGAGTCTTGGTGATCTGTGAGGCGACGTTTCCCGAGAATAGGCCTTTCTGGGGCCTAACAGTGCTCCGGTAGTTAAGAGTCTGTCTTGCAATGACAGAAGCCATGGGTTCAATCCTTAGTTCAGGAAGATCCCATGTGCCTTGGAGCAGCTAAGCCCGTGAGCCACCACTATTGAGCCTGTGCTCTCAAGCCTGGAAGCCACAGCTACCGAGCCTGCGCATTTAGAGCCCATCCTCGGCAGCAAGAGAGGCCACCTCAGTAGAAGCCCTTGCACCATAACGAACAGTAGCCACCACTTGCCACAACTAAAGAAAGCCAACATGAAGCAACAGAGACCCAGCACAGTCAAAAATAACTAAGTAAAATTTAAAAAGTAGATTCATGGTTGTCTAGGGCCTAGGGAGTGAGTTTGGGGGCAGAGGGGCATGACTGCTACGAATAGGTGCTTCTTTGGGTGAAGGTGATGAAAAAATTCTAAAATGGATTGTGGTGATGGTTGTACAACTCTGTGAATACACTAAAAAACATGAATTGGTACAATTTAAATAGGTAAATTGTATATATATGAATTATAACTCAATAGAGCTGACATTTTGAAAAAGTATATCTAAAATTGAATATAAATAAAAGATACATGTATGCATAGATTTTTTAAAAAGTGTTACGCTGCATAGAAAAACCTAATATGTCATCTACTTGTCACCACGGTGTCCCATTTTATCTCCCGAATCATGTACTACTAGTTTTTGTTAATTTTGTCTGTATCTTTCCAGGGCTTTNTGCAGCCTTCCAGGCTCCTCCGTCCATGGGATTTTCCAGGCAAAAGTACTGGAGTGGGGTGCCATTGCCTTCTCCGTTGATCCCTTGAGAGTTTCTTAAACTATATAATCCTAGAATTTGTGTGACAGACTGTTACATAAAGAACTAAAAATATTTTTATAGTTTATCTAGTCTGTGTATTTCTTTGATGTTTATTTGTTTTCTTGTAATCTTCAATGAAGGTAAACAAAAATAACTTGTTCTACATTTGTTTAAAATTTTAAATCCTCATCTAAATCTATTGGTTAAAATATGAGCTCATGTCTTATTATTTCAAAAGTATGTTTATTATTCATCACCAAAGAGTAAACCTTGTTCAAGACATTTTAACTGAAAAATTAAAAAGCCCCTATTACAAAAAGTACATTTTTTTTAAATCCAAAAAAATTTTTCTCAATATTGTATGGAACATGCTTGTAGCCAGACCTAATTCAACGATCCCTACCTTTTGTTAATAACAGATTTATTGGAATATAATCTACATACCACACAATTCATCCTTTTAAATTCTATAATTCAGTGGTTCTCAGTATCTTCACAGAATTGTACAACCATCACTATTAGGTTTAGAACATTCTCATCATCCCCCAAAGAAACTTTGGACCCATTTAACAGTCATTCCCCATGCCCTTCCAGTCTCCCCAGCCCTGGGCAATCACTAATCCACTCTCCATTTCTATAGATTTGCTCATTCTAGACATTTCCTATACAGAGAACTGCATAGTATGTGATCTTTTGTAACTGGCTCCTTCAGATAGCATAAAGTCTTCAAAGTTTATCCATGCTGTAGCATTTATCAGCACTTGCTTTTTGTTGCCTAATATTTCATGATGTACTTATACTACATTTTATTTATCCATATCAGTTGATGTATTTGGGTTGTTCCTACTTTTTTTCCCCCCTTATTATGAATAATCGTGCTATGTATATTCACTTGCAGGTTTTTGTGTAAAATGTGTTTTCATTTATTTTGGGTATGTATGTAGACATGGAATTGCTGGGTCATATGGTAACTTGATGTTAAAACCTTTGTCAAATGGTTTTCCAAAGTGGTGCACGATTTTATATTATAACAAGTACTACTTGGGTTCCAGTTTTTCCACATTATAATACTTGTTAATATAGGGTTTTTTTTTATTATTATTATTATAGCCATTCCAGGGGTGTGAAGTGGTATCTTATTACGGTTTTGATTTGCTCTTTCCTGATGATATTGAACATCTTTTCATTTGCTTATTGGCTATTCTTTTATCTTCTTTGGAAAGTATATACCTATACCTATACCTATTTTTTTCAATCAGGGCATGTAGTTTATTATTTAGCACTGATGTTTGCAACCAAGGCCATGGTCCTGTTAAACATCTCCGTCCCCAGCCCTCACATTCCATCCCAACCCTGCTATAAAAACAATAGAACACAACAAAATACCACAGTTCAGTCTGAGATGGGAACAAAAAGTGGCTCCAACAAAAACAAGACAGAAACACAAGACACAACATCTTTGAACAGTTATACAACTGCCATGGCCCACAGGGCAAGGGGTCAAAAGGAGACCTCAGACCTAGGCCATTCAGAGGTTCAGGACAGCTGTCCCTTCTGGCTACATCTTCTGGGCTCTGCTGCAGGAACAGGAAGAGGAGGCTGTTGAGGGGCTGGGCAAGATCCCTCCTCCCACTCTGAAGTTCAGGTCACTGACTGGAGTGCTTTTGGTTGGGGGAGATGTCGCAGGCTCCTTCCAGAGAAAGGGATGCAGGGAGACATCAGGGGCCCCAACAGCTGCCCCTCCCCCGCCCCATGCCCACGGTGAGAAAGTTAGCTGAGCCCCTCCCCAGAAAGAGTTCATGGCCTCCAGGAGCCAGCACGCTTGTATTCACAAGGCATAAAGCTTCAAGTTGACCGTGGTCACCAGAAAGCTAACTGCGAGGACCCATCGCACAAGCGGTGCCTGGGAGATGACGCTAGGCTGGGGCTTCATCCTGATCCGCCTTGGTGGGAATGGAGTCTTGCGCCTTGCTGCCTGTTCGCCTGCGAAGGTCTGGTGTCCGCAAATGGTCCTAGTCCTTGGCGTTGTGGGGTCAGCAGCCCCTGCAACCCCTTAAACAGCTGCATGTTGCATAGGAAGTTGGTCTTGGCCTCAGGACACTCTGCTCCACCTCGGGGGTCCCCTCGAGTGTTCGTGCGGGAGCTGTACAACTAGCTGCTTGAATTCGGTGGCGCTGGTGATGCTGGGGAAAGTGCAGAAGGCCAGGCCCTCTGGAGCTGGGCAGGCTGGGGCCCTTCTGAGCGATCTTTTTGAGGACGTGGCACTCCGGACGGGTGGCCCAGGTAGTGGGTGTAGGCATGGGCCACCAGCAGCTTGAGCTCTTGGGGTCTTGGCACTGAGTGCTAGGTGGCCTGAGTATATGGGATGCCCTCCTGCCCGCGGGCCCGTACCAGAAGGCTGCGTCCTGTTCCAGGGCGGCCCTGCGTTGCAGCTTTTTGGGGAGCTGAGGTAGGGCGTAGACCAGGTTCTCCTGGTTGTGTTCCATCTCCTCCTCCAGGGCCAAGGAGACGTGATACAGAGACGCCATCACCAGCTTATAGCCTTCTGGGGTCACCTTCACCCTTCTGACAGCTCTTCAAGAGCTCTGCATTCTCCTCCTGGGTGTGCACCTCCATGGCGGCCTCCTTCATGTGTGTGCATGCTAAGTCTCTTCAGTCGTGTCCAACTCTTTGCCACCCTGTGACCTGTAGCCTGCCAGACTTTTCTGCTCATGGGATTCTCCAGGCAAGAATACTGGAGTGTGTTGCTTGTGCCCTCCTCCAGGGGATCTTCCCCAACCAGCGATGAATGCCATGTCTCTTAAATCTCTTGCATTGGCGGGTGGGTTCGTTACCACTAGAGCCACCTGGGAAGCCCGGCCTCCTTCGTTGCCTCTGACACATCCTGGGGTATGCTGTTGGCCTGCAGGGACTCCTTCCTGCGGCTGCACTTGTTTCGCCTCTGGACTAGCTAGGACCCTGGCTCTAACCACTCAGATGGAGGAGGCAGGAGGGCGACTGTCTACTCTGCCTATTTTAAATTGGATTACTTGTGTTTTTATTACTGAGTTGTAAGAGTTCCTTATATATTCTAGTTATAAGTTATCAGGTATATGATTTATAAAATTTTTTTCCCATTACACCAGTTGACTTGATTTTTTTTTTGATGGTGTCCTTTGAAGCATATTTTCTTAATGGTATTCTTTCAATAATGTTCAGTTTATCTCTTTTTCGTTTTCTAATTTGGGTTTTTGGTCGTATCTAAGAAACCATTGCCCGATATAACAGCATGAATATTTTTGCCAGTTTTCATCTAAACATTATATTTTTAGCTATACATTTAGGTCTTTGATCCATCTTAATTTTTGTATATGGTGTAAGGTAGGGTTTCCACTTTATTTATTTACTGGTATGTGGATAAACAGTTGTTTCTGTACCATTTGTTTTGAAAAGACAGTTCTTTCCCATTGAATTGTCTTGGCAGCCTTATTAAAAATCGACTGACCACAAATGTGAGAATGTATTTCTATTAACTTTTGTGAGAGTGTATTTCTAGTGTATGTGTGGTTTTATACTTATTTTAATTTCTTATTGAAGTACAGTTGATTTACAATGTTGTGTGTAAGTGTGGTCTTAAAGTCTATTTTGTCTGATGGTTGCTGTTTGCATGATATATAGTTTACCACTCTATTTTTCCCAACCTACCTGCATCTGTGGCATAACAAATTACAAGTTCAGTGTCTTAAAACAACACACATTTATTATTTCAGAGTTTCTATCAGTCAGGAATTGTGGCATAGCTTAACTGGATTCTTTGCTCAGTCTCACAAGGTTGTGATCAAAGTGTTGGCTGGGCTATATTCTCACCTGGAACTTGGAGTCCTCTTCCAAGCTCATTCATACTGTTGGCATAATTAGTTGCTTTAGTTCTAAGATTGAGACCATCAGCTCTTAGAGATTACCCCTCTCCATAGGCAGTTCACAACGCAGCTGTTTCCTCAAGAGAGTGTCTCAGCTGACTCAAGTCTCTCTAATTAAAGAAGAGATGGCTTCACTTTCAAGAGAAAGTAATGATGTCACCTGATTATGCAGGATAATCTCTTTCGATGAATTCAGTGTGAATTTATTAAGGAACTTAATTACACCTGCAACATCCCCTCCCTTTTGTCATATTTTAGTGGTTAGAAGTAATTTATAAAATCTGCTCCCACTGAAGGAGAGGGGATCACACGTACATGTAGATAGTAGGGCTGCAAGAATTATAAGGGCCATCTTACAATTATGCCTTTGATAGATGGGAGCATGGGAAGAAACACAAATTCTCTATGTATGTTCCTTTTATCCATTTTTATTTTTGAAGTATGTGAATTTATTATCTCCTAAAAATAAAATTTTAGGAGACTTCTCTGGTGGTCCAGTGGTTAAGGATCTGCTTTGCAATGAAGAGGATGCAGGTTCAATCCCTTGTTGGGGAACTAAGATCCCACATGTTGAGGAGCAACTAAACCCAAGCACCTCAATTACTGAGCCCACCAGCCTAAACTAGAAAGTCCATGTGCCACACACAACAAAGCATTCTTTGTGGCACAACGAAGATCCCATGTAAATAAGTAAATATTAAAAAAAAAATTTTGTATCTTTGAAATTTTTCATATGTGTCTTTGGATCTGCTTGTCTCTTCTGAAAAGACCACTTCCTGTACTGTAAAATCATTGCATCATTCTGAGGTTTTGGTTAAGAACATGGACTCTGGAGGCAAGCTGTGGATTTTGGGTAAGATACTTTTATCTCTTTGTGCCTTTTCTGTAAAATAAGGCTAATTATAGCACATAGGGTGTTGTGAGAACTGGGTTAACATATCAGTATATCACTCAGCTACTGCTGCTTGATAACACAAAATCTTAGTCACAATAACAAGCATTTATTTCACCAAGCATCAGGCTTGCAATTTGCCAGATGTGCTTGGTTGGGCTGATTACTTAACTTCCCCAAGCTTCAGNGTATTGTTGAAGCCTGGCTTGGAGAATTTTGAACATTACTTTACTAGCATGTGAGATGAGTGCAATTGTAGCCCCAGGTATATAGCAGGGAGGGAACACAGCTCCACCTGTTGACAGAAAATTGGATTAAAGATTTGCTGAACATGGCCTACTCCTTGGAAGAAAGGTTATGACCAAACTAGACAGCATATTTAAAAACAGAGACATTACTTTGCCGACAAAGGTCCATCTAGTCAAAGCCATAGTTTTTCCAGTAGTCATGTGTGGATGTGAAAGTTGGACTATAAAGAAAGCTGAGCACCGAAGTATTGATGCTTTTGAACTGTGGTGTTGGAGAAGACTCTTGAGAGTCCCTTGGACTGTAAGAAGATCCAGCCAATCCATCCTAAAGAAATCAGTCTTGAATATTCACTGGAAGGACTGATGCTGAAGCTGAAACTCCAATTCATTGCCCACCTGATTTGAAGAACAGATTCATTTGAATAGACCCTGATGCTAGGAAAGATTGAAGGCAGGAGGAGAAGGGGCGACAGAGGATGAGATGGATGGATGGCATCAGTGTCTCAATGGACATGAGTTTGAGTAAACACCGACTGTTGTTGATGGTCAGGGAGGCCTGGTGTGCTGCAATCCATGGGGTCACAAAGAGTTGGACGTGACCCAGTTTCCCCCTCAGTCAGTCTCTCCCATCAGGAAGTTTCCATAAGCCTCTTATCCTTCTCCATAAGAGGGCAGAGGGACTGAAAACCACAGTCACAGAAAACTAACCAATCTGATCACATGGACCACACCCTTGTCTAACTCAGTGAAACTATGAGCCATGGCGTGTAGGGTCGCCCAAGACATCTGGGTTATGGTGAATATTTCTGACAAAACGTGGTCCACTGGAGAAGGGAATGACAAACTACTTCAGTATTCTTGCCTTGAGAACCCCATGAACAGTATGAAAAGGCAAAATGAAAGGATACTGAAAAAGGAACTCCCCAGGTTGGTAGGTGCCCAACATGCTACTGGAGAAGAGTGGAGAAATAACTCCAGAAAGAATAAAGAGATGGAGCCAAAGTGAAAACAACACCCAGTTGTGAATGTGACTGGTAATGGAAGCAAAGTCTGATGCTGTAAAGAGGAATATTGCATANTGGTAGGTGCCCAACATGCTACTGGAGAAGAGTGGAGAAATAACTCCAGAAAGAATAAAGAGATGGAGCCAAAGTGAAAACAACACCCAGTTGTGAATGTGACTGGTAATGGAAGCAAAGTCTGATGCTGTAAAGAGGAATATTGCATAGGAATCTGAAATGTTAGGTGCGTGACTCAAGGCAAATTGGAAGTAGTCAAACAAGAGATGGCAAGAGTGAATGTCAACATTTTAGGAATCAACAAACTAAAATGGACTGGAATGAGTGAATTTAAATCAGATGACCATTATATCTACTGCTGTGTGCAGGAATCTCTTAGAAGAAATGGAGTAACCATCATAGTCAACAAAAGAGTCCAAAATGCAGTACTTGGATGCAATCTCANGGTGTTGAGCTTGCTGTAGCTTAGTATCACTGAGAAGTTGTATAAACGATCTAAAAACAATCCATTAGGGAAGAGAAAGGACAGCATTTATCTACCAGCTTGAACTGCTAACTCCTGAACATTTGGAGGTGACCCACACAGACATGAGGTATGGGACCAACAAGCTGTACTGCAGGAAGCAGTTGAAGGCCACGCCGAACAGCAGCAGGACCTAATCTTCGCCATTCTGGTGCGGGGTTTTGGGAAAGCATGCCTGGCACATTTCCAGCAGTCAATAAATAAATGGTCCTTGTTATTAGGAATATATATTTTGGTCCCCAAATATAATTTATTCCTCTCTTCCTTCCTTTGTTTTTTCTTTCTTTCTTTTCCTCCCTTTTTCTTTGTATAGAGACAAGGTGATTTTGAAGTCTACTTTGTAGAAAGTAAATAAGGGAAAAATGCTAGGAAAACTCTTAAAAAAAAAAGAACAATGATGTTATTACGTAAAGTCTGAATAATTTCAAAAGTATGATACTGTTGCATGAATAGACAATGAGCATATATTTTTGTGGACAAAATACATGTAGCTATTCACTGTATTTATTATAGTATTGTTTCCAACAGCAAAGGACTAGAAACAGCCTAAATGTCCACCAATAGGGGTGAGACCAAAAAAATTATGGTATGTTTATACAATAGAATATGAAGCAACTGAAAGTAATCACAAACAAGCTCTTAAGTACTGATATATTTGTGTGTATATGCCCAAGAATTTTAGTACCTGCGTGTGTGTAAGTTGCTCAGTTGTTTCTGACTGTTTGAGGCCCCATAGACTGTAGTCCACCAGGCTCCTCTGTCCATGGAATTCTCCAGCAAGAATATTGGAGTGGGCTGCCATTCCCTTCTCCAGGGGATCTTCCCGACCAAGGACTCAAACCTTGATCTCCTGCATTGCAGGCAGATTCTTTACCATCTGAGCCACCAGGGAAGCTCTTAGTACCTATACTGCATAACAAATTATTCCAAACTTAGTAGCTGAAAACAACAAATATTTATTATTTCAAATGGCAACTCACTCCAGTGTTCTTGCCTGGAGAATCCCAGGGACGGGGGAGCCTGGTGGGCTGCCATCTCTGGGGTCGTACAGAGTCACGACTGAAGTGACTTAGCAGGAATGGCTTAGCCTGGTGGTAGAGGTTCAGAATCTTTAATGAGGTTGCAATTAACACATTGGTCTTCCCTGATGGCTCAGCGGTAAAGAATCTGCCTGTAATGCAAGAGCTACAGGAGACTTGGGTTCGATCCCTGGTAGGAAAGATACCTTGGAGAAGGGAATGGCAACCCACTCCAGTATTCTTGTCTGGAGAATCCCTGGCGGACCATAGTCCATAGTGTCACAGAGGCAGACACTACTGAAGCGATTTAGCACACATTCAGGGGATTCCCTTCCAAGATGACTCACTTACATGGCTGTTGGGCAGGAGGCCTCAGTTCCTTCGCAGCCGGGCCTCTTCATAAGGCTGCTTGAATGTCTTCATGACAGGGCAGCTGGCCTCCCTCAGATCTCGGAGAGAGCAAAGGAGAACAAGGGAGAAGTTGCAAACACTACTGTCCTAATCTAAGAAGTCACACAAAGTCCGGCCTGCCACATTCAGTTCCTTCGAAGAGAGTCACTAAGTCTGGCCCACACTCAAGGGGAGGAGAATTAGGTTTCCCCTAATCTGCTAAGGTATTTGAAAATCACCAAGGGAAGAGGGGAACAACTGGGTGAACAGGGTCAGGGCTAGAAGGAAGATTTTCACTGTATCTATCTTTACACTCTTTATGTATTTGACTATATTAATCAACTAATTATATTTCTTTTAAAAAGCAACATTTTAAACTGTGTAAGAACTGGGGGCGGGGGCAGGGTAGGGGGAAGAGGTAAAAAAACACTTGAACAGGAGGCCAATGAAAGAAATTGGTTGAACTGAAATCAACCTTTGCCCAAAAGGATAGGAAAAAGGAAGCAAACATTGTACTCATCCTGCCCTCTTCTCCCCACCCCAGATTTAGCTTCCCATTTTCCGAGGCAGGGGGTGGTGGTGGTGGTGGTGAAGGCCAGCATGAGTTCTGGATAATGGGTTTGTGGAAGGAAAATAACTCTGTAGCCAAAATGTTCCATGCTACGGTTTTACCGTGGGCGTTTATGTCTCATTACAGCTTCAGTCCAGTTACATTCCTCCTATCTAAATCATTCTTAAGCCACAGCCTGTGGTCACTCCTGACTTTTAATAATATTGGATGGCAAACAATGCCATTTCTGGATAGTTTTATGTGTAAGTTCCACTCGTCTGGCCTTCCAACGCCCTCCCCTCAGGTTTGACATCTATTCTTTAACAGAACGTGCACAGTCAAGCACGCCAAGAGGATTTAACCTAGTAATTAAATTGAAAGATTTAATGTGTACAAAGACGGGCCGTGAAACGCAACAGGTTTATTGTCTCTATAAAAAGCTCGTTAAGGTTGACTGTACTGACCTGTGCAGTGCTAACTGCACTCACTGCGCCCGGATAGGCAGAAGGGACAAAGTTTTACAAACCAAACTATTCAATTTGTTCTAACCTCTCTCTTCGTCCCGTAATGCACCCAGAAAAACTAAAAAGCCCGTTTTCAGGCTATTTAAACGCAGCTGCTCCTTCTGAAGGGTCTGGGAACGTGGGCAGAGAGAGCGTTCTCTCCACGCTCCATCGGCGGTGAGCTCCTTCCAGTGTTTCACCAGGACACCGGACTCCAAGCCCAGCCTCGCCCGAGGCCTACTCCGAGGACTGGGGTGCTGTGGGCGCAGCTCCAGACGGATGAGGGTTCGCCCTCGCGAGGCCACGGCTGCCCCGATTCGCTGAGGCCTTTCCAATGTCTACTTTGAGCCCCGGCTCCTTAGGGGACACAGGGGAAGGCGGGCGGAGGAAGGACACGTCACGGGAAGAGGGGCGCGGGCCGGGCGATGAAGGGACTCCAAGGAGACGGCGAGGGCCGGGGGAGTCCCAGGGGCCGGGGAAGGCGGTCCTAGACCGCAGGCCCTTGCCCCCGCCCACTCCCCGGCCCCCGG
>SJYV01046998.1:231590-242236 GCA_006410875.1 Neotragus pygmaeus
CGCTTTTCCTCAGCCGCTTCCTCCTTTACCGCCTCCGTCTTGCTGCGGCTGCCTCACGCCGCGGCCGCCGAAAGGATAGAGCCCCTCGTCCGCCCCACCGACGCCGGGCCCACCCGCTCCCCCTCCGCCCGTCTCCTCATGACTGCGTCCGGCCCCGCTGCCGACGGACGTCTCCCCAGTGCCCGGTCCTAACACGGAAGCGCGGGTCGGGGGCGGCGGAGGGAGGAAGAGGGAGACCCGGCAGGTCCTGCGTCCCTCTCGGCCCGGCGCGGCGGAGCCATGACCTCCCTGACCCAGCGCAGCTCGGGGCTGGTGCAGCGGCGTACCGAGGCCTCCCGCAACGCCGCCGACAAGGAGCGGGCGGCGGGCGGCGGCGGCGGCAACGACGAGGACGACGCGCAGGGCCGTCGCGACGAGCAGGACGACGACGACAAGGGCGACTCCAAGGAAACGCGGCTGACCCTGATGGAGGAAGTGCTCCTGCTGGGCCTCAAGGACCGAGAGGTGCGGGCGCGGCGGGCAGGGCGGGGGCGGCCGGTGCAGGGTCCGGGCGCCACGCGGGAGCCCGGCTACTGGCTCCGCGCGTCTGCTCTCCGAGCTCCCGAGCTCCGCGCGCGGGAGCGCCCAGCTCACCCTCTCGCACTGATTGTTTGGATTTCCCTTTCTGGTTTCTCAGTCACTCCTTTCGTTTTGACTCCACGGCGGGTCTATTGCGTTCTCGCTTTTCTCCCCGCCTGTTTAACTCGGGTGAACCTCAGGGTACAGTTCCCGCGGAGTGCTCGTTAGCGCGAAACACCTGGAACCACCAGCGCCCTGAACCCCTAGGTTCTGCAGGTTTTAGGACCTGGGAGGGGTCCACTGGTCTGCTTTCTGGGGACTAACGAAAAAGAAAACAACTAAAGGTGTAGTGTTTGGAAATTTTGAAAAATTTCCGTGAAATGGTAATGGAAGCAAAAGTTTTATTTTTACTGTTAAAGTCCAACAAAATTCTCATGAAACCTCCTGCAAATTGACTTTCTAGTAAACATGCTTTGGATGACAGATTGTTTTTATCATTTTATCATTTCGTCAGTTCTGCTGTTCTCAAAAAAAAGTCTTGCAGTCTCAAAGGAGGAGGGACTTTTTCGCGGGGGTGCTTGAAATGCTAGGTTTATGACTTGATGAGAGGCCTCAGCGTTTCGATAGGTATGTGTGTTCTCACTTGGAAACAATTATTTTCACGCTTATACCTTGTGAAAATATTCACACATAGAGGAGTTGGGAAAAATGCTACGGTGGACACCTACATACTCACCTATGTTCTATAATTAACGTTTTGCTGTATTTGCTTTATCATGTGTATATCTGCAAAGCTGATTATTTTTAGAGACCTGCCGATGGTCAGACGAGTGGATATTGTATAAATCATGTATGGTGAAGGGTCCCAGAAGCTTGTTATATATGCAAACTACAGACAGAACATTTTGACAGTCAGATACAAAAATATGTAAGTTTTTTTGTTTTTCAGTAGTTTTCCCAATTCACAGAGATGGACAAAAAAAAAAATTCATGTTAAGACAACTTGGTCATTTTTCTCCAAAACTTATCAGATTTAGGTGAGTTTTATATGGATTGTTTGTGGACTCTTGATATTTAGTAATTTAATGAGTTAAAGTTTACCTTGATGGAAATGTTTGTAGTATTTGTGTTATCTAGGTTTCCAGTTTGCTCAGGTGTTTCTGATGATCACTTGGTGTTCCTCTGGCCACGAAAGGGACTCAATATCTCTTTTAGTTCCTGAGTTATGAAGCAACCAGGCTGTATATGCAATTTCTTTTTTCTCTTTGGGAAAACAAATTAGAGGTATAATGTCCTAGACGTGTGATTTTAGAAAGTATTCTTATAAAAGGTTTTTTCAGCTTCAAAGTTTAGAATCTTGGTAATAAATGTTTTATCTTTTTCCTCTGGGACAAAAGTAATATTGTAAAAAATACTAAAAAGCAAAATGAAGAAAAAAGTCTCATCCATATTCCTCAGTGAATATCTCGTTTGTAAGTTTTAGACTTCTATGTGGATATATTCTTTGTGTAGAACTAAAACTTGACAGCTAAACCAAAACTAGCTTTTGGACTTCTGAGTCACTGTAAATGAGAAATAAGAGTGAGAAAGTACCTTTTTGTTTTTTAAGTATGTGTTACTCTGAATGTTGCAGCTCACTCCAGTATTCTTGTCTGGGGAATTCCATGGACAGAGAAGCCTGGCGGGTTACAGTCCATGAAGTCCTAGGAGTCTGACACTACTGAGCGATGTTTAAGCTGAAGCATATTAACATGCTGTTTTCCCTTGATTGATTTTCATGAAGATAATCCAAAGAATTTATTTGTTGCAACTTAATAGTGCTTACAAAATCTAGAAAATTTGAAGGTCTTTGGTGACAGGTAATTGAGGCCATATGTTGTGTTTGTGTCAGGAGTCACTATACGCTGCCATGTCATGGCCAAGGTCCAGATGCTAATTCTGATCATTTCAACAATCACAGAGTCAAGGAAACTTTTTTCCCTTTAGCAGGCAAGTTCATGGAATTGTGGTGGTGGGTGGGGTTGGGACTTTGCATTGCTTTAGAGTTAGGTTTTGGGGATTAACCTGTGTTTTCCCCTAGCCCTGGCAACTCACGCATTTGTATCTTTGTCCTTAGGCAGTCCACTCCCCCTTCCTCCCCCTCATGTCTTCTGCTTGTACCATTCTTTTTAGGGACAGGAGTTACTCTCACGTAGGCTCTTATGCTTATTAGTACTAGGTTTTAACTTATTAAATTTAATATTAACAAATTCTAATTTTTAGCTGTAATATAGAGCTCACTGCTTTAACTTTATTATTTTAATGTAATGTCCATCTTTGTCATCAGCTCAGTTCAGTTCAGTCGCTCAGTTGTGTCCGACTCTTTGCAACCCCATGAATCGCAGCACGCCAGGCCTCCCTGTCCATCACCAACTCCCGGAGTTCACTCAGACTCAATGTCCATCGAGTCCATGATGCCATCCAGCCATCTCATCCTCTGTCGTCCCCTTCTCCTGCCGCCAATCCCTCCCAGCATCAGAATCTTTTCCAATGAGTCAACTCTTCACATGAGGTGGCCAAAGTACTGCAGTTTCAGCTTTAGCATCATTCCTTCCAAGGAAATCCCAGGGCTGATCTCCTTCAGAATGGACTGGTTGGATCTCCTTGCAGTCCAAGTGACTCACAAGAGCCTTCTCCAACACCACAGTTCAAAAGCATCAATTCTTCGGCGCTCAGCCTTCTTCACAGTCCAACTCTCACATCCATACATGACCATAGGAAAAACCATGGTCTTGACTTAGCTGGGTACTTTTAAGATACTCAAAAGCTAAATTCAAAGGTTATGTTTGTCATTAGTAATGGATACACTTTATATATTTGTGAACTAACTTTAGATAGATAATAGTTGTTCAGTCCTTTCCGACTCATTGTGACCCCATGGACTGTAACCTCTGTCCAGGATTCTCCAGGCAAAAATACTGGAGTGAGTAGCCATTCCCTTCTCTAGGGAATCTTCCCAACCCAGTAATCAAACTTGGGTCTTCCGCATTGCAGGCAGATTCTTTACCATCTGAGGCACCAGGGAAGCCCTAGAGCTAACCTTACTTAAAATCAAAACAAGGAAAATTTTAAAGAAATTGTGAGAGGTAAAATTAGCTTGATTTTAATTTTTTTAAATAATGCTGAGACTAATGGCTTGTGAAAAATACTTTTTGTTGAATAATAAACCTACAGAAAAGTGCATGTGAGTGTGAAGAGTTTTCGCAAACTGAACACACCTGTTGAACCAACACCTTAATCAAGAAACAACCTGAGCAGCTCTCCAGAAGCCCCACTTGATTTCCTTTCCAGTCACTGCCTGGTCCTTAAGGGCCACCACTTGCTTGACTTGAGAACTCAGCATAGTTTCCCCCTTTTTTGTACTTTCATTTGTATCTTTTGTAAAGCAAGTTTGTGACTTGCTTGTTTGAGGTTGTCATTTCTTCATTCTCTTTGTATTATCAGTTTAACTTTTAGCACATTTACAATATTAAAAAAAAATTGTTTAACTCATATCCTGAATCTAGTATTTTCCTCCTCGCCTGTTTACTGAACAGAAGGCTCAGCTTGCCTGCCAGTGAGCAGATGGTCTGGCTTCAGATTACCTATTAGGGGTAACTCTAAAGTTATTGTGAATTTCATTTCAGATTTTTTTTTTACCAATGATTTTCCTTTCTGTCTTATTAAAACACAGATGCCTGGGCCCCTCTGGGGGTTCGATGCTTAAAGTAAGCAGAGGACATAGGTATTGAAGTAAATAATGAGAAGCCCACAACAAGATGGCAGATGGGTTTTAAACTTGAATTCAACTTCCAAATAATTAGCAGGATTTCTGCAATCTCTCCTGTGTTTAAGAGGAAGAGACAGCAGACAAGCTAGGTGTGTCCCCCTCCCAACTATTTGATTTTTCTGTAGATGCCTCCTATAGTCATTGTTTTCTGAATGCCTCATTGAGAATTAAGTGAAATAACTGGTGTCATATACTTTTTAAATATCTTCATTCGTGGAACATCTTAGTGCTTTAAAGTTGGATTTGGTTATATTAAATGACCAGGTATAATTTAGAGTGGAATGTGGAATAGCAGAGTGGAAAGATGTGGTGTAGTCTTGATCTGAGGTGTATCCTTTGCTTTCCATGTTATTCAAATGCTCTGACCCTCAGAGCTCTCTAAAATGGAGACACAGACCTCTCCTGTAGTTTTGATGACTGTTGTGAACATTTCTTGTTTTACCCTTCACGCTGTCTCTTAAGGTTTTATTTTGCCTGTAAATGTTTTATTTTGCCTGTAAAGGTTTTTGCCTGTAGGGTATTTCCCATTGTATGCATCCCCGGGATGCCCTATTGAAGCATACATCCCTTCCCTTTTGTAGTGTAGTCTGACCTAGATTTGTTCAACCAGGTGTTTTCTCCTTGGACTTTGGATCTTGAGAGCAGAACCAGAGGCTCTGGGGGTTTTTGAGGACCTGTCAGTTGATGCATTGGAGAAGGAATGGCAACCCACTCGTGTTCTTGCCTGGAGAATCCCAGGGACGGGGGAGCCTGGTGAGCTGCCGTCTATGGGGCACACAGAATCGGACACGACTGAAGCGACCTAGCAGGAGCAGTGGAGCGTCACTGTGTGGGTCATATTGTTCTCTGACTTGGTTGTTTTAGATTCCTTCTCCCTAGCCCTGTGGTGCTTGTCTTTTCCATCCTGATTTCCCAGGCATCTTTCAATTTTGTAAGCTTTAAGAACCTTCCAGTAAAGTCCCTTTTTAAAGATTGCTAGAGTCCGTTTTTGATGTTTTGAATGCTTGCAGGTAAGAACTTTAATGTGCTAATTTAATTTAACTCTGTAGCTTGAAAAATAAGTAGATGCTTGAACTGGATAATACACACTTAGGGTAAAATAGTTAAGTTTAACTAAAATAATAGAACTGACTTTTGTGTGACTTTTAAATTAGCTCTAAAGAATGATCTAAAAGTGTTCCAGTTTTGGAGTTTCCCAAGGTTTCTACTTTGAAGTACAGTACTTATTATGATGGATAACTTAAAAAAAAATTCTCATTCCTGTACATGCAGTAATACACATATCTGCATATCAAATCTGTTAATGAGAAATTCATTCAATACTCAGTATTTAAAGAAGTGTTAAGATCTTAGTAATTTAAAGTATAATAAAGACTTCTAGGTTTTAGAATTTTGTTATTCCTTTAATAAAAATAATATTCATATTTTTGAATGATTTGAGGGATCTTTATTTCAGGTGCATTTAAGAGTACACATGTATGAAATATTAGTTATAAAATTAGTTTTTGGAGTTCATTGAACCACTTGATTGTATCTTTTACATAAGATTTTATATTAGTGAAATTACTTTTCTTCAGGGTTCTCTCTCAGTGTGGCCAAAATATTCACTGATTCATTTTATATGTCATACTGACATTTGATATTTATTCATTTTAAACCATCTGAGCATTCCTGTATGGATCATTTTCGATTATCTTTTAGAATTATACCTTGAAGTTATTTTGATCAAATATTTAGGCATACTTTTTGACATTTAAAGAGATAACCCGTTACAATCATTGTCTGCTCATATGTAAATCTCAAAAGATTGTAAAATGCATTGAACTTGTACAGTCATGTTGTGTTAAACTTGGCCTAACACTGCTTTATGTCCAAGCAAACTTTCTGCTTTGTATCGGCATAATTCTTAACATTACTCAGAGTAAATTGTGTCACTCAGAGTTGCTGTAGGGGTTTTATTTTCATGGGAGTGTGCTTTTAAGCCGCTCAAAGAGATGGCTTGTCCTCCTCGTTTCTTCCATTTAATAAGAGTCGTGAAAAGTGACAAAGGAGAGAACCCGAATTCATTTTGAAATTGATGCCATGGCTTTAGGTTTCTCTCATCAAAGCTTGAAAGACTGCAACCTGTTTCAATAGTATTGTACAGTATTATAATCTAGTGAATCTTGAGGTTTTAAATTAGATATTAAAGATATATATAGGTAGTAGGGCATTATTTTATTCATATTATCTTGTCTTACTAGTTGTTTGGTAAATCTCTGATCTGCGAGAATACAGTTAATATTAAAGTACATTATTGCCAGAAAGAATACTTCTGGTAAATATAGTCTTAAGCGGAAAAAAGTTAAATTAAAAAAAAAATCTTTATTTTTAAACACCTTTATTTTTATTTAAACAATAAATTGTATATGATTTACATACTTTTTAAATAGAGAAATTCTTAAATTGGAGTCAAAGGATGGAGTTTAGAAATTCTGTGAACATTCTGTAGTTGTATGTATTGTGTGTGTATATTTTTCTAGAGAAAGGGAACATAGCTTTTGTGAGGTACTCAAAACATTTAGTGAACCAGAAGCTTAAAAATTATCAAATAGAGAAACTGTTTCTTTGTTTTAGTTTAAGTTTTTTGTTTTGGCTGTGTTTTGTCTTCTTTTTCTTCTCTTGAAAGTTGACTACAGAATATTTCAGGTTTCAGGGTTGTGGTGAGTTGGATTTTCAGTTTGAAATAGGAAGCCAGCTTTCTGTAGCTTGGTCATCTTGCTAGATGACGTTTGCAAATTGTATAACTAGCACATACAGAGTTCTGATACCTCCTGTGTGTTCATCAGATGTTTATTGAGCTAAGCCTTTGATGCAGTGCAAATATTAGGAAGAAGGTCTCTGTCTTCAAGCCCTTTTCATTTCAGTTCTCTGGGTCAAAACTCTTACAGTAAACTAAAAAACAAAATTGTGTTGCTGTCATAGAATTTTTCCATGGTGAATATCTCAGCCTGGCATATAGCTCCCACACAGTAAATATTTACTATACTTAGTATAGCATGTATTTTCATTGAGGGTCATGTCACCCTAAGGGAGAGAAAATTGGTTCTGGGGATGGTGATGAAAAATTCTTACTCCTTTTATGCATAAAGCATAGATACACATACAGTATATAAACCGATACCGTGGTGCTAGTGGTAAAGAATCCACCTGCCAGTGCAGGAGACTCGAGAGATATGGATTTGATCCCTGTGTCCAGAAGATTCCCTGGAGAAGGAAATGGTAACCTACTCTAGTAATCTTGTCTGGAAAATTCCATGGACAGAGGAGCCTGTCTGCAGTCTGTGGGGCCTGAAAGAGTTGGACATGACTGAGTACATACAGTGTGCCATCTTACCAAAATTTTATGGGAGAGGATGTGGTTAGAGGAAACACTCTTGGAGAAAGCTCCTTTAGGGAGTAGAAATGGGAAAAAGAAGTTGAGAAATACTGAAATAAATTAATATTGAAAATATTGAGTTCGGGCTTAGCTGAGGTTTAGATCTTTTTCTCTGATACGAATCTTTATTTTAATAGAATTTGACTAGTAGTTTGGTAGTAGGAAGAATAATCTTAGTATATTGAACTGCAGGGAGTTGTAAGTTAAATTTTAAGAACAAAATTATCCTTGTTGGTTGATAATTTGTAGGTAAAATCTTTGTTCGCCACTCTACCCTCTGCCCTTTGGAGAAACTGGAATTAAAGGACTGCATTTAAATTGCCGACGGTTATTTTTACTCTAGTTTCATTTTGTAGTTGTGGTTTTTTAAATGCAACTGTTAAACAGTTTTTTATACCATGTTAACAAAATAAGCTCAGAAATAGCATTTTAAGAATTTAGCTTAAATTTCAGTTCAGTTACTGAATTGAGCTGCTCATTTAATTTTTTTGTCTGTACACTGTTATAATGGAAACAGATGTAGTTCAGTCCAACTATTGAATATCTATGTGCCAGTGTCTTTGCTGGTGGTGAAGTTCCAAGGAAAATTCTCTTACCTCAAGGAGCATCCAGTCTATAGAGAAGACAGATTTGCAAGTGGTTCCAATAAAATAAGTTGTTGACTTAAATAGAAATATGTATTAAGGGCAATAGAGGATTCCTTGGATCAGGAATCAGAAGATTGCCATATTTCTTGACCTCTAGCCCTGCTTTTGACTGGTTAGAAGGGTTAAGGTGACTGATTGGAATTCTTAGACCTCAGTTTTGCCCCCTAGCACAGTGAGCCTCCCTCTGTGGGCTGTCCTGTAACTTGTGAATTGTAGGGCTCCAGTGCAAGTGCTTTTGAAAACTGCAAGGTGTTGAACAAATGCAGATGGGTAATTGCCTCGCCTTGAGAAGTGAATTAAGAGTTACAGTGATCTTGACAAGCACTTAATACTTACTGCTTTTTACTGTTTCTTAACCTTTCTGTGCTTTGCTGGGCTTAAGTGAGCCTTTCCATCAAGTGCGATTACTTACCTGTCCTTGCTTATCTCTGTGTTTGTCCTGAACCTACAGTCTGGTTTATTGTTTTGATAATCGCTGGCATGCTGTGCTGGAAAATCTGGACACCTGAAGTACCATTTCTTACTGTCAGGTCAAGTCCAGAGTCTTTCCTGAACAATTCTCATAAGAAATGGCTGACTCTTCAGAAGCCTCCAAACCTCCAAAATGATAATATGACTCTAATGACAAGTAAAGTGGCTGATCCCTTCTCTCTCCCCTGTATGCCCTCTGGTTCTTTGGGGCTCTTGCTCTTTTAACTCTTGTTTCTTTTTCTTGCATCCATCCATCTGCTCCAGTAACAACCACATACTGGCATTTCAAGCTTTGTCATAGTTACTTTACCCGTGCTGTTGTGGGTGGTTTCTGATTATAAACTTTGTTATTAGAAACTCTGCCTTCAGTAGAATTGGTATTGGAGGCCTAGGATTGGTAGTTTGGTTTTATTTTTAAATTTATTTTTCATTGGAAGATAATTGCTTTATAATACTGTGTTGGTTTCTGTCATACATCAGCATGAATCAGCCATAGGTATACACGTGAGCCGACTCTTTGGAAAAGACCCTGATGCTGGGAAAGATTGAGCACGGAAGGGGAACGGGGTGATAGAGGATGAGATGGTTGGATGGCATCATCGGCTCAATGGACATGAGTTGGAGCAAGTTCCAGGAGATAGTGAGGGACTTGCAGCCTGGTATGGTGCAAGTTGTAGCTCCTACCCCATCCCACCTCTTTAGGCTGTCACAGGATTTGTGTTTCTTAATATAGTTTCTTTAAAACCTGTTTGGTGGGGGAGTGGCTTTTCTCTTACCTCCAGATTGCTTCACTCACATTTTGGAGGATGCCTTTGCCTCGTCTGTGGAACAGTGGCAGCCTTTGTCTATTCCTCCTATGATGATTTCTTTAAAAAATTATCTCAGTGGCTGGTAAGAAAGGGGCATTCTTTTGAAGAGAGGAGTTCCTCATGTTGGGTTCTTGTCTCGATTTAATGAGGAAAGGAAAAGTAACTGTTATCATGGTGGAATGGGAAGCAGCCCTCAGTGTTGTCGGGACTGGGGTAAGTGAAGAAGACCCAAATTGGGTGTGTCACCAAAGGGGAGTGAAGGGAACATTTTAGGAAGATAAGTTTTGAGCAGAATTTTAAATGAGATGTGGCATGTGATTTCATAGGAAACTAGCATTCTAGACAGAATGTTACGATAGGATATATATATATGTGAAAGTGAATAAATGGGATATTACTCAGCTATTAAAAATAATGCATTTGAGTCGGTTCTAATGAGGTGGATGAAGCTGGAGCTTATTATACAGAGTGAAGTAAGTCAGAAAGAAAAACACCAATACAGCATATTAATGCATATATATGGAATTTAGAAAGATAGTAACAATGACCCTATATGTGAGACAGCAAAAGAGACACAGATGTAAAGAACAGACTTTTGGACTCTGTGGGAGAAGATGAGGATTTGAGAGAAGAGCATTGAAACATGTGTATTAATCATATGTGAAATGAATCACCAGTCCAGGTTCAATGCATGAGACATGGTGCTCAGGGCTGGTGCACTGGGATGACCCTGAGGAATGGGATGGGGAGGGAGGTGGGAAGGAGGTTCAGGATGGGGTACATGTACACTCATGGCTGTTTCATGTCAATGTATGGCAAAACCACTACAATATTGTAAAGTACTTCAGTTCAGTGGCTCAGTCATGTCCGACTTTTTGCGACCCCATGAATCACAGCACACCAGGCCTCCCTGTCCATCACCAACTCCCGGAGTT
>SJYV01046998.1:245857-262988 GCA_006410875.1 Neotragus pygmaeus
TGATGGGACCAGATGCCATGATCTTAGTTTTCTGAATGCTGAGTAGAAAGTTTCGTCTTGCCAGCAACATTAACCAAACTTTTATACCAAACAATGGTCAGCATATATATGTTTAAAAAATCTTAATGTGGAACAAAGCAGTTGACATACATATTGAAGTTATAAGGTGTTTCCCTATTTGCAGAAATTTCCACTTTTATGTTTTTACATAATTTACATAATAAAATAGACCTTTAGAGTACAGTTGGCAAATGCATACATCCATATAACCAACAGCAATCAAGATATAAAATCTTTCCTTCACCGAAGAAAATTCCCATGTGCAACTTTCCAGTCAATACCCTCATCAAGACAACCTGTCCTAGATAAGAGTGCTATGACATTTGTGTACAAGTATTATGAGAACGTAGGCTTCAGTTCTTGCAGGTAAATAAAGGGTAGTGAAACTGCTAGATCACAGTTCATAAAGAAAGCTAAGCGCCAAAGAACTGATACTTTTGAACTGTGGTGTTGGAGAAGACTCTTGAGGATCCTTTGGACTGCAAGGAGATCAAACCNGGGAGGCCTGGCGTGCTGCGATTCATGGGGTCGCAAAGAGTCGGACACGACTGAGCAACTGAACTGAAAGCTTAGAGAAAAGATGATTGGTTTGAGTTTAAAGAACCAATAGGTAGTATACTGTTCTTAATTACTTTCTTGTACAAGTCTGTGCTCATTGTTGAAAAAGATTGAGAAAATATAGATTACAAAAGAGAAAAATAAAATCCATAATTCAACTTTTATTCCTTCAACAAACATTTGTGGAATGTCTACTATACAGAAGATATTGTACTAAAGAAGATAGATACATATATAGATAGGTATATACATATGTGTGTAAATAAACATGTGTAAATTAAACACTGATAGTTACTGTGAAAAGAACTGTATGGGAATGGATGTTGAGGGGATGGCATAGGGAGGAGCTTTCTAAGAACATGACATGGGACTCAATGAATAGCTGCCAAATCCAATGAAGACAGACTAGTATGTTTCAAGGTCGTGTGGTATTGAAGAGCTTGGTTTGGTTTGAGGAACTGAAAGGTGGTTGAAGGCAGGAGTGGAGTGATGGGGAGGAAGACCTGAGATGATGACAGAGTGCTGCAACGTGGAGGCCTTGTGAATCAGGTTAAGGACTTGGTGTATTAACACTGCGTGTGGTTGGGAAGCCACTGAAGGTATTGGGCAGTGGTATACCCAGTATTTGTGTTATCAGTAAAAAAAAATTTGCGTGGGGAATGGACAGAAAACAGGACTTTGGGGGCTTCCTTGGTGGTTCAGACAGAGAGTCTGCCTGCAATGTGGGGGACTCGGGTTTGATCCCTGGGTTCAGGAAGATTCCCTGGAGAAGGAAATGACTACCCACTCCACTATTCTTGCCTGGGAAATCCCATGGACAGAGATGACTGAGCAACTAATACTTTCATACCCACTCTTTATGTTATCAATAAAAAAAAAAGTTCCGTGTGGACAAAGGATCACACAGAGACAAATAGTGGAAGTTGAGCAGTAATATTTTGGTGTTACATTATTTTTCCAGTCCTATTTTCAATGAGTTTGCCTATGTTTATTTAAAACTTAAAAAAACAAAAAAACCTTCCAGTACTGGTTTGTAGCCCCTTTTCTTTCTCTTTTTAAACCACTATTTTCTTAATAATGCACAGTGACCACCTTGCCATGTTAGTAAATGTGGATTTTTCTAATGAGAAATAAGATGCCCTATTATTTGCTGTGACTGCATGATAGAACATATTATTTGATGTACCATATTTAATAGGGGTGTATTATAAGTATGGTCATGCTGTGGACCTTCATCCTTTAATTATTTTTCTCTCTGCTGCTGCTGCTAAGTCGCTTCAGTCATGTCTGACTCTGAGACCCCATAGGCGGCAGCCCATCAGGCTCCCCCGTCCCTGAGATTCTCCAGGCAAGAACACTGGAGTTGGTTGCCATTTCCCTCTCTAGTGCATGAAAGTGAAGTCGCTCAGTCGTGTCCGACTCTTCGCGACCCCATGGACTACAGCCCACCAGGCTCCTCCATCCATGGGATTTTCCAGGCAGGAGTACTGGAGTGGGGTGCCATTGCCTTCTCTGTTTTTCTGTCTAGTAGCCTGGAAATCACATTATTACTTTTTTAGGCCTTTGTGTTTGCAGCAGATTGTTCTGTATAGTATCTCCTCCTTTTCTTTACCTGGCAGCTGTTTCTTACCCAGCTCTTGATGCCCAGCCAAAGCTTTTTACCTAATCTCCAGGGCACCATTCGTTTCGCTCATATCCCTTTTTCCTATCATTGTGTACACCTAGCAGAGTGTCTAGAATGTTGTAGGTATACGTGCATGTGTATATTCTGAGGCTGGGGCTGCCATAACAAAATACCAACAGAATTGGTTTAAACAATAGAAATTCTTTTTCTCACCATCTGGAAGGTTGGATACTTGCGTGATTGGGTTCTGGTGAGATTCCTCTCGCTGTGTGTCAAGACAGAGAGTGACATCGGGCCCCACCCCCATGACCTCTTCTCAACCTAATTATCTCCCAAAGGCTTTGTTTCCAAATATTGTCACATGAGAGTTAGGCTTTCATTTTATTCATATCAGTATTACAATATTTATCACATTGAATTATGATTTTTTTTTTTCATTTTGTGCCTTATAAATATCTTGGTCATCTTTATTACCTCTGCTTAGCAATGTCTTGGTACTCAATAGGTATTTATTTAATTAAATTATGTTTTTCTTATTTTAAGCAAATAGACTTGTGCAGAGGCCTGCATCTAGTAAGTAGTGTTACAGTGACTTGATAGAAAACTTAAATGCTTTTATTCTCTGTGCTTTCCAAAATGTCCTCAACTTAAAATACTGACAATGTGACGTGGTGATCAAAGAACAATATCTAGCCAGAGCACTGTAGCTTGAGGTTTAACTGCTGATAACTTCAATGTAAAATAATGCTTTATTGAGTTATTGTAAGACAAAGTGATAATTTAGATATATGAAAACAGCTTTGCAAAACTGTTTACTATCCAAAACCTTCGTACTTCCTGGGAAAGATTATGGAATTATGGTTAAGTTTATTAATAAGATGCTGTTAAATATACTTCTTAAAACGTTGCTAGGGAATTTCCTGGCAGTCCATTGGTGAGCAGTCCACACACTCAATGGCTGAGGGCCCAGGTTCAGACTAGTCAGAGAACTAAAATCTCACGAGCTGCATGGCATGGCCAAAGAAGAAAAACACCTTTGCTAGTCAAAAGTACGTACATTTTTGCCAGAAATCCTTTACAAACTTCATTTTCTTGAGAGGTCAGTTTCTGCTTACACTTTGTGCTCTCTGAAGTGAAATAAATGATGATACCCATGGAAAGAAAAGTGAGTACTTCATCATCTCCATTTTCATGGAAGCTGAAAGCAAACAGTTGTAGATCGCACATTAGACAGACAGGACTTGGAAGACAAGACAGAATGGTGGAGCTAGGGGAACAGTTTCAGTTCCAATTTTGCCACTGGCAAGTCCCTTAATTCTCTTGAGCCTGTTTCATTGTCTTATGAAAATGGAGGAATAAATCCTACATAATTTGGTCTTGTAGGGACTAGACATGGTGCACATTGGGCTTTCCTGATGGCTCAGACTGTAAAGAATCTGTCCGCAATGCAGGAGACCTGGGTTTGATCCCTGGGTGGAGAAGGTCCCCTGGTGTAGGAAATGGCAACCCACTCCAGTATTCTTGCCTGGAGAATCTCATGGACAGAGGAGCCTGGCAGACCAAAGTCTATGGTGTCACAAAGAGTTGGACACGACTGAGTGACTAAATAGCAGCAGCAGCAGCATGGTACATTGCAAATGCTTAGCCCAGTTTTAAACTACAGCTGTCTGCACATTGGAAGAATAAAGGATTTGGGGAGGATATGTTCCAGATGTTAATAGAAGTTACCTGTGAGGGTGTGGGTGATGGATGGAAGGGAAGGGGGGAAGAGGTAGGGACTTTCCCCTCATGTCTCAAGAAGAGTGTGTAAATCACATATGAAAAGACCACTCAGCAAGACAGTACCCTTAAGACATAGGTAGAAGAGTGACCTTTGAAAGCCTAAAGAGGAGCTGCAGAGGAAAACAGGAGAGTGGAAATCAGGGGAGGAGGAGGGAGTGTCAACAACATTAGCGCTTGTGGGCTGTTACTCAAGAGAACTGTATCTCATTACACGGGTTGGGAAGTGAAAGGGAAGTGGTAGGGATTTTTTTTTTTTCTTTCCACTATCAAGGAGTTTGGGGTGAATGGGAAGAAGTTAGGGCCATTTTGGTGCTTGACTGTCTCCTGATGGACAAACCTGAGGATATTTGAATGTCACTTAGGAAGGTGCTTCCACATAAGGGAGAGCTTTAAGCTGTTTTAGGAGGGCAGGAGTTGTGAGCAAATATACTTCTTGAGGTGGGAACGAATAGGTAGAAGGGTTAGCCTTAGGCAGTTTTCCTATCATAACCAGAAAAAAGGAGTATGGACTATGAAGTTGAGTTTGTTGATTATGGTTCATTGCTGGAAGTTGAGGTTGTTCCTGTCTGATGGTATTTACTTCCTGTGGTGTTATCTGCTGAAAATGAGCTTGGTTGAGATTTGAGAGAAATGGCAACCCAGTCCAGGGCTCTGGTATGGAAAATCCCATGGATGGAGAAGCCTGGCAGGCTACAGTCCATGGCGTTGTAAAGAGTCAGACATGACTGAGCCACTTCACATTCTTTCACATTTTGAAATTTGAGGGGAATGTAGTTTTGAAGCAGCTGCTCTGTGTAAGAGCTGTGACCAGGGAAACATAGAAAGATTTGCCAGGATGGGTTTAATTGAAATTGAGATGGCAAGCAAGTTTTCTTTCTTGCAGTTCAAAAGCACAGGCACAGAAAAAGAAAGTGGACAGTTGGATCATTCCATTGGAGTTTTGGTAGGTGAATGCAGTGGAAGAAAAATAGTTGCAAATGGAACTATCAGTTCAGAAATTACCAGGAGTATATTTGAAGTGGTATGCATGGGACTTACTTTCCTTATACATAGAACAGTACTTGGTACAGAATAGTGCCCAATAAATGACTGTTGGAATGGCTAGAGATGAGCATAAGAATGGAGAGGTCTGATGTGAAGAATGGAGGAAAGCCCAGAATTGGGATCTGCACAAAACTGAAGATAAATCATACATAGATGGAATTCAGTACTTGGATTGGGTTCCTTTTTTTTTTTTTTAATATTTATTTATTTATTTGGCTGCACTGAGTCTTAATCGTGGCACATGGGATCTTTAGCTATGGCACGTGGGATCTAGTTCCCTGACCAGGGATTGAACTCAGGTCCCCTGCATTAGGAACACCAGGGTAGTTCCTGGATTGGGTTCTAACAGAGTAGTTCTTGGGTTGAGACTGGTATCCCCATTCCTAGGAAATTGATTGGTCTGTAGCCTGGAGGTAGTGGTAGAATTCAGAGTAAAACGCTTGGGTGGGAAAAGTATTTTTAATGACCTTTAAATGAAACTTACCCACAACAGTTACAAACGTGAGGCAAGCTGAAGTAGTACTAGTGATATCTGTGAGTTTGTCACCAGTAGAACCAGAGATATTTTCATATCCTACTACTTTCATATAGACACATTACATTATTGTCTGCTCATCGCTGTGTTGAAATTACACTTGCGACTAGGGTTTGTTGTTTGATGTACTAATAAAGAAGCACATATATTGTCACAGATTTGTTTATTTTTGATACTTTCTCTGGACTGGGACTCTGGGAAGATTCCTCATGCACAGGGCAGCCAAGCCCCTGCATCTCAGAGCCTGTGCTCCACAAAAGAGAATCCTCCACAGGGAAAACCCTGTGCGTGACAACGAAGAGTAGCCCCATTTGCTCTAACTAGAAAAAGGCTGTGCACAGCAGCGAAGACCCAGCACAGCCCCAAGTAAGTAAATACATCATTTTTTTTTTTTTTTTTAAATGCTAGGATAAATACAGTAGTCTCTCAGTGTCCAAGGGACATTGGTTCCAGGACCCTACATCGCAGGGGTTACCAGAATCCTCGGTTGATCTAGTCCCTTATTTAAAATGCTATAGTTTTTGCATTTAACCTACACACATCCTCCTGTATCATCTGAGTCATCTCTGTTACTTATAATACTTGGTGGAATGTAAATGCTATATAAATAGTTGTAAATACAGTNGGTTACCAGAATCCTCGGTTGATCTAGTCCCTTATTTAAAATGCTATAGTTTTTGCATTTAACCTACACACATCCTCCTGTATCATCTGAGTCATCTCTGTTACTTATAATACTTGGTGGAATGTAAATGCTATATAAATAGTTGTAAATACAGTGTAAATAGGGGCAAATTCAAGTTTTGCTTTTTGGAGCTTTATTTTCTATCTGTGGAGTGTTGGATCCTTGGACACAGAGGGCTGACTAAATTTTCTCTTTTGAGTTTTAAGTTTTAGAATAACGAGTTAGTATTTTAGTGGCTTTCAGTGAGGTGTGGGCTTTCTGTTTTTTTAAACTGTGACTTGTGGGGTTTTTTTTAATATTCATTGTGTTTCAATCACTTGTTTTTTTTTTAAAGGGAGCATTCAGAAATTTGTATTTGTTTCTCTGCACTGAGTCTGTTAGCTGCGGCACACATGGCTCTTTTAGTCTTCAAACTCTGCGTTATGGGGGATCTAGTCCAGGGGTCAGATCCTGAGCCCCTGCATTGGGAGTGTGGGGTTCTAGCCATTGGACTGATAAGGAAATCCGAGTCACCTGTATAAATTTGTCCTGACTATTCATTGGAAGGACTGATGTTGAAGCTGAAACTCCAATACTTTGGCCTCCTGATGCTAAGAGCTGACTCATTGGAAAAGACCCCGATGCTGGGGAAAGATTGAGGGCAGGAGGAGAAGGGGACAGCAGAAGATGGGATGGTTGGATGGCATCACCGACTTGATGGACATGAGTTTGAGTGAACTCCAGGAGTTGGTGATAGACAGGGAGGCCTGGCGTGCTGCAGTCCCTGGAGTTGCAAAGTGTCGGAGACGACTGAGCGACTGAACTGAACTGTATAAATTACTCTTTTTTATATTAGTTTTATGTTTAAAGTTGGTATCTTTGGCTAATGGGAATTCATTTCCTTTGGCTGCGGTGTTCTTCTGGTATCACTTATTAACCTTTGGTAACTTCTTGCTTTCTGGTCAACGTCGAAGTGCCTGAGCCTCGTCTTCTAAGTACATATCCTGTTTCAGACTTGAGATAGTCTTCAAGGAATCCTTGCTTTTTTTAAGTGGGGAATGAATCACAGTCTGGGTACTGGGTGTCCTCAGTGTTACTGGGATGGCCTTGCCTCTAGGACTTTTCAGTACACAGACATAGATTATATTTTCTTTAGGAGGTTGAGCTAGCATTTGGGGGGAGGGAAGAATAACTTCACATGGTTTTTTATTCAAACTTAACATGGATTTTTATTTCACTTATTGAATGTTATACCTATATCTTTTTTCTCTTAAAGTTCTTGGTTCCCCCCAATATTATTTTTATTGGATTAGTTACTACATGTATTTAAGTAGCTTTAAAATAATAATAATAATGTCAGTATTACTACAAATTGACTGTTGAATTCAGCCTCAAATTTGTTTGCAATACTTTACTAGGATGTACAGTTAAAATACTGCATTCTAAAGGCAGTTGAAATAGTTAATATTTCTTTGTGTTTGTATCACTAATTTTTGTGCAGTTAGATTAGCTCATTTGTTTTCCTTCTTTAAAAATGTTTTTTCTGTTTTGAGTATGTATAACTGTATCACAAGTTAGGAGTCTTTACTTCCATCATCCTTTCTACTTCATTCCTTCTTCCTCCTGTTGGTCATTTTGAAAACTTAGTTTGGAGTTTGTTTTTCCAGTGTTTTTGTAGCAAAATTAAACATACTAGTTCTTGCCCCTCTCCCCCATATACCAAAGATAGCCGGTTGGCTTAAAGCTCAACATTCAGAAAACTAAGATCATGGCAACCGGTTCCATCACTTCATGGCAAATAGATGGGGAAACAGTGGAAACTGTGTCAGACTTTATTTTTTTGGGCTCCAAAATCACTGCAGATGGTGATTGCAGCCATGAAATTAAAAGACGCTTACTCCTCGGAAGGAAAGTTATGACCAACCTAGAAGGCAATGGCACCCCACTGCAGTACTCTTGCCTGGANTGAGTGAACTCCGGGAGTTGGTGATGGACAGGGAGGCCTGGTGTGCTGCAATTCTTGGGGTCGCAAAGAGTTGGACATGACTGAGCGACTGAACTGAACTGATATATGCTGTTTGGCATTTTCCTTTTTATAGATTACATAGCCTGAAGATTATTTCATATCATTATATAAAGATCTTTTATGGCTCCATAGTGTTCCATTATGTTTGTTTATCTTCATATATTCATTGTTTTTATTGATGGATTTATGGACTGTTACCAAGTTTTTACTTCAGACAATGGCATAATTAATAATCATATGCACTTATTGTTTCGTATTTATGGGGATGCAGATTTTTCAGAGGAGATTTCTAGAAGTAGGATTGTTAAGCTAAAGGCATGTTATTTTTCATGATTCTGTCAGGGATGATGTCATTTTTGCATTCCTAGCACAGTGTATTGGCCTTATCTTTGCCAATGGTGTCAGATATTATTTGATTTTTGCCAGTCTTATCAGATAAGCATCGTCTAATGTAGTTTTAAAAATTGTACTAAAATGTCCATAACAGAATTCACTGTTTTAGCCATTTTAAAGTCTATAGTTCAGTAACAGTAAGGACATTGTCTTTCTTTTGCAACCGTCGCCACTGTTCATCTCCAGAACCGCTGTATCATCCCTCACTGGAACTCCTTACAGTTAAGTGACAGCTCCTCATTCCTCCTCCCAGCTGTCCGGGGCAGTCACCACTCTACTTCTTCAGTGGTTTTGACTCCTTTAGACACCTCATAAAAATGAAATCATACAGCTTTTGCCTTTTGTAACTGACTTATGTCACTTAGCAGACCTGGTTCATCATGTTGTAGCATGTGTCAGAATTTTGTTTCTTTTTAAAGCCAAATAATATTCTATTGTATGTATGTACCACATTTTGTTTATCCATGCATCTTTCAGAGACACTTGTTTTGCCCATTTTTTGATTGGTTTTTGTTTTTCTTTTGTTATTTAAATGTGTATTGTTAATGATAGGAAACATCTTTTCATATGTTTAAGTCATTTTCATTTCTTTTGTGAATTTACTGTTTGTATCTTTGCCTTTAAAAAATTGAGTATTGATCTTGTTTTCCTTTTTAAAAAATTTTTTTTGGCTGCAGCACATGGGATCTTGATTCCCCAAACAGGGATTGAACCCACATCCCCCTGCAGTGGAAGCACAGAGTTTTAACCACTGGACTGCTAGGGAAGTCCCTTGATCTTATTTTCCTTTAATCTTTAGGAACTACTGTGTCTTTGTGAGATGTTATAAATGTATTTTCCTACATTTCCTTTTGTCTTTTTACTTTGTTGATGCTTTTGCCATGGGTACTTTAAAAAAAACTTATGTAATACAGTTTATCCATATGTATTTCTTCTAGATTTTGAGCAGTAGCTGGAAGCTTTTCCACCCACCCCCGCCCCCAAATCAGGTTATGAAGGTGTTCATTCCTATTTTTTAAGTGCTTTATATTGTTTCATTTTACATTTTAATCTCTCATCCATTTGGAGTTAATTATGGTGTGTAATATGAAGTATGGGTCTAATTTTGTTTTTCTAAATGGCTATCCAGTAATTCTTAATACTAATGATTAAATTGCCCATCTTTTCTTCTTATACTGAGTACCATCTACTTTGGAGAAATGTCTGTTTGGATTCTTTGCCCGTTTTTAAACTGGATTATTATTATTTTTTGCTGTGATGTGAGTTCTTTATATACTTTGGATATTTACTCCTTATCAGGTATATGATTTAAGATAGCATGTTTATCATATACTAGATTTCAGTGTATTCTTGGGTCTATTTCTGGATTTATTAATTCTCGGTCTGTTTGTTCATATACCAGTATCACATCATTTATCTAGAGGCTGTTGGTGAATCCCATAAATTCTGATATATTGTATTTCCATGTTCATTTGTCTCAGGAAAACTTAATTTCTCATTTAATTTCTTGTTTGATCAGTTTGATATTTAAGATCTACGTGTTACGTGAAAACTGGAAAATTTTCTTGTTCATTTCTATATTATGTATGATAGCACCAAACATCAATTTTTAGGTACCCCATTATAAATGCTTATCTTTTACAGTTCTTTATATACTGTTAGTCCCATCACTTCTTGGTAAATAGATAGGGAAACAGTGTCAGACTTTGTTTTTTTGGTCTCCAAAATCACTGCAGATGGTGATTGCAGCCATGAAATTAAAAGACGGTTACTCCTTGGAAGTAAAGTTATGACCAACCTAGATAGTGTATTAAAAAGCAGAGACATTACTTTGCCAACAAAGGTCCGTCAAGTCAAGGCCATGGTTTTTCCAGTGGTCATGTATGGATGTGAGAGTTGGACTGTGAAGAAAGCTGAGCGCCAAAGAATTGATGCTTTTGAACTGTGGTTCTGGAGAAGTCCCTTGGACTGCAGGGAGACCAACCAGTCCATCCTAAAGACCAGTCCTGGAAGGACTGATGCTGAGGCCACCTCATGCAAAGAATTGACTCATTGGAAAAGACCCTGATGCTGGGAGGAATTGAGGGCAGGAGGAGAAGGGGCCGACAGAGGATGAGATGGCTGGATGGCATCACCGACTCAATGCACGAGTCTGGGAGTTGATGATGGACAGGGAGGCCTGGTGTGCTGCAATTCATGGGGTTGCAAAGAGCCGGACTTGACTGAGCGACTGAATGGAACTGAACTGAAGCAGTTTGAGGAATAACCTTGGTGATTGACCTGCAAATGCTTTTTTCAAATTAAAATAGATCATGTATCCTGTTTTGCTTTAAGCCAGGGAATTCCTCAGGGAATTCCCAGTTGGTTAGAATCATACTTGTAGAATGCTTGAAGTCTGTCTTTTTCATTTTGTAAATGAGAAAGTGAAGACTCAAAGAGGATATAAAATGACCTGCTTAACCGCCGCCTGCTGCCCCCCACCCCCCAAAAAGTTTTCTTGTGGCTATGGGCAATATTGAGGTTTATCTACGTCTGGTAGGCTGATTCTTCTTACATCCTCAGTAACACTCCGAAAATAATTCAACTCCTCATTCAACTTCTTGTTACAGGTTTTATTCTGATTTTGTATTTCTTCTTCAGTTGGTTTTGGTAATTGCTGTTTATCCGCAGTTTGAACATTTTGTCTAAATTATCTAATTTATTGGCATAAAGCTGTTTATAATATTTCCTTATAATCCTTTAAATTTCTGTAGGGTTGGAAATGATGTTCCTCCTGTTTTTTTATCTTGGTACTTCGTGCATCTTTTGTCCCTCTCCTTTCTTCCTCTCCATATGCCTGTTTTAACATTGATCTTTTTAAAAGAAACAAGCTGGCTTTATTGACCTTTTTCCCCTCTTGTATTTTTCTGTTTTGCATTTCATTGGTTTCCATGCTAAGCTTTATCATTTCCTTCTCTTTGATTGCTTTGGATTTAGTTTGCTCGTTTTCTGATTTCTTAAGGTACAAGATTAGGTTGTTGATTTGAGGTCGTCTTCTGTAATACAGGTATTTAATAAAGCTTCAGATGTCTTTTGAAACACTGCTTTAGCTGCATCCTGAAGGTTTTTATATTTTGTGTTTTCATATTCTTTTAGTTCAGACTACTTCTTCCTGCCTTCTGTAATTCTTTGAGCCATGGATTATTTCTCATATGGAGATTTTTCTCATTTTTTTCTTTTGTTTTAATTCTGATTTAATTTTCTTGGAGTAAAGCATTTTCTATGATTTCACTCCTTTTAAATTCATTGATTTGTGGGCTGGCCTATGAAGTATCTTGGAAAATAGTTGTATGCTTGAAAAGAAAATGTATTTTGCTGTTGTTGGTTGGAGCGTTCTATAAATGTCATTTAAGTCAAATTGGTTGGTAATGTTGTTCAATGCTGTTATCTTCGGTTGTTTTCTCTCTAGTTGTATCATATTGCTCAATGCTGTATCTTTGTTTTCTCTCTAGTTGTTATCAGTTAACAGTGTGGTCTTCCACTACTGTTACTGTGTTGTCTGTTTTTCCTTTCTATTAGGTTTTGTATCATGTAGTTTGGGATTCTCTTGTTAGGTGTGTCTGTGTGTAATAGTTAAGTCTTCCTGATGGTTAACTGTTATCATTATGAAACATTCCCCCTTGTCTCTCAATTTTCCTTATTCTGAAGTCTACTTTGTCTCATGTTAATATATCTATTCCAGCTTGCTTTGGATTAGTATTTCCATGGTTTTTAAAAAAATTCATTCTTTTGTCCTGTTTGTGTTTTTGAATCTAAACTTTCTGTTGTAGTCAACATAGGTATGGTTAAATCTTTTATTCAGTCTGTGAAACTTGACCATCAGAGTATCTGATCTAGCCCACACATTTAATGTGATTACTGATAGAGTTGGATTTATACCAGCTACTGTGCTCTTTGTTTTCTGTGTCAGATGTCCTTTTTGTCTCTCTACCTCTTCTACCATCTTCTTTTGTGTTAAATGGAAAAATAAAGTTACACTATTTAAATTTCCCCACTCCTCCCTTTCTTTCGCCTTCCCTTCCTCCCTGCATACCTATATCCATTGGAGTTTTTTCCTTAGTCTTCTTTAAAGTAACACTCATTTAGTTCCAGCAAAATACAGAAACTTTGCTCCAGTATATCTTCATTTACCCCTTTCCTTTGTTCATTATTGTCAGAAATATTACAAGTTCACATAACTCAGTACTGTTTTATACTTACTATTTTATGCAATCTTTTGCTTTTAAGTGAGTTTTTAAAGGAAAAAATAGAAAATATATAGTCTTTCTTGTTCATTTACCTTTGTATTAATGATATTAATTTACTTAAAATCAGCAGTTCTTTTAGTATTGCTTATAAGGCATATCTCCTAGCAACAAATCCAGCCTTTGTTTACCTGTAAATGTCTGTTTCATCTTCAGCTTTGACGGATATTTTGTTGGGTATAGATTCTTGGTTGATAATGTGTTTCTTTCAGCAGTTTGGATATGTTATCCTAATGTCTTTTGGTTTCCAGTATTTCTAGTGAGAGGTTATCTGGTAATTGTATTGTTCCCTTAAATGGGATAAGTTGTTTTTTTCTTGTTGCTTTCCCAGTATATAATATCTACTCTGTTTAATGTCAGCAGTTTGACTGTGATGCCTCTGGGTGTGATGCTCTGGATCTTCGATGAACATTTTTCACCATATTTTGGGACGTTTTCAGTTGTTTTTTCTACTTTCTCCTGTTTTTGAGACTCTTGTCACTACTGGGAGGCCTGCTTGAGCACTACTCCCTGAAGTGAAAGTGAAGTGCAAGTCACTCAGTCATGTCTGACTCTTTGCAACCCCATAGACTATACAGTCCATGGAATTCCCCAGGCCAGAATATTGGAGTAGGTAGCCTTTCCCTTCTTAAAGAGATCCTCCCAACCCAGGGATCGAACCCAGGTCTCCTGCATTACAGGCACATTCTTTACCAGCTGAGCCACAAGGGAAGCCCACTGAGGCTTTTCCTGTTTTCTTCATTACTTTCCGTCTTGTTCTTTAAATTCAAATTCAAGTTCATTGACTTTCTCATCTCGTATCTACTGTTGAGCTCCTCCAGCAAACTTTTCACTGTAGTCATAGTGTGTGTGCGTGTGNATTACTTTCCGTCTTGTTCTTTAAATTCAAATTCAAGTTCATTGACTTTCTCATCTCGTATCTACTGTTGAGCTCCTCCAGCAAACTTTTCACTGTAGTCATAGTGTGTGTGCGTGTGTGTGCGCTACATATACACACTGCTGCGTTTACTTGGTTTTGGCTCTGCTGGGTCTTTGTTGCTGCCTGCTGGCTTTGTCTAGTTGCAGAGAGTGAGGTCTGCTCTCTCGTGGTGGTGCATGGGTTTCTCTCTGGTGGCTTCCCTTGCTGTGGAGCATGGGCTCTGGGCACACAGGCTTCTTTAACTGCAGCACTTGGGCTTGGTTGCGAGTTGCTGGCCCCAGGGCACATGGGCTTCAGTAGTTGTGGCACAGGAGCTCATTAGCTGTGGCTCGAAGGCTGTGGAATCTTCCCGGACCAAGGATCAAACCTGTGTCCACTGCACTGGCAGGTGGATTCTTATCTGCCATAGAAGTCCCAGTCATACTTTTTTTCCTTTGGACAGGAAAAAAAGACTTTTATTCTCTATTTTCAAACAGATGGTTGCTAGTATAACATTTATGAGTTTTAGCAGATATATCATAATTTCCCAATTACTTTCAGATAATAACACAACTTGTATCATGCATTAACCAGGAAAACAAGACGTTTTAACCTTTCCCCAAGTACATCAACGAATCCATCCATACTTCTTTCTTTTCAGCAATTTCTACACATGTTGATTAGTTTTTCTTCCTCTTTTCTCCTCTCCAGTTATTTTTGGATCTACCGTCCATATAGGAATTTATTTAATAAGAGAGAAGGACGACAGTGATCTCTTTTATTCTTGGACTTCAGTTAGATCATTTCCTTAGGAGATACTTCATTTAGAACTAGCTGAAGATGTTTTACTTCAAGAATACAAAAGAAACCTAAAATAAACTTTTTTCAGTGAAGTATATAAAATAGGCATTAGCTCTTTTTTTTATTTAAAGAATGCCTGGAAATAAAAGGTTGAAAAAGAAAACAGTGGAAAAAATAAGAGTAATTATATTTTATGGTTCATTCAGTGATACTTTTTAACTAAAGAATTTCATTCTCTTAACTGAAGTTCAATATTTGATGAATCATTATTTTTATTGATGAGTCATTGTCATTTTTCCCATTAATTCTTTAAATATGGTTTCTTTTAGTTCTTTACTCATTATTTGATAGAGTGTCCCTCAGTTTGGATTTGATGTGTAAGTAAATTATTAATGTATCTCTTAGTGTGTGTGTATTTTCTGTCTTTTAAGGTTAACGATGTTAGGATTTCATTTGCTTCTAGTTAGATGAGATTAATTGGAATGTGGCACTTGATAATCACAAGCCCTAATTTGCCGTCTGACAGGTTCGTTTTGTTGATGGGACTGCTGTTTGTTTTCAGGAAGCTACTACGCTTGTCACAACCACACTTACTGGTGTTCTAATAACAAGGTTACATTTACGCAATTTCAATTCCTTGGCCATGCATAATATTTTTTTAGCCTGTGATGAATCTTTTAGTTATAGTTTCTATACACAAACTTTTTCAGATACCACTGATTTAATATTTCATTAAATTCCTTTTGGCATTACTAAAAGTTAGCTGCTTGCAAGAACAGAAATCTCTGCAAGTAACCTAAGGAAAGGAGATACAGGTCAGTCTCATGGAATAAGGTTTAGAGGTACAACCCAAAGATACAGGCACACTTCTGTTGTTAGGATGCTTTTCTCTTTGTCTCTGTGTGTATGTCTGGGTCTGCCTTACATTCTATGATCTCTCATTTCTGCATATCTCTCTTCTATTCCTTTCTGTTTATCTTCAGTCTCTGGTTGCATTTGTGAAGAGTGGCCAGTGACTTCTGAGTCCACATAACCAGTTACATCTCTATTGTTCATGCTCACCTAAATGATGCAGCCTCTTTGTGCCAAGTTCAGATTCCTGGGAGGAGAACTTTGAATGTACCCATCCTGGTCCAATTAGATTTGGCAGAATAGTCATCCCTTTTTGTAAAGTCTGTAGAGGGCAAGTTTTCTAAAAGGTGATGTGAGCCAAGAGTGGTCTCAATAGTACAGCCTTTGGAGTGAATTTGGTGCGTGCGTGCGCAGTTGCTTCAGTCATGTCAGACTTTGTGACGCTGTGGACTGTAGCCCACCAGGCTCCTCTGTCCATGCGTTTCTTCAGGCAAGAATACTGGAGTGGGTTGCCGTGCCCTCCAAGGGGTCCTTCCGATGCAGGGATTGAACCGTTATCTCTTGTCTCCTGCATTGGCAGGCAGGTTCTTTACTGCTAGTGCCACCTATAGTAAATCCCAAATTTTGGAAACCTGATACTGTCTTTTGCTGAGGAAAGTCAGTGTAGAAAGCCATTTCTGAAACAGTGGTCACAACAGAATTAAACATATACAGATACGTTGTTTTTAGTCATTTCATTTGGAAATACTTTGTGCATAAAAACAGAAACATGCTCGTAAAATATGAAAACTGTTGTGTGTACTTTGTCCATATATTAACAACGGCCAGTCTTAAACAATAAAAGGCTTTTGGTTAAGTATTCTGGAACTCAAAAATTGAATGATGAGAATTCAGTGTTAGCATATTTTAGGGGCCCAGTGAACATTTCCCTTTGAAATCTTCCCAAGTGGAGCCACTTGAGAAGAAAAAGGGAATCAGGCAAATAAAGATCCAAGTAAATTTTATCTCATCACTGAGAAAAAGTTGTGCTGGAGGTTGTTGCTTAGATCTGCAGTAATGGCAGATTCCTGCATGTATTCTCTGTCCCCTGCGTGTAGAGCTTGGAACTGCCCACTGAAGGCAGGATTTTGTCTGCAGAGCTTGTCCCTGGTGTCATTGCCTCATTCGTTCCTGCGCCTTCATTCTTTCTGTTCTGCTCCTTGCTTCTGAGTGGCATACTATATGATAAAGGTCATATATCCCACTTAAAGTTACAAGGTTCTCGTGAGGTCTGCCTAAAGATTGGCCATTTGTCTGAGTCCTGGATGCCGAGTGATACCAAAAACGTAAGATTGACGCCAGAACTCAATTTAGCTGGCATTCTGGGAACGTCTCCACCTACCTGGTTATCGTTAGTTGTTGTTATTAAATTTTGGTAAAAGGCGAGTGGAAGTGCTTTGAATTAGCTTCCAGGGCCTTCTGATTGTCTGCGTCTTGTATTCTAGTCTTGATTTTGTTGAAGACTTCGGCTTCCCTGGATGCCTTCAATGCAGGAAACCCGGGTTCGATCCTTGAGTTGGAAAGATCCCCTGGAGGAGAAAATGGCAACCCACTCCAGTATTCTTGCCTGGA
>SJYV01046998.1:266770-336964 GCA_006410875.1 Neotragus pygmaeus
TTTTTTCAGTAGTCATGTGTGGATGTGTGAGTTAGACTGTAAAGAAAGCTGAGTGCTGAAAAATTGATGTTTTTGAACTGTGGTGTTGGAGAAGACTCTTGAGAGTCCTTTGGACTGCAAGGAGATAGCAGTCCATCCTAAAGGAAATCAGTCCTGAATATTCATTGGGAGGACTGATGCTGAAGCTGAAATTTCAATCCTTAGGCCACCTGATGTGAAGAACTGACTCATTTGAAAAGACCCTGATGCTGGGAAGGATTGAAGGGAATGACAGAGGATGACAAGGTTGGATGGCATCACTGACTCAGTGGACATGGGTTTGGGTGGACTCCGGCAGTTGATGATGGACAGGGAGGCCTGGAGTGCTCCGGTTCATGGGGTTGCGAAGAGTTGGACATGACTGAGCAACTGAACTGAACTGCCTTTTTAACAGATATGGTATAAAGATTTTTACTAGGGCAAAAACACATTCATGCCCTGAATATATAACCATCCTGTTTAGACCACAGGTCCTTGTAATTGTTTCGGGAGTGGTGTTTTATCTGAGGACAAATCCCTGTGGTGGCGTGGTGTTACCTGCTCTGATGAAATCTTTCGCACTGAGAAAGTTAGATTGGTGGTCTGCCTAGATTTGGATGTTCAGTCAGCCAGTCTTGTACCAGGTTTTAAGGCTCCCAGTAACTGACGAGTTAGATGCTAGTTCATCCCACTGCTGTGCACCTGTGAGGCCTGTGCCCCATGTCTGTCCTCTCTTCCCTGGGTTTAGGTTAACTCAGTAGCTGTAATACTGTATTTCTTTCAAGATACCATCTATTTTTAAATGCATCCCAATGCCAGAGATAACAACTTTTCCCTCCCTCAGTTTTATTGATAAATAATTGACACACATCACTGTATAAATTTAAGGTGTATAGCGTCGTCGTCTAATTTACATATGCAGGCATACCTTATTTTATTGTGCTTTGCTTTACTGTGCTTCACAGATACCATATGTTTTACAAATTAAAGGTGTTTAAAATTAGCAATAAGGAATTTTAAAACTAAGATACATTTTCTTTTTTTTTTTTTGGTTATAACTATAGTGCAGTGTATACATTAACTTTTATATGCACTGGGAAGCCATGACATTTGTGTGACTCACTTCTTGTGATAACTGGCTTTGTTCCTGGGGTCTGTAAACAATTCTGTGGTATCTCTGATATTTACCAAACCGAGGTAGGCCTGTATAGTGAAATGATTACCACAGTAAGTTTAGTTAGCTTCCATCATCTCATATAGAGATACTAAACTTATGTTTGGAGATCAGTAAGATGTAGTTGTATGGTTAGCACTAGAGATTAAAGGGTAGAAGTGCTCTTCAGCACTTGGCAGGGTCTAAGCTGGTGCCCCAGCTTCAGTAGTTTTGCTTGTGTGTGTAAAAGTGACCTGGATTCACTCCAGAATCTTGCTGGCCTAGGTCATGACCAAGTTCACTTGGCTCTTTCCAGTGTACTGCTTTCCTTCTAATATACTTCATTCTCAAGGATGACATTGCCACCGTCTTATCCAGTAATATCATAAAATATTTTTGTTCAGCTCTGGGCTTCCCTCATGGCTCAGCAGTAAAGAATCTGCCGGCCAATGCAGGAGACGCGGGTTCAATCCCTGGGTCAAGAAGATCCCGTGAAGGAGGGAATGGCTACCCACTTCGGTATTCTTGCCTGGAGAATCCCATGAACAGAGACTGGCGGGGCTAGAGGCTGTGGGGTTGCAAAAGAGTTAGACGTGACTTGGTGACTGAATGACGACTCCCCTCTTCTCTCCTGCTTCCAGCAATTTGCTTGATTCCTGATTGTACTTTTATGATGTGGGTTTTGCTAGGCGGCGTCAGCCTGCTTGGTATGGTTTTGGTGGCTTCACTGATCTTTGGAATGTTGTGTGTGAGTCCCAGAAGCTTTGCTGTAAAATTGTCCATGTCCATTTTTCTGTTTTCCCACGTGAAGTCAATTCTGTTTAAGTGTGTGTCTTTAATGTTAATACCCCAAAGCCATTCACTACATGTAAATCTTTAAAGTCCTGTTAAATACTCCATTTTGCTAACTTCTCCGGGTATACCTTTATTCTCAGGGCAGTTGAGGTTGAGGTATATTTTGTTGTCTGCTAGCAAATGTAAGATTCTCCCCTCTCCCTTTTTTCTAAGGTGAAATTGATCATTCTTTTAATTTTGATTGTTTATTGTTTTTAGCTGCATTGGATCTTTGTTGTGCAGGCTTAGTTGCCCTGGAGGCATGGGATCTTAGTTCCTGACCAGCCATTGAATGCACACCCCCTGCATTGGAAGGCAGACTCTTAAACACTGGACTGCCAGGGAAGTCCCTAAGTTTCTAATAAGTACTGTTTATCAGAAATTTCCAGGCTGCAGAGACAGGGCATGGTCCTGTATTTCATCCATCACTGACTTATGAGGTGTTCTCTATTGTTTATAGTTTGTAGAGGCTCACCTGGGAACTCCCATCTGTACGTCCAGGCCAGTTGAAGCCAGATAGCTATAACTTTGATTTCATATGAATCCATTTCTGGGCTTCCTAGAGCTTTAATTGTATTGGATGGATACACAAGCCATGGATTTTACCTAACATCTGTAAGTTACTGGTCTTATTAACTGCTTAGCTAATCTCTGGTGATCTTAATTTAACCAGATCCCTAAAACTAAGTTTAAAAGAATCCCCTTAAATCTAGACAGTATCTGCTTTCCCTGCCTCACATGCTGCTTTATTTTTTATATAAATTTTAAAACTATTTATTTATTTATAAAGTACTTGGTAGTTTTGGGTCTACGTCGCTGCCTGGGCCTTCTCTAGTTGTGATGAGCTGGGGCTGCTCATCTTTGTGGTGTGCAGGCCTCTCATTGTCGCTTTTCTTGTGGCCCACAGGCTCTAGGCATGTGGGCTTTAGTTGCCCGTGGCATGTGGAATCTTCCTGGACCAGGGATCAAACCTGTGTCCCCTGCATTGGAAGGCAGGTTCTTACCCACTATACCACCAGAGAAGTCCGACTTCTTTATTTTTAAACAAATTGAAAAAAAAAAAACAACCACACACACACACACACACACTTATTTGGCTGCATTGGGTCTTAGGTTTGGCATGTGTGGTTTAGTTCCCTGACCAAGGATTGAATCTGGGCTCCTGCATTAGGAGTGTGGCGTGTCATCCACTGGACCACCAGGAAAGTCCCGTAAACCTGCTTCTTAATGTTGATCTCCTTGTGGCTCCCTTAGTCTAAACTCTAATTTTCTCAAAGCCTTCTATCTCAGAAGGTTAGCTTCGTCATTTAAGTTGCTGTGTCGAAAGTGAAGTCCCGTGGACCATGGTGGTCAGTCATCGTCTTAAATACAGGCTGCTCACTGTGGCCTGGCAGAGCACCGAGACTGACCCCAGGAGAGCACCAGAGCCCTGAGTCTGGGCCCTCCTTTCTTCAAAGGATCCTTTGACCTGTTTTCCCGCCCACCAGAATCGTATGTTACCTTATTCTGAGTCTTAAACAGGACTAGTGACAGCTGCTGATTTCTCTTCAGAGTTGAGTACTCACTGAAGCCTGCTAGGCTCCTCTCTGTCCTTGGAATTCTCCAGGCAAGAATACTGGAGTGGGTTACCATTTCCTCCTCCAGGGAATCTTCCCAACACAGATTGAACCCACGTCTCTTGGGTCTCCTGCATTGGCAGGCAGATTCTTTATCACTAGCGCCACGTGGGAAGTCGAGTACTTTAGTAGCTGGCAACTCTTCATGGCTTTGTAATTTGGACAGACCCAGTTGTTAGCTCTCAGGGTGCCTGTTTTCACTTGAGTATTTCCAAATCCCTAGATATCTATCAGTCTCATTTTGTCCAGCCTTTTTATCCACCTTGGTTATTGCCCTTAAATTTCTCCTGGGGTTGTGTGTTGGGAGGTGCCGGAATCTGATAGCTTTGCAGTTTGTTATTCAGAGCACTAGGCATGGCTCCATGTCTAAGTTTTCTGATATATTCATCTAAATTTAACCTTGTGTTTTTATCCTATGTTTAGGATATTGAACGCTGTTCTAATTCTGCATGACGCCACGTTGGACTAGATTATTTTTCCTGAGCTTCTTCATTTGCCCATGTTGTAAACCACTGTGACCTCAGGTTAACTGAATGGGTGAGCCCTGAAGTGTGCAAGGGCCTAATTAGCATGTAACTTAGTGACTTCCAAAGTTACTTGTAAGAAAGTGGTGAAAAGACATTAAGTTCTTGAAAATCCTGGTTTAATAATGTATAGTACTTGTATTCTTTCAGTATTTTGATTTTAATTAGAGAAAGATATGAAAGGTAAAAGGCACGAGAAATAGCTTTGGCTAAAAAATACTTATTTTCTTGAAATAAGTAAATTAACTCTTGTTTTCTCTTTTTTAAATAGGGTTACACATCATTTTGGAATGACTGTATATCATCTGGATTACGTGGCTGTATGTTGATTGAATTAGCGTTGAGAGGAAGGTTACAGCTAGAGGCTTGTGGAATGAGACGTAAAAGTCTATTAACAAGAAAGGTAAGAGGGGGCCTATATAACATAGCATTTTTGAGGAGTTTGTGCTGCCTAAAGATGAAGAATGTTTCTACTAATAGTTTTCTATTTTATTGAAGTATAATTGATTTACACTGTGCTGATTCCTGCTGTATAATGAAGTAATTTAGTTATATGTATACATCATTCTTTTTTTTTAAGTTTCAAGTTAAGTTTTATTGAGGACCTTACTGAAGACTGTAGCTCAGGAGACAGCCTCTTGGATAGGTCTGAGGAACTGGTCCTGTAAATTCTTTTTTATATTCTTTTCCATTGTGGCTTATCACAGGATAGTAAATAAGTTTGCTGTATTATACAGTAGAACCATGTTGTTTTAATAATAGCTTTCAGAAGTTAAAGAAGTTGATTTTAAAGTTAAATCTTTATTGAATCATGATTCCATATCTTTTTTTTTGGGCGCATCTTTGATTTTTTGTGTTCTTTGTACATAATGATGAATGTGATTCGTTGTTAGGATCATCAGCTGTTGCATCCTGCATATTCAATAAGACTCCCAAACTCTATTTGCTATTCCTGAAAACCATGATTTGGAAGACTTGACATAAGTACTCAAAAGTGATACTGTGCAAATTAAATATCCATAGGCTATTGATCTTTTTGCCAGAATACAAATACTTTTCAGATCTCCTCTCCATTGTTAAGGTCTGTGTTAATATAGGTGTTATTAACTAGTTTCTAGAATTTTTAACTTCCATTTCCATCTGAAATATTTAAGGCCATTTCTCTTTGTCTGTCATTGATTCTTGGGGGATGTAAGGTGTTTCAAAACTATTTTTTTCATAATGCATTGTGTTATGGAAATCCAAAATGCTTCAGGGTGAAAACTGAACATTTTTTGATTGATATACTAGATGGAATAATAATCCTATGGGAAAGAATATATTTTTGAAAATTATATACACAGTAGACATGGTATAGCCGAAAATATTCCTCATGGAACATTAAATTTAGTCATTTAAAGTAGAGTCAAATGACCTGGCATGAGATTAGTTTTGAAATTACTGTTTTAGATATTTGTCATAAAGCAGAATATAATTTTTATTTCCATTTTACTGTGCAACCATAGATTTATGGGGGACAAAAACTTTAGGAATTTTTAATTATCAGTGAAATATATACATTAATTACTAGTAGTAATAGAAAGTACAAGTAATGTTACATTTTTTTGTTACATAATAATAATAATAATAAATGTAACATTTATTATGGATCCCTGACCTAAGAAAAAATATCCAGCTATATTATAATCCTGACACCTGTCTCAAAATGATGGGCATGCGGTGTCTTGAGGCCAGATGGCAGTCGATTTCGGGAGTTAATGGAAAGTAAGAAGTGGTGACATGACCACAGCATATAGACATACAACTTTTTATCCCAGGGCTTTTTATTTTTTCTTATTCTGACACCCTACTACAAGCATGGCCCAGAATAGCACTTTCCAGTCAAACTCTATGATAATGAAAGGGTTCTATGTCTGCTTTGTCCAGTATGGTGGCAAAATATGAATGGAAAAATAAGAATGTGAAATATCTCAATTACGTGTCAATATTTTGGCGTTGGTGGGTTAATTCAAATATATTAAAATTAATTGTACTTATTTTTCTTTTAAATATAACTACTAAAATAAAAATAGATTTGTGGCTTGTATTTCTGGTTCTAATTATATTTCCATTGGGTCATGTTGTCTCCGAAATAGAGACTGTTTTTCTTTAACCTTTTATAGCTCATTATTGACCAGAGACGTATTAATACATTAGTCTTTTGTACCTGAACGTTATTGATGAGAAATGTTTCAGTATTCACTTACACAACAAGTTGCTTGCTACAGGGATCATTTTCTGCCGAAATCCCCGTCAATAATGTGCCAAGATTGATCAAAGAGGAAGGGACATGCTGCCAACGACAAGTTTTCAAGAAGACTCCCATTTAAAAAATAATATTGTTAAATTTCATAGTATTTTAATAGCTAACAAAGTATCAATAATATAAAAGTTAAGCTTTGATATTACAGAATTTCAGCTAGAGATTTGTACAGCCAAGAGTGTTATGGAAGGCTTTAAAAACTTTAAAGCAGTGTAGTGTTTTCGTCTGTCATCCCCTACTTCTGGATTTTTCTACTCTTTTGCACCACACGGCATGTGGGGTCTTAGTTTGCTGACCAGGGGCAGAACCCACGTCCCCTGCATTGGAAGCACAGAGTCTTAACTGCTGGACCACTAGGGAAGTCCCTTGGATTGTTCTGTTCTTCAAGTGGATTCTATATCCATCTTAACTTAATGTTTTGTAGTATTTAAAATTTTTATGTACTTGAACCTATTGATATTTTCAGGGTTTCTGCTGGTTGTCACAGTTTTGAGAAAACTTGCTCATTCTCTTAATTATATTTCATATTTAAATCTCTTTTATCGCAGTGTAAGCTCTGAGGAGTCAAGTCTTCCTTTTTACCTCTAATTTGTTAGCCACTTGTTTTAGTAATGTCTGTTGAAAAATTAATTGCTCCAGTAATGTGAAATGTCACCTTTATTATATACTGAATTCTGATATGTAATTAAGTCTGTTTCTGTAACTAATAAATGTTTGAAAAATGAATTTCTGTATCAGATAGCCCAAGGTTTAGCAGTGAAGGGAATTGCAATGTGTATAAACTCTTGTACCATTTTGCTTTACTCATTAAGGCACATTTTTGTCTATGTTATATTTTCATTTATGATTGTGGCTAATCTGATTAGGTTAAATGTAGGATTTCCTTAATATGGAGTTAATTTAAATCTGAACTTTGATAACTGCATGACCACTAGGAGCTTTAAGCATGGTGAAATGTTTACATTTTTTTTTTTAATCTAAAGAGATCAGATAGATCATGTGATTCTTACTGATTATGTTGTAGGTGATTTGTAAGTCAGATGCTCCAACAGGCGATGTTCTTCTTGATGAAGCTCTGAAGCACGTTAAGGAGACTCAGCCTCCAGAAACGGTCCAGAACTGGATTGAATTACTTAGCGGTAAGCTTCTGTGTATAAGCTGAAAACTGAATTCTTGGAAAGATTTTTGTAAAAATTTAAAATCTTTTTGAAAGGAACTTGGACAAAATAGCCACAAATTTGTTTAGTGGTAGATAAACTTGAGAGCGAATTAGTCACTAAATGAGGAAAACCATGGTTTTTAAAATTTCATCACCTTTAATGAGACAGCAGGTGTGACTGAGATTATGTATACTTCCTTAGAGCTCCTGTCATTCTTTGTCAAAATTATTTCATGCTACCTTATTCTGGATAGGCTAGGTTAAGCTGTGGAAACAAACAACCCTAAAACCTCAGTGGCTTAAAACAGGAGCTCATTTCTCACTCATGTCACAGACCACTTCATTCTCACTTTGGCAGCCAGGCAGATGGAGCTGCCACCATCTGGAGCATTGTCAGTCACCAGTGTAAAGAGAACTGTATCAGGATCACCTGGGCTCTTAAATTTCTGCTCAGAAAAGATGTGTGGTTCAGGCTGCATTGGTCAGAGCAGGTCACATGGCCTCCCCTAACTTTAAGGAGACAGGAAGTACAGCCATATGAAGGAACAGCTACCTGTTGTTAGCACTGATGACTACATTTACTTTAAAGTTGCTTGTTTATTTGTCTAACCTACTAGATAGTGAACTCCTTGACTATAGGACCTGAGTTATCTTGCTCTTCCTCTCTACTATTATATAAAACATAGTTTATATATTTATGCTCATTTCATGTCCAAATTTATTATTATTCAGAGTACCTTTCAAAAACATTTGGAGGTTATCAGAGATTAGTAATTAACAATGTCATTTTTCTCACTTATCAGTGGAATTTCTACAGTAATAGTTGTACTTATGAAGATGTTCTTGTATCAGTAGAAGATTGAGTTTTGCATGTATTTTGAAACAGAAATATACATATTCCAAACCTAGCTAATAGAGCAATAAATGAGTACTTAACACTTCTGGTAGAGTTCATTCTTCCTTCTTTTTGGTAAAGAACATAAATTCTCACAAGGTTGTCTTGGTAATTTTGAGAGGTTATTTTGGCCCACACTCTGGTAGATCTGTTGATAAATTTTCTTTTTACCTCATTGAGTAAGAGATACTTTAATGTAACCCTTTTTTCCTTCTTTGTGCTTGTGATGTTGGTGTTGTGTTCAATTCCAATTTTTTTATTGTAGGAAATCTTAAATTAAAATTACTTTACCCATTTGATGAAAGTTTGTTAAAACTAGGTGCTTACTCAGCATGTATCAGGACAGTGTCACAGTGCTCAGAACACCATCAGCCCTCTTTGCGTGAGCCTTCCACCTGTTTGGCAAACCGGAGCCACTGACAGAGGCTCAGTGAGGGTATGAATATTAACTCCACATGTTAAAAACCAGCAAGTGCGGTGTTTTAGATGAAGCTAGAAGTGTTAATAACTTCTAGCTGTACCCTGACAGGTGCTTCTGGTTCTCTGGAGATCACTGGCCTAAGCAGCCTTTGTGTCCTGCTTGTGTTGTGCTGCCATTGCTCGCCCATCACTGCGTATGGTGTGCAAATTAGGATTTGTAATTAGATTCTCAGCTGACCAAAAAGAGCGTTTCTTAAAGTTGTCATTAGCTTTTTTGGAAAATAAAGAGTGCTGAAGTTCNAGACTCGCGTTCATCGAGTCAGTGATGCCATCCAGCCATCTCATCCTCGGTCGTCCCCTTCTTCTCCTGACCCAATCCCTCCCAGCATCAAAGTCTTTTCCAATGAGAAAACAAATCATTGGGAGCTCTAGTAGTTGGAGAAAGTGGGACTTGGTTTGGGCCTTTGAAGGGCAAAAATGAGACAGAAGAAAGTGTTCCTGTTCAGAGAGATAAGAAGAGAGGGCCTGGTAAAAATTAGCAGGCCTGTCCTTAACAGCTAAGTCTGTTCTTGTTTCTGGGTTTTCAAAACCATGTCTTGTACTGTATTATTGAGTGATACGTATGCATAAGGAGTGAGATTGTATGTAAAGAAAAAAGAATGATTAACCTATGTTCGTCTGATGGTTTACCGCTGAGGTGGAGAAGATACAAGAAAAGAATGTAAAATCCTGATGTATAATAGGAATGACTTGTAATTTCAGCATAAAGAAAGGAGTCTGGAGTAAAACTTTCTTCTTTACCTGGGGTTGGGGGTTGAATATCCAGTAATTCATCTTACTATTATTTGTGGTGTGCATACTGTTGTTGTTCATTCATTCAGTTGTGTCTGAGTCTTTGAAGCCCCATGAACTGTAGCACACCAGGCTTTCCTGTCCTTCACTATCTCCTGGAGTTTGCTCAGACTCATGAGCATTGATTCAGTGATGCCATCCAACCATCTCATCCTCTGTTGTCCCCTTCTCCTCCTGCCCTCAATCTTTCCTCGCATCGGGGTCTTTTCAAATGAAATGGCTTTTCACATCAGGTGGCCAAAGTATTGGAGCTTCAGCATCAGTCCTTCAATGAATATTCAGGACTGGTTTCCTTTAGAATTGACTCAGTTTGATCTCCTGGCAGTCCAAGGGACTCTTCAAGAATCTTCCCCAGCACCACAGTTCAAAAGCATCAATTCTTCAGTGCTCAGCGGTGTATGTATGCCTGTTAAAACTATCAATTTTCAGATATTACTTATATAGCTTGTTAATTAAAAAATTAATGTATATATTGGAGGCAAAGACTAAAAAGTTTATTTAAAGACTACCATTAAAAATAAATAAATAAAGACTACCATTTTGAGAATAGTTTGTTTGCTTTCTGAAGTCTTAAACATGTAATTGATCAGTTTGGTCACAAGATGTCACTGGAGTGCCAAATTTATGCACACAGCTGCTTTTTTTGATAATATGATGTCAAGGAATATGGAAGTTTTTTATAGTGAAATTATTTAGGTGCCTGCCAGTGTGTCCTTTTCACTGAAGTTATTGTTGGGCAGTGAGATATAAGTAACGTTAAGAACTGTGTAAACTTCTCAGTTTCAGTTTTTTTAAAAAATGAGCTATAAATGTATACATTTAAAATATACTTATATAACTTAAAGTCTTTTCACATAGTAAATAATTTAGGGTGAATGACAATACAGATCATAGTAACATCTTTTAATCTAGAATTTTGAATAGTATTCATTCATTGAGGGTTTGTTGCAGTGTATTTAAAAGACATTGAACATCTGCTTAAAATGAAGCAGCTAAATCTTTAGTAGATAGTGTAGGTTAAACCTTTGGGCTTCCCTGGTGGCTCAGACTATAAAGAATCCACTTGCAATGTGGGAGACCTGGGTTCAGTCCCAGAGTTGGGAAGATCCCCTAGGAGGAGGGCATGGCAACCCACTCCAGAGTTCTTGCTTGGAGAATTCCTACGGACAGAGGAGCCTGGTGGGCTACAGCCCGTGGGGGTCCACGACTGAGCACACAGAGCGTACTAAACCTCTGCTGTATCTTCTCTTCACTATCCAGCTCGCCTCCTCTCATGCCAGTTTATACTGTTGTCTTAAATATACTAATGTCAGAGGTAACTTCATTCTTTGTATTTAGCTTAATTTAGTTATTTGAAAATAAAAGGCAGAATTGTAAATCAACTAAAACAAAAATTAAAAAATAAAGTTGAACAAAAGGCCCAGTAGAATAAAAGATAGAAATGTCAGGTTGCCAAGACTCTTTGACCACTCAGTTATCTTATTGTACCTTTTTGGAGTACTCAAAGTAGTGTTAAACAACATTTGCCTATAGTTGTTCAGCTTTCTGCTTATGGAATTTCGTTTAAAAGATATATCTGAGGAGATCTGAATAACATTTTTGTTAGAGTGAACACACAAGGTTTGCCCTTTTCCAGGGAATTGCTTCAAAAGATGATGTCTGAGTCCTTTTTTTGGTCACTTCCTCTGAGGCAGAAATGATTGCCGGTGAGAAGGTCCGGTCATAAATGGAACACATTATTTTAGGCTCTTCTCTTTTTTAGTAGCAACACTAAACTAAGCTAACATATTTTAGATTTGAGAAATCTGTCACATGAACTTTGTAAGCACTACTTGTTCTGTTAGTTGCAATATAAGAGTTAATTGTGGATATGATGTAGATAAACTTTTTTAGCATGACTTCTGTACCGTACACAGTATGTTATAAACAGCTAATACCCATTTATTTCCAAAGAGAGGAAAAAAGTCACTTTTTTTAGGTCTGCAGAGAAGAAATCTGTGAGTTTCTCAGAATATTCTTAAAAATCTCCCCCATCCCCCATTATTTGAGAATAGATGGCCAAGATGTTTTCTGAGACCTGGACTACCCCCCTGATTGACTAGTGAGTTGCCAGGGAATAGTACTTCTTTGATAAGTGACAGATTATTATTATAAGTGTAGTTAATTAACCTTAGATTTGAACTATAATTTTTTATGGGCTTTTGTAAATTTGGCTGTTGATTATTTTATGTTTATTAAATTTCCAAAAGTCATGTAAGAATGTCAGAAAACACAGCCTAGCCAATTCTTGTCTAATGTCTTAGGCTGCCTGCCACCTGCCAGTGACATTAGGGAAAAAAATGAAACACAAACTCTGATGAAAGGTAGAGCAGGCAAGCATTTACTGGGGAGATAGTGGGTTGGTACAGCAGTGAAAAAAAAATGAACGCCACGACTAACCTTGAAAAGTTGTGTGCCCTTTAATGTTAAACTCAGGTAATTTCTTATTCCTCTGGGCTCTTGGTTCATATTGTTTTTATGGCTTTATTTACATCTTATTCTAGCCAGTACTGTTATATTATGACTCTTTTTCCTTTCACTTGATTTAAAATTTCTAGAGTTAGAAGTATGTATTACTAATACTGCATTCTCAGTACTTCATATGATTTTTTAGATCATTATTAATAGGATAAATTCTTGCTGACAAAGTGCTGATTCTTGCACACGGGTAAATAATAGCTAACGTTTATTGAGAACGTACCTTGTACCAGTCTCTATTGTAAGAACTCGATATATCTTTAATTTAATTTTCATAATAACCCTTAGTAAGAGCTGGAAAGAGTTGTTTTTGTTGCTTTGCATAGCGGATACAGAGGAATAGAGAAGTTTTGCCCAGGGTTGCCCAGTGAGGAAATGACCAAATTGGAATTTAGATCCAAGTAGTCTGGCTCCAGAACTTACTCTTAAACCCTTTTTACTGTGCTATAGTGCTTCCTCAAGTTGCTGTTCATGGTTTCTCTTTTTTGTTTTTGTTAATGATTTTTTAACATTAAATGTAGGTGTGGGCTAATTTAATACCAAAAATTGAAAACAAGTAGAATTTCATTTATTACTGAGTTATATTTTTCTTTTGTACTGTTAAGTTTTAAAATCTAATAAGGCCTCAGATATATCTCAGCTCTTTTCATTTTTTGAAGTTATCAAGAAAATTGAATGCAGTGATTATTTTATTTTTTGTGGAAGCTGATTTGCCATGTTTTTTTATTTGAAAAGTTTGAAAAGTTTGTTTTCTCTCTGTATATATTTTTCTTTGTGGCCAAGCTTTGCAATCCTAGTTTCCCAATCAGAGATTGAATCTGCATCCTTTGCAGTGGAAGTATGGAGTCTTAACCACTGGTCCACCAGGAAACTAACTCCCTGGTTTACTGTTTCTATTGATTCCCCCCCACCCCTTAGTTTTGGGTCGCAAAACTGCTTCTTTACAAGACTAGTAATTTTTATTAGATGCTGGACACTGTGTGACTGCCATGTTGTTGTGTGCTGAATTTTGTTTGTCTTAAAGACCATTGAAATCTGTTTTGCTAGGCAGTTACTTGTGGATCAGTTGGTTGTAAGCTTTATTAGGCTGGGTCTGGAATAGCCTTTACTGAAGGTCTAGTTTAGCTGTAGTACGAAGATGTGATCCTTTTGGAATTCTTTCTAAATGTCCTGGTGTTCAGTGAGACCTTTCCACTTAAGCCAGTTGGGACTCAGATTTTTCCTAGCTCTCTGTGAACTCTTGGTATTGTTCACCCTACAGCTTTATGGTAGTGCCCCTGGCCCCCCCGCCCCCCACCTTATTTTTACCTTTGTGGACTTCGTCAGCTTAACCCATGTGCCTTCGCTTTTCTTCACACCTAAGTGAAAACATCATGTGGATTTCTAGAGCTCTTACTTGGCATCGTCCTCTCTTTCCTAGGACTGCCTTGCATATTGCAGTTGCCTTAGCTTCCTCCAACTTGGATCTCTGCCTTTTTAACAGCGTTTCACTCCTTTGCTCTGCTTGAGATCTTCTGCTCTACTGCCCAAGATGTGCCTTTAAGGGGTAGGCTTGGGCAGTAGTAGGCTCAGTTAGGTTTCTCTCAGAAGGTAAAAGATGAGTCCAAGACTGATCACTTAGTCATAGCTCCATATTCTTTAATGTTAAGTATGGCAAAATGACTTTGAACACTAGTATGGAGCTTTCTGTGATGATGGAGATGTTCTCTTTCTGTGCTGTCCATTCAGTAGCCTCTTGCCCCACTTGGCTAATGAGAACTTGAAACTGGCCAAGAGCACTTGAAAGTGGCTAGGGCAGCTGAGGAACAGAGTTGTTTTCTCTCGTTATTTATTTGGCTGTATGGCTTGCAGGATGTTAGCTCTCCAATCAGGGATCAAACCTGGGCCCCCTGCAGTGGAAGCATGGAGTCCTAACCTTTGTACCACAAGGGAATTCTGAATTTTTAAATTAGTTTAAATATAATAGCTGTGTATACTGGGGTGGCCAAAGGATTCATTCTTTTTTTTTTCTATAAGCTGGCTCTAGTAGCTCTTAGTTGCCTTTAACTTCATTTGAAACAGTTTTGTTAGATTGTATTATGACAGCTGTCATATCAGTGAACACTTAAAAAAACTTATCAAAATTGAATTTTTGTCTAGCCATTTTAATAGTGACATTGAAGGAAAAAAAGCAACATTTTTGGCATGTTATGTTTTATTATTTCAAGAAAGGGTAAAAACTGAAGTACAAAAAAAAAGGTTTGTTCAGTGTTTGAAGAAGATGCTGAGATTGAATGTGTCAGAAGTGGTTTGCAGAGTTTTGTCCTAGAAATTTCTGCTGGGCGATGCTCCACGGTCAGGTGGCCAGTTGAAGTTGATAGAGATCAAATCAAGACATCAATTGAGAACAGTCAGTGTTATTCCACATGGGACATAGCCAACATACCCAGAGTATCCAAATCAAGTGTTAAAAATAATTTGTACCTGCTTGGTTATGTTAATTGTTTTGATGTTTGGGTTCCACATAAGTTAAGTGAAAAAAACTTCTTGACCATTTCCTTGCATGCAATTCTCTACTGAAACGTAAGGAAAATATTCTGCTTTTAAAATAAATTGTTGTGGGTCATGAGAAGTAGATGTGGTACAGTAATGTGAAACAGATCAGGGGCAAGTGACATGAACTACCACTAACCACACCAAGGCTGGTCCTCTCCAAAGAAGGTGATGTTGTGTGTATGGTGGAGTTGGAAGGGAGGTCTCTGTTATGAGCTCCTTGTAGAAAACCAAAGGATTCATTCCAACAAGTACTGTTCCCAGTTAGACCAGTAACTGAAGGCAGCACTCGATGAAAAGCGCCTGGAATTAGTCAACAGAAAACGTGTAATCTTCATCAGGATAACAGCATGTTTCTTTGATGACCAGCCAGAAACTCACAGCTTGGCCGGCAAGTTCTGACTTGTCTGCCATATTCCCCAGACATTGCACCTTCAGGTTTCCATTTATTTTGGTCTTTACAGAATTCTTTTAACGGAAAAAATTTAAATTCCCTGGAAGACTGTAAGAGGGACCTGGAACAGTTCTTTGCTCTAAAAGATAAATTTGGAAAGATGCAATTATGACGTTGCCTGAAAAATGGCAGACGGTAGTGGAACAAAATGGTGAATATGTTGTTCAGTAAAGTTCTTAGTAAAAATGAAAATGTGGAAAATGTGTCCTATATTTTTACTTAAACCAAAGGAACTTTTGGGGCAACCCAGTAGTTAATGACTGCTGTAGTAGATAGTAGTACAGTGTTTTTTCTCAATATTATGAAATTTCAGTCTTACAGCTTTTGTATATAATAGTAAGTGCCTGTGGTTGATCTCTACCGTGTCCCAATTTAGAAGCTTACTATAGTGTTTTTTTCAAATTACCCGAATAGTTACATGTTCATTGGAGATTCATTTGAAAAATACAGAAAATACAAGAAAGAAAATTTGTCAAATATAATCCCAAAGATAATCAAGACTATTGTATTTCCTTGTAGTCTTCTATAAAGGAAAAAATTATTTTAGTGAAAAATATGATTTTTAGTGTTTCTGTCTTGAAAGGGAATGTGAATAGACAGCAAGATTGAAATGATAAAAATGATTTGTCCATCTGTAATTACTTTTATATTATTTGTCATCAAAGAATAGCATTTGCCTAACGAGCTTTCATCGGAGAAGGCAATGGCATCTCCCCCGCCCCACGCAGTACTTTTGCCTGGAAAATCCCATGTATGGAGGAGCCTGGTAGGCTGCAGTCCAGGGGGTCGCTGAGAGTCAGACACAACTGATGGACTTCACTTTCACGCAGTGGAGAAGGAAATGGCAACCCACTCCAATGTTCTTGCCCGGAGAATCCCAGGGATGGGGCAGCCTCGTAGGCTGCCGTCTATCGGGTCGCACAGAGTCGGACATGATTGAAGCGACTTAGCAGCAGCAACAAGTTTTCATAGCTTTATAGGCCAGGTATATGTAGCAGCTTCAGGAATGACATTTTCAACAGGAAACTTTTTAACTCTTTTCTCTCTCTTTGTTGCAGGTTGGTGTTTAATAGGAAAGAAAGTTCATAGTTTCCTGTTGGCTGCTTTTTGACAATAGCTAGAGAGAAGGCAAACATAATTTAATATTTGGCTTATTTCCACATTAGGGGAACTGGTTAGGAGACTGCTTTCAGTTCGGTCTTTTGAGTAACTGTTGTGCCTGAAAATCATTTGCCAGGTGCTTAGAAACCAAAGGCCTTGGCCCTCAAGGGGTTCATGGTTTAGTTAGCAAGAAAACAACTGGATTTTCTTCTGTTTCTCTGGAGGAAAAAATGTCAGATGTTACTGACATTTTAATAATACAGGATTTAATAAAATTAGCTAATACCTATTCTTTCTAACTTCTGGAATCTTTTGTTTAGGTGAGACATGGAATCCATTAAAATTGCATTATCAGTTAAGAAACGTGCGGGAACGATTAGCTAAAAACCTGGTGGAAAAGGGCGTACTAACAACGGAGAAACAGAACTTCCTCCTCTTTGACATGACGACGCACCCCCTCACCAACAACAGCATTAAGCAGCGCCTCATCAAGAAGGTGCAGGAAGCCGTCCTCGACAAGTGGGTGAACGACCCCCACCGCATGGACAAGCGGCTGCTGGCCCTCCTCTACCTGGCCCACGCCTCGGACGTCCTGGAAAACGCGTTCGCGCCCCTGCTGGACGAGCAGTACGATGTAGCCACCAAGCGGGTACGGCAGCTCCTGGACTTGGACCCGGAGGTGGAGTGTCTGAAGGCCGGGACCAGCGAGGTGCTGTGGGCGGTGGTGGCGGCCTTCACCAAGTGACCTGCCCCGACCCACGCGTCCCCCTGCCCTCGCGGGAACCAGTCGTTTTCTTCTATGGACTTCTGGGTTTCTGCAGTTTGTACTTCCACACTGTAATTGGCTTTTGTTTCCTGAAATGAGGAGGTGGCTTTTCCTGTTGTGGGTGTGTACATCCAAGAAGCTGCCGGTATGAGAGAACTTTCCGTTAGGTTTAGAAAACAGAAAGTTTGACTGCCTTTTGGCATTTCATTCCTTCTTGAGTTCAAGAGAGTTGCCATTCTTACTGTAACAAGTTTTGGATTTTTGTTGTGTTTACTTTCAAACTACCTCCAATTTTTTGTTGTTGCTTTTTGGATTTTGNAGGGAGGCCTGGCGTGCTGCTCTTCATGGCATTGCAAAGAGTCGGACACGACTGAGTGACTGAACTGAGCTGATACTGGTACAGATGATGCTGTCTAAGGAAATGGGATTTGGAAGCTTATGAAGTTATGCAAATTCTAGTTGAGAGAGCCCAGTATACATTTTGAGAGGAACTTTACTGGGTAAAGAACCACACTGTCTTCAGAGATTGGCCTTAAATAAATTGTGTGTCTGCCCATTATGTTCCCACATGGGGTTCTTTTCAGGAATAGCAACCTATTGTCTCATCTTGTTCCTCTAGAATCAGAGAGAGACATCTAGGGTCAGTGTCATGGTCTGGTTTTAGACCTTCCTCCACTCATCCCTTGGCTCCCCAGTACGGTAAAACACACTGACTTACATTTCAGAAGACATGAAATGGGAGTTCTTTGTCAAAAATCTGGTGTTTCAATATGGGTTCACTCTGTGAAGATAACCATCTGTAACCTATTTCTCAAGGCAGGCTGGCCTTTGTAATGCGAATAGGACGAAACATCAGCTATGCAAGATACATGTCCACAGCTCTAGAGGGAATTCTAGCCTTCCTTTATGTGCTCCCAAATGGCTTAGGGAATTCCATCTGGGCTTATGCTCACAATTATCACAATGAATTAAAATCGTCCCTTTCTGTGATGCCTTGCATTAGATCATAAGCTCTTTGATAAAGAAATGTCATCCTTGATTTATGATTTTATTCAAATCCTGCATCTAATTCTTGAGAAGTTTCCATCCTCTCCAGTTGTGAAATATATCTCTGTTCTCTTTCACCAGCTTCACCAATACAACCCTACTCCAAGGTACGCCCCNAAACAACAATCATAGCACTCTTGCTTCTGTGGCTCTCCTTACTCTGGTGTCATAACTTGGAGTTTTCATAAATGCAAATTTCCCAGTGGCTAACTGTGGCTTCAACTGTCTCCATGTTCTATGTAGTCTGTGGCAGTGTAAAACGTATATAATTATTATTTTATAAGTTATAAATCATTTTATATCTTTGTACTATATAATGACATATATTATACAGTATATAATATACACATTATGTTATAATCTATTATATTAATTATCAACATATATTATTGATATAAATTAATGTATATATATTTGAAGGTTACTGACAATTAGGTATAGTACACACAATCATGTGCTTCTCATCCTGATTACTATTTCAAATGTCCAAAAGACTTTATTAGATATAGCCCTGTCCCAGCTTTTAGACTTGTTGCTATGTTTTTTAGCTTTTTAGCCTTTCTTTCTCTTCTTAGAAAAACCAAGCTCATCCTACGGTATGGCCTTTGCTTGTACTCTCTTTGTGTGGAACATTCTGTGTTCAAACAGTCACATTTCTAGTGTGCATAGGTACTACCTGAAGAACAAAAATGTTTCTAGAAAATCTGAATACACGTACCCTGTGATGCAGAAATTCCACATATAGGGACATACTCATAGAGAAACACATATGCATCACATTAAAAGTCTGATTTTAAAAATAATCAGCACTATCGTAGCTGTAATAGAAACAAGAAGAGAACAAACAACTTGCAAACATTCCAAATGTCAATAGAGAGCAGGATGGATAAATACACTGTGATGAATCCACACACAGGAATATTATACATTGCATTGAAAATGCATGAATATGCATCAGCATGGATGAATATCAGAAACAAAATGTAGACCTAAAAAAATCTAGTTGCAAACAAATGGAAAAAGCTATGATTTCATTTCTGTAACAGTATAAGTATGTTAAACTAGACAATCTGTTGTCAGGTATATATGTGTGTGCTAAAATCACTAGGAAAATCAAGCAAGTGACACAAACTTTAAAAATGGTGGCAAATTCTAGATGTGGTGGTAGGGGAGAAGCTGAGATGAGCAGTGTACACAGAGGATTCAATGTTTTATTTCTAAAGCTAGACTTTAAGCATTTGTGTATTTTAGTTCTATATATGTGGTATAAACATGGAATAAATAATATAAATAATGACATTTTATGTATTAAATTGGCCATCAGTCACTATGTATTCATGTTGTTTTATTTTTTTTTACTTATCACCATCTGAAATCACCTTATTAATTTATTGATGATCTGTTNCTGTTCTGAAAAAAGTTTGACTGCCATATTGGCATTCCATTCCTTGTTGCCATCCTCACTGTTCCCCGTTTCGGGTTTCTGGTGTGCTTTGACTTGCAAAGTACCACCATCTCCTCGCCTGCACATCTTTTGGATTACCTCAGGCTGAGTTTTTCCCGTATGTGCGTGTCCATCTAATGTTCTGCCTGCAGTTCAGACAGAAGTCACAAAATGGCCTTTAACTCACCAAAGGTAAATATCTGTATCTATTGGGACATTTTATACATANTTTTGGATTACCTCAGGCTGAGTTTTTCCCGTATGTGCGTGTCCATCTAATGTTCTGCCTGCAGTTCAGACAGAAGTCACAAAATGGCCTTTAACTCACCAAAGGTAAATATCTGTATCTATTGGGACATTTTATACATAGACCTCAGTTGAGATGTATACTTAGCAAATTATTTTTAAATTGAAATACACAGTAAATAATATAAAGTGCCCCTTGATTTTGCCTCCCATGTAAATCTATTGTATTATTACACTTGTTATAATTTTAACTATTAAGTCATAAAGGTCCAGTTGTCTCACACAGCCAGTTTGGGATGAGCTGCATTCCAGTTATGCTGTATATAGTTTGAAGTATATATAAATTGTTCCTTCTTCTGGCCACCCCTGCCCATCTTAGTATTTTGCAGGATTTAATTGGTTGTACACCTGGTGCCCCTTACTTGCTACAGTCATTATAATTTGGTGGTAAAATAGACCTCTCATCATTAAGGAGAGAAAAGATGTATGGCTCAGTTGGTCCCAACATTTTTTGAGCTGTGCCATTCATGGTACTCTTTGCCTATGCATCTCCTTTTTGGATTTTTTTTGTTTTTGTTCTTATTATTTTTATCATTTCTATAGAGAAGAGGCTTGTGACCAGTACTAATCTTGAGTACAGTTTTATCTTTTTCTGTCCACAGGTAAATTAATGTCTGCTTTTCGATATCTACTCACACTTTCTTGGGGGAAAACAATCAAATGTCAGTACTAGCAGATGTTGCATGTAAATCGTTAGCAAGTAATGACTACAACTCAGATGATTAAGAATTTTGTAACAGAAAGCTCTGCTATGTTTTAATTTTTATATACAATTATGATAATTAGCACATTCTAAGACTATAAACCTTTGCTTTTTAAAGTTTATTTTTTACTATTTCTTTATCACTGTTTATTGGATCGCCATTGGTTTCATAATGTAAATACTATATATTGAACAAATTAAATGTCAAATTTTTTATTACCATATTTCATGTTACTAGTGGGGCTTTCAGGTGTTTAGAGATTTTTTTTGGTTAACCTTCAATGCAAAAGTACTAGATGGTGTATAACTCTAGAGTTGAGTTTTAAGGGATTCCCTCATATGTATACTATCTTTTTATCTGAAGTAATAAATAAACTATGATCTTGAAAGTGCCTGAATCAGAGCAAGCATGTTATTTGTATTTTTGTATTCTGATTTTAGGTCTTAGTGTTCTTTCTGATGAAGTTTTACTTAGCCTTAGTGTAGCGTGGCAGTATTTCTACAAAGGGGTTGGCAAGCTCACTCTCATTGGTTCAGATAGTAAATATTGATATTTTAGGCTTTGTGAGCTATATACAGTGTTGCAGCTACTCAACTCTGTTTGACTGAAAGTTGCCGTTGACAGAACAGATAAATGGGTGAGGCTGCAGTCCAGTAAAACTTCATTTACAAAAACAGGCAGCTGCTCATGAGCAATGGTTTACCAATCCCTATTTTAATTCACGACAAAAGTCAGATTTTTCTGTCCATTAAAATAACCTCTTTTACCTCCAAATGATATTGTTGGTGGTGATTAAGTATAGAAAGTATTAATTTATTGTTTCTTCCCATAAAATGGAAACTTACACCATGTCCTGGAATTTCTTTTTAGGTGAACATTTACTGCTTTTCTCCTGAAAAGATTTTAGAAGTGAGGTACTGGATGTTTCTGAGGTATTCTTGACTTCCGCAGCAACATCTGTATTCTCAAGCAAGGAGGAAAGGGCCTCACCCATACTTCCATCAGTGTTTGTTTCAGAGCAGAGTGCCCCTTAGCTCTACCTGTGTGTGACCACAACTTCAGTATTTGTCTCCAGAGGAGAGGGTGTCATCTAGAACTCAGTTCTTCTGCAGAAGGCTGCTGCTTTCAGCTCTCTGTAAGCAAGATTGGTGCAACTCTAGGGATGACGTTCTGTGTGGAAGATACAGTGTGTCCACAGGTTTACGCCACTTGTTAAAAAGGCTTCAGATCCAAGAATCAGGCAGAGAGTTTAAATATAATAAAACTTAAATAGAGACCTATTGTGCAAAGAATGCTGCATTTTGACTTCACATGTTATTTAATTACTGAGTGTTCCTTATAATAATCTGGTCTAGAACAGTGCTGTAACAAAAAGGAGAAAGGAAACTTAATGCATGCTCTATGCCTAGTGAGGGATTTTATATCTTGTTTTGACCTCCCCAACTGTAGTAACTGTCTTCATTTAATGAAGAGCAGGCTTGGAGAGGAGGGGTTTCCCAGTCTCACATTATCCAGTAAGTGTTTGAGCTTTTTAATCCGGAAGTAATTGAAAACATAATTGCATTCAACTGTAATTTTTCCTTTCTTGTTTTGGGACTGGGAGGGGGCTTCTTTCTCTAACAGAAACAAAAGGAGAATAGTGGGCATGTCGGAAGATCTCATGGTGGAACAAAAGATAGTGATAAATGGATATCCCTACTTTATTCTGATATCCTGGTATAACTTACTTAGGTTAATCTTTCGGGGATGAAAAAGTAGACTGTATGTTCTCAGAAGAAAGCATCATCATCGAATGTCAGTTGGCCAAGAAAGCCCTGGCCTGCTGAATGACCCAGAATTGGCTTGCGACCTCTGATGCATTCTGCTACTCAGTTCTTCCCATTATTTGTGAACAGTAGGACAAACCTTTGAATTTGGCCACCACCTGAAGGAAAGCAAGAGTGGCTGGTGTGCAATTCAGTGGCAACATAGGACCAGTGAGCGATGACGTCCAGCCTGATGATGACAAGGACCCATGACTGCCATGCATGGCTGCTCTTGGCCCAGGAACCTGGAAGCCACCATTCAGAAGTCTATGTGAGATATTTACTTTTACGAAGTTTAATCTCAACTCAATGGCCTCCATCTTAAATATGAACAGGTAGGCTGTCAGATAACATCGTTCCATTTCGCTTTCATCTAGAACAAGATGACCGAAACCTGCAGGTAATTTCCAATTCATCGCAGCCCACTGGGTCCCAGAGTGTACCCCTGGCTCTTGTGAGTTCTGTGCAAATGTCACATAGTCTTTAATAGCATCAAGTAGGGGTATTAATGTTTATAACCTTGCAGGCTACTCTTGAGAGAGGTACAGATGATAAAGTTAAATTGATATCCACACTTCCTCAGCCCAGTGTTAGAATTATGTAGGTATTCACTCCTACAGAGCAGTTGTGTGCTAAGATTCGCACTAGCATCATATACTGGTGTGGTTTACTTTTTGCACTTACATTATAGAGAACTTTAAGAATAAGCACACATCGTTCTTTTTAGTCATTTTTGGCTTCATGTATAACTTCTCCCATTAATGGATATTTGGATTATTCTCATATTTACTGTTACAAGCAGTATTGTAAACATATGGTTTTGTACATATTTTTATATTTTATTTCCATGGGAGAAATTAACAAATGTGAGTTTGCTCAAAAATGTAAAAGATAAATTTTCTAAGATCTGTGTTAATTTCCACTTCAAATAATGTGAATGCTGGTTTCCCTACACCCTAACTAATGCTGTAGAGGGTATCATCAATCCTGGTCTTTGCCAAGGTAATAGTAGAGGAGAATGATCAAATTATTTTAATTGTTGAAGGGTTGATTATTATTTACAACCTTTATTGGTAATTTGTGTTCTTTTCCTGTGAGTTACCTGTTCATGTTCTTTATTGGTTTTTATAATTTAGGATATTGATCTTTTTACATATTGGTTCAGCAGGTTCACAGGATTTTCCATGTATTATGGATATTAACCCCCTGTGTCTGTGATGTATTCCCCAGTGTTTGGATTTGCTATATATGGTAAGTTTTTATTTTTTTTCTTAACCGTTTAGTAAAGTGTAAGGTGCAGTGCTCAAGCATGGAATCTGTGGAGACTTAATTATCATTCTAAAGAGATCAGCATGGTATTAGGTTTGGGGATATATATACACATATATGGGCTTCCCTTGTGGCTCAGATAGTAAAGCATCTACCTGCAATGCGGTAGACCTGGGTTCAGTTCTGGGTCGAGAGATCCCCTGGAGAAGGAAATGGCAACCCACTCCAGTATTCTTGCCTGGAAGATTCCATGGACTGAGAAGACTGGTAGGCTACAGTCCATGGGGTCACAAAGAGTCAGACATGACTGAGTGACTTCATTTCACTTCACGTATATATATTTCGGAAAAAATTTGGAGTCTGTGCTCAGTTGCTTCAGTTGTGTCCAAGTTTTTGTGACCCCATAAACTGTAGCCCATTAGGCTCCTCTGTGCGTGGGATTCTCCAGGCAAGAATACTGAAGTGGGTTGCCATGCCCTCCTCCTCCCTAATGCAGGGGTTGAACCTGTGTCTCGTGTCTCCTGCATTGGCAGGCGGCTGCTTTACCACTAGTGCCACCTGGGAGGTGTTAAATGAAACCAATACAAAAATCACAGAAATACCTAATGTATGAGTATATGTATAGGTAAACATTTAATTTCATGATTATATATGAAAAATGTCATAAATGTATAGGCTAATGGATTATTTTAAGGCAGTGTGTTTGCAACCATCCCTGCAGCCAGGAGATAGAACCTTGCCAGCTCTCCAGAAGCTGTTCAAGGCTTCCTCCCAATTACAGCCTCCCTGACCCCTAGCACTTCATAGAACCATTGACCTTCAGTTTCTTCAGTGTTACTGGCTGGGGCATAGACTTGGATTACTATGATACTGAATGGTTTGCCTTGGAAATGAACACAGATCATTCTGTCATTTTTGAGATTGCACCCAAGTACTGCATTTTGGACTCTCTTGTTGACTATGAGGGCTACTCCATTTCTTCTAAGGAGTTCTTAAGTTGCTCAGTTGTGTCCAACTCTTTGCAACTCCATGGACTGTAGCCTACCAGGCTCCTCTCTCCTGGAGTGGATTGCCATTTCCTTCTCCAGCGGATCTTCCCAACCCAGGGATTGAACCCGGGTCTCCCGCATTGTAGACAGACGCTTTACCGTCTGAGCCACCAGATATAATGGTCATCTGAATTAAATTCACCCATTCCAGTCCATTTCAGTTCACTGATTCCTAAAATGTCAATGTTCACTCTTGCCATCTCCTGTTAGGCCACTTCTAATTTACTCTTTTACCCTTGTAAAGAGTTGGACATGACTGACTGAACTGAACTGAATTTACCTTGATTCATGGACCTAACATTCCAGGTTCCTATCCAGTGTTGTTCTTTATATATTGGACTTCCATCACCAGTCACATCCATAACTGGGCGTTTTCATTTTGGCTCTGCCTCTTCATTCTTTCTGGAGTTATTTTTCCAGTCTTCTCCAGTAGCATATTGAGCACCTGGGGAGTTCACCTTTCAGTGTCCTTTCTTTTTGCCTTTTCATACTATTCACGGGGTTCTCAAGGCAAGAATACTGAAGGGGCTCGCCATTCCATTTTCCAGTGGACCACGTTTTGATAGCAAATTTGGAAAAGGTCAGTTTTCATTCCAATCCCAAAGAGGGGCAATGCCAAAGAATGTTCAAACTACCACACAATTGCTCTCATCTCACACACTAGCAAAGTAATGCTCAAAATTCTCCAAGTGAGGCTTCATAGTGTGTGACCCGTGAACTTCCATATGTTCAAGNGGTCCCCAGCAGAGGCCCCGATGTACAACCTGGCTCACCCTCTATTCTGCACTCCTCGGGAGACCAGGTTGTCGGGGGGCCTGTTCCCCAGGAGAGGCTGTGTGGCCTGGGGTCAAGCCCCAGCCTTTTCTGGGAATCATTTTCTCCATCTGGATCACAAGGGGCTCAGAACTAACGGCCTGTAGGTGACTTCCTAACTCACACATCAGCATCCGTAAGAGGAGACCTGCCTCGTCGACCGGTCGACTGGAGACTGGCCTGAGCTGAGACAGCCTATGTTTGGAACCAGAGCAACTCCAGCTGCCATAGACCTGCTGGAGGGGCTGGGCCCTGGGGTCCAGCCATAAACCTGGTGCTCCGTCCGTTTTCCCATCAGTAAAATGGGGATAATGACAGGTGTAGCTCCCCTACGTGGGAGGATGTTGCTCTAATGAAAGCTCTCCGAGCTTTAGATGAGAAAAAGAGGAGCATCTACGAGGGCCAGGGAGGCAGCCTGGGACCCCAGTGCCTGGCTGGATGCTGGGACCCCAGTGCCTGCCCCCACTGGTCTGAGAAACACCCCTCAGCAATCCAGCAACCTCTTGTGCCCAGCAGAGACCTTCCCAGAACTCATTCCCTCTGGGATCTTGAGAAAACACTTTCCCACTTTGCACCCCCCAGATCTCTCCTCTGTAAATGGCTGTGATACCCTATGAATTACTTCCCAACTCCAGGTAAAGTGTCAGCATTTTACACACTGCCTTTCCATTGGACTAGGGTTTTGGGGGTCTTCATGAGTGCCTAGCAGTTTGAAGGATGCAGAGAATGTGTGGGCAGTATGCCTGCCACCAGGAGCTTGTATCACTCCCAGGCAGATAGAGGATAATGAAATGAGAGAAGTTTAGCGTCAACATGTGCGCAGATCTTAAGACAAATGGCCACACGGCCCAGATGCCTCCACAGGGAAACCAAACAGGAGGGGCTGCTCCCTTCCTTCCCCTGACACTGGCAGATGTCGCTAATCACATTTCTCTTTCCCGCTGACCCTGGATGCAGCCTCCCGGGTCTTTCTGTTATCAACACCCCAGCCTGGCTACTGGAATTAGAAAGAAAATGGGGACTCCCTCCCCGGGGGTCTAAGGGTTACAGCTGGTCTGGCCACAGGAGGCTTCCGGAAGGCAGAGGTCTTCACCTAGGCCTTGAAAGAAGAATCTGGACAATTTAAAGAAAAAGAGAGGTGTTCCTGGTGTCAGGAGCAGCGTGAGTGGAGATCTGGAGAGGAAAATCCGCTCAGCATATTCGAGGGCAGTGGGAGCAGCTGTCAAAGAGGAGAGACGCCTGGGGAGCAGGGGCGCCCAAAGTCAAGCCAGGCCCACNAAAGAAAAAGAGAGGTGTTCCTGGTGTCAGGAGCAGCGTGAGTGGAGATCTGGAGAGGAAAATCCGCTCAGCATATTCGAGGGCAGTGGGAGCAGCTGTCAAAGAGGAGAGACGCCTGGGGAGCAGGGGCGCCCAAAGCCAAGCCAGGCCCACCTCTCTCCCAGGTCTGGTTAGTTGGACCCCGAGTCCTGTCGCTTTCCTCACACACTCCCTGGCGGGGCCTGGGACAAGCAAGGTGCTGATGGCCATGCCTGTCAACCTCCTGGGTGACAAGGAAATTTGCAGTCTCATTAAAATGACATGTTATTGCCTGTTCTGAGTTGCAGGGCAGGTGCCTGAGATGCATAAACCATCCCCACCAGCCCAGTTCCATGGGTGATTTACAGTTGAGTCCGGCCCAGTCCAGCTGCTGGTCCACAGACAGCATAGCCCCAGGAGTGGGGTCTTCCATCACTGCACACTGGAGAGCAAGCGCAGAACGGCCAGCTCAGACACCAGCCACTGCCCAGGCTTCTAGAATCCCAGAACGCAGGGGGTGCACAGGCCAAGGACAAGGCACACAGTTTAACCCTTCTCCCTCCCCTCGGAGCCTCTCCCTGGAAGACAACGCTCCACTCACACTTTCCTTCGGAGCCTGTCTCAGCTTTCACCTCCACCAGCATGCCCACCAGGATTTACCCCTAAGACCCAACCAACCTCACAGAGAGGCAGAAGGAAATATTTCTAAAAGCTGAGTGCCGAAGAATTGATGCTTTTGAACTGTGGTGTTGGAGAAGACTCTTGAGAGTCCCTGGGANGGTGGACTCTGGGAGTTGGTGATGGACAGGGAGGCCTGGAGTGCTGTGGTTCATGGGGTCACAAAGAGTTGGACACAACTCAGCGATTGAACTGAACTCCTTGGAAGGTAAGTTATGACCAACCTAGGGAGCATATTAAAAAGCAGAGACATTATTTCGCTGACAAACGTCCGTCTAGTCAAAGGCATGGTTTTTCCAGTAGTCATGTATGGATGTGAGAGTTGGACTATAAAGAAAACCGAGTGCCAAAGAATTGATGCTTTTGAGCTGTGGTGTTGGAAAAGACTCTTGAGAGTCCCTTGGACTTCAAGGAGATCAAACCAGTCAATCGTAAAGGAAATTAGTCCTGAACATTCATTGGAAGGACTGGTGCTGAAGATGACAGTCCAGTACTTTGGCCACCTGATGGGAAGAACTGACTAATTGGAAAAGAACCTGATGCTGGGAAAGACTGAAGGCAGGAGGAGAAGGGGATGACAGGATGAGATGGTTGGATGGCATGACCAACTCAATGGATATGAGTTTGAGGGAGCTCTGGGAGTTGGTGATGGGGACAGTGAGGCCTGGGTTGCTGCAGTCCATGGGGTCGCAAAGAGTTGGACACGNAAGGCAGGAGGAGAAGGGGATGACAGGATGAGATGGTTGGATGGCATGACCAACTCAATGGATATGAGTTTGAGGGAGCTCTGGGAGTTGGTGATGGGGACAGTGAGGCCTGGGTTGCTGCAGTCCATGGGGTCGCAAAGAGTTGGACACGACTGAGCAACTAAACTAACTCCTAAGAGTATTCTGTACCCCAACACAGCATGCATCTTTAATAATTTTGTCTTTGTTTCATTTTTCATTTTATGTGTCCTTTTTAGTTTCTCTCAATCTATAGGTTCTTTCCTCTCTTATTTTTTTGTTTGTGGAGTATTTGTTGATGAAATTGGATCCCTTGTTCTTTTGTTTGGATTTTGCTGATTGTATCCACAGTGTATAATTTGATGTGTTATATTGACTTCTTTACTTCCCGAGAATTAGGCCTTATGTCTGAGGCTCCATCAGATTCCGGCTGTTTTATGTAGGCACCTGTTTCATAGGTGGTGGTGTGTCCTTTTCAACAGGAAGCACATGATAACCTCTCTTTGTGGAAAGCAACCTTGCTGTTCAGTTCTTAGACCCTGTGATTTATGCAACCATGGGGTTACATATGGAAGTACTTTAATTGCTATCATTTGTTTATTAGCTAGAATAATATTTCTATAAAGAGAAACTTCATCTTTCCTAGAGTAGTTTTTAGTACAGTTCATAAAGAAAAAGTAAGAGTATTTCTCCATTTTATTTACCAGTTTTCAGAATAATTTGTTCCAAAGCAATCTAATCCCAAATATGGAGATAAACAAGCTTTTTATCATCATCATTTTCCTTGATGAGAAGTAGGATTCTTGATATGGAAAAGTAGAGCTGTAGCTTTAGGATGGAAGATAGAAAACCCTTGTAGCTCTAAATTCATCAACTGTTGCTTTGATTTTTTTTTTAAATTTTAAATAATTAATTTATTTTTTAAATTTTACTTTACAATACTCTATTGGCTTTGCCATACATCGACATGAATCCACCACAGGTGTACACAAGCTCCCAATCCTGAATCAACTGTTGCTTTTGAACTGTGGTATTGGAGAAGACTCTTGAGAGTCCCTTGGACTGCAAGGAGATCCAACCAGTGCGTTCTAAAGGAGATCAGTCCTGGGTGTTCATTGGAAGGACTGATGTTGAAGCTGATATTCCAATACTTTTGCCACCTGATGCGAAGAGCTGACTCACTTGAAAAAGCTCTGATGCTGGGAAAGATTGAGGACAGGAGGAGAAGGGGATGACAGAGGATGAGATGGTTGGATGGCATCACCGAGTCAGTGGACATGGGTTTGGGTGGACTCTGGGAGTTGGTGATGGACAGGGAGGCCTGGCGTACTGCAGTTCATGGGGTCGCAAAGAGTCAGACAGACTGAGTGACTGAACTGAACTGAATTTTCAGTCACAAATATCAATGTAAACTTGCGGGCAACTTTACGTTTTCCTTTTTTATTGGGGTAAAATACCCATAGCGTAAAATGTACCATTTCAGTCATATTTAAGTGTACAGTTCAGTGCTTCCACTTTTTGTAGTTACGCTGTATCTGTTTTGTAAGAACATTGTCATTATATACACTCTCCCTTTTAACTCTTAAGTCTTCAAGTAAATACATGCTTAATGCCCACCCCCATTCCTTATGTCATCTATCCAGTCATCTTGCTTGTCTTGCTCGTTTGTTAGTAGATTCTTCTAGAAGGGCTTGTGAGAATAGTATACTCTGGGTTTTTGTATGCTGATGACAGTTTATCTGTAGCCTTTTATTTGAAAGTCACTTTATTTGGATAAAATGGTTGAGTCACATCTTGTTTTTTTTTAGTATCTTAAGTATGTTCGTTTTGGCACAAAGCATCACCGTCAGTGTCTGGTTGTAACAGGACTTTCTTTTTCTCTCATGAATGCCTTGTTCTTTTTGCCTAGAGCCCACAGGATTTTTTCCCCTGGATATTTTGCTGGTAATATTACTACAGTGTGTTTTAGTGTTGGTTATTCTGGATCAGTATTTGCAAGTACATGGTGTGTTCTTTCAATACATAGTGTCAAATCTTCTTTAATTCTTAATTTCAGGAAACTTAAAGTTTTAGTAGTTGTTTTATTCCCTTGTTTAGGCTTTCTTCTTTGGAGATTGCTACTTTTTTCCGGGTCATTTTGCTTCGATTTTTTTTTTTTTTTTTTAATTTCTATTTTTATTTTTTGGCTGAGTAACACGTGGGATCTTAGTTCCCTGATGAGGGATCAAACCTGCACCCCCTGCTTTGGAAGCACAGTCTTAACCACCAGACCACCAGGGAAATCCCCGCTTGGGTTCTTTATTACTTAACCTTGAAATCTTTCACCCTTTTTATCTTCTGTTTCTCTTAAGACATCTTATTTATTCACTGTGAATGATTGTTCTGATCTTTTCTGAAATTAATTTTTTCCCAGGTTTTAATAACCAGTTTCTGAATTTTTCTAATTTCTGTTGATATCTTTCATTCATGTTTTGTGTCATTTCCATGATGTATTAACTCATTTTGAGATATTTTTCATTGGTTCCCTAGGTATGTCTTTCTGATGTGCCTTTGTTTAGCTGTAGGGATCATATTTGCTCCTAATGCTTTTTCTTTTTTTAGGATCACTTTGAATTTGAGCTAGATTATTTTCTATTACCCATTTTTATGTGATTTTACTTTCCCTATTTTAAAAGGGAGATGCAGGACAGCACAGCTTTTCTGTGTTTTGTCTAGACTTCTTTCTGTTTTCAACTTAAAGAAACACGGCAGCTTGCTTTCTGAGATCTGGTTCTGCTACGCTAACCCGCCTTTGTCTGGACCTTCTGGGTTTTTTTCCTCTCTATTCTTTTTCTATTCAATTTTGATTCTGTTCCCAGTAGTTTCTCCTCAGTGTGGGGCATTGGCTAATCATTTTTTAAAAATTGTAGTTTATTTATTTGCACAGCACGTGGGATCTTTAGTTGCATCATACAGTTAGTTGCCATATGTGGGGTCTAGTTTTCCTGCCAGGGTTCGAACCCAGGCTCCCTGCATTGGGAGTGTGGAGTCTTAGCCACTGGACCACCAGGGACATCCCAGGCTGAGCAGTTTTGAAAGTGAAAAAACTAGTCAAGTTTCAGGGGCCATTATCCAACTGGTCCTCTGAGCTTCCCTGTTGACCATGAGGGTGAGGGTACGGGGCTGTCACATGTCCTGTTCTTTCCTTGCACGTGGTCTTTATTCCAGTGGTTTGGCTGTCTTTGGAAGAGGAGACTGTTTTAATTATAGTAGCTTTCTGATGGTGATGTAATAGGGCTAGTGCCCAAGTTATTGTGCTTTTTTATTTTTAAATTAAAAGATAATTGCTCTGCACAATTTTGTTGTTTTCTGTCAAATCCCAGCATGAAGCAGCCATAGGTATACATTTGTCTTCTCCCTCTTGAACCTCCCTCTCATCTCTCCCTGTCCCACTCCCTGGGTTGGTACAGAGCCCCTGTTTGAGTTCCCTGAGACATACAGCAAATTCCCATTGGCTGTCTATTTTGCACATGGTAATTTAAGTTTCCACGTTGCTCTCTCCATACATCTCACCCTCTCCTCCTCCCTCCCACCCCCATGTCCCTATTTGTCTGTTTCTCCACTGCTGCTCTGCAAATAAGTTCTTCGGTGCCATCTTTCTAGATTTCATATATATGTGTTGGTTAACAGTGTTTCTCTTTCTGACTTCACTCTGTATAATAGGCTCTAGGTTCATCCACCTCATTAGAGCTGACTCAAATGTGTTCCTTTTTACAACCGAGTGATATTCCATTGTGTGTATGTACCACTGCTTCTTTATCCATTCATCTGTTGATGGGCATCCAGGTTGCTTCCCTGTTCTAGCTGTTGTAAACAGTGCTGCAGTGAATATTGAGATGCATGTGTCATTTTCAGTTCCTGTTTCCTCAGGGTATATGCCTCTGAGTGGCACTGCTGGGTCATGTGGTGGTTTTATTCCTAGTTTTTTAAGGAATCTCCATACTGCCTTCCATAGTGGCTGTATCAGTTTAAATTTCCACCAAAAGTGCAAGAGGGTTCCCTTTTATCCACACCCTCCCCAGCATTCATTGTTTGTCGACTTTTTGATGATGGCCATTCTGACTGGTGTGAGGTGATATGATATCTCACTGTAGTTTTGATTTGCATTTTTCTAATAATGAGCAATAGTGAGCATCTTTTCATGTTTGTTAGCCATCTGTATGTTTTCTTTGGAGAATGTCTGTCTGGTCTTTCCCCCACTTTTTGATTGGGTTGTTTGTTTTTCTGGTATTGAGTTGTATGAGCTGCTTGTATATTTTGGAAATTAATCCGTTGTCAGTTGCTATTTGTCATGTTTTGTTGGATTTTTGTAGCCAATTTTGCTGAATTCTAATAGTTTTTTAAATTGATGTGTTTGTGCTTACATGTACTGAGATATATCTATGCAAACTGTGTATTTTTGTTCCTACTATTTATACCTCTTAAAAAACTGTCTAATTGTATTGGCTTGTATCTCTAGAATGTTGTTAGTATAGTGTTAGTTGCTCAGTTGTGTTCAACTCTTTGTGACTCCATGGACAGTAGCCCACCAGGTTCCTCTGTCCCTGGAATTTTCCAGGCAAGAATACTGAAGTGGGTTGGCATGCCCTTCTCCAAGGGATCTTCCCAACCCAGGGATTGAAGCCAGGTCTCCCACATTGCAGGCAGATTCTTTACCATTTGAGCTACTTGGGGAGCCCTAGGATGTTGTTTGGAGAAGGCAATGGCACCTCACTCCAGTACTCTTGCCTAGAAAATCCCATGGATGGAGGAAGCTGATGGGCTGCATTCCATGGGGTCGCTAAGGGTCAGATACGACTGAGCGACTTCACTTTGACTTTTTACTTTCATGCATTGGAGAAGGAAATGGCAACCCACTCCAGTGTTCTTGGCTGGAGAATCCCAGGGACAGGGGAGCCTGGTGGGCTGCTGTCTGTGGGGTCACACAGAGTCGGACATGACTGAAGTGACTTAGCAGCAGAATGTTGTTCAATAATAACAACAGTGAACATCTTTTTGTGTGTATTCCTGACTCTAATGGGAATGATTCTGGAGTTTTCCATTAAGAGTTTGAAGCAGACTTTAAAAAAAAGGTCTTTCAAAAAATTTGTGTGTCCTGATATAAGAACTATGTTTATTAATTTCTTAATTTTAAATCATCCATGCATTCCTGAATTAACATCACTAAAATTTGGTATTTATTATATAACTGTATAACTAGATTCTATTGGCTAACGTTTATAAATTTTTTGGTCCACTTTCATTGTATTCTAAGCATTTTTCAAGTTAAATTCACCTTCAGTGTCACTGACTTGTATTTCTATAAGTTGATTTGATGCTTCTTGTATGACTCTGGGTTTGTGAAGGTGCTCTTGAGTTTATGTGCTTAAATTCTGCCGGATCCCATTTGATCTTCTTCTCTTTTTTGGTCTTGTGCTTCTTAGTAGCCTCATTCTCTTTGAGTGAATTGAGAATATAAAACAGTTTGTGTTTATAATTTTCTTCTGATTCCCAAGGTAATCCTCCAAATTACATTCTTTAATCTGCCTATTGCATACTGTTTTAACACCCTCCCTCCAACTTTCCTGGTTCTTTCATAAGAGGCTGTTTAATGGAGGAGGGCAGGGTTCTGTTGAAGCCTGACATTTGGTCAGTAGTTGGGTGTTTTAGCGCTCTGTGTTTAAGCATCATTCAGTTCCTCCCTTAGGATGAGAAAGTTGGATACCAGCTGATTTTAATCTTTATTCAGATCTACCTCAGCTGCTTTGAGGGGATCAAGAGGAAGGTGAGGTAGCCTTTATGGGCTTGGGTGAGCAGAGGCTGAGTGGATCAGTTGAGCCCTTTCCTTGCAGGAACCTGTGTGGTAGGGGCTCCCCTGAGAGCAGACCATTCCTCCCCTGTTACTCCTGTGACCTGCTGAGGCTCACGGGGTGCCTGGGAAAATCAAAATGAGACTCAGCGTCTTCAACCTCTCCTTCCCTGCCATTCTGCAGAGTGGAAATGGCTTCAATTCAGGGTGCTTTCTGACCTTTCTGGGGCTCACCATCTATCCTCTTTCAAGTTAAAGGCTTTGTTGACATTCTTTACATTCTTCAGAACTCTCATTTCATACCATCTCTCTCTTCTTCAGAGAGAGTTGTATCCTGTTTGTCATTTTGGTCTCCCTTTATTGTGCATGGTATGTCGCCTTCGACTTTCATAGAATGGGTTTGTGGCTATTTTTGTATTTTATTAAAACTCTCCCCCAGGAAAAAGCTCTAACCAAGTATAGCAGTGGACTGAGCCAATCAGAACCTTTCTTTTGGAGGATATATGGAAAATTGGACAGGCAACAGGGAGCCTGTACGTCCACAGTTCTGTGATACAGAGTGGGGCCAAAATTATTACAAAACAGCATTCATCAGTTTCTAAATAAGTGGTGTGAAGACTTGAGGATACAGCTGCCAGCTGGTGAAGGAGAGGCAGGTCTGCAAACAGCAGTGGTGGAGCCCTACCAGTGGGGGCACTGAGTGAGGACCCATGACCCCCGAGTTCCTCCCATCACCGAGGCCAGGTCATATGCTGAGTCCTATGCTGGGACTTCCATGAGATGCTATCTTGCCTGCTTCCTTGGGCTACTCTAATTTGGTGTCTGCATCTGAAAACCAAAAGAGCCTAAAATAAAGTAGATTCTTTTAATTTCACTCTGAAGTAAGATCCTAGATCACCCAAGTATTTCTGGGGAGTGGGTAGAAAATGGGTAGGGTTTTTAGGAAAAATGAATAATGTAGTCATTGTGAAGGAGAGCAAAAACTGACAAGAAAAAACAACTGCAAATAGCATCCAGTTGAGGCTGGAAACCCTGAATTTACAGCAGCATCATACTGTTCAGTTGTGAGATTTTTCTCTAGGAATTGGCACGTAGGCACCAAGAAGCTGGCTGGTTGAAAGGATCCTGGATCAACCTGGGTGAAGGCACTGTGTGCCTAATGAACTGGATGGAGACTGTTGTGTTCTACCATAGGGTCTAGTCCAAACAGAGAAGGAATGCAGGGTGGAGTGGTTTCTGAAGATGAGAAAATTGACAGTTGTTTAGGGATTAGGGGCCTCCCAGGTGGCGCTTCCCTGCCTGGTGGCTCACTGGTAAAGAATCTGTCTGCAATGCAGGAGACCTGGGTTTGATCCCTGGGTTAGGAAGATACCTTGGAGGAGGGCATGGCAATGCACTCCAGTATCCTTACCTGGAGAATCCCATGGACAGAGGAGCCTGGCAGGCTACAGTCCATAGGGTCGCAAAGAGTTGGTCACAACTGAAGTGACTTAGCATGCACGCTAGGGATTAGAGGCCTGTTGAAATTGAAGAAGCGGTACCACGAGAAAGAGGGGAATAAGCTCCGGGAGATTGTAAAGGTGTGAGCTGTGTGATTCATAGATTTCAGAGGTGGAATGGATTTGAGTTTGTGTCATATCCTAGGTGTGACCGTGGAAGAAGAGGGATTTGACCCCTTTTGCCTGTTCCTCTTACCCATTCAGGCCATCAGTATTTATCTTCATGTTGTAAAATGTTATTCTATAGACGCAGAGCTAAAAACACAAACAAGTAGTAAACAGTGTTTATTTTCTTAAAATTACTTTAAAAAGGTTGTTTATAGAGATGTGGATTTACATAACTTGGCGACAACATTTTAAAAATGTACAGGCTATTTTGTATTATTGCACTTACTCTTTCATAATATATAAGGCATTTTATTTTACATAAATAAAGGATAATGTATAATATCATACAACAGGTGTGGTGCCAATTAAGTCAACCCTAAAATTAAATGAACTGTGTATGGGAGGATAGAAATGAAACCCAACTTATTTCAACCTTCACGGTATATCCTTGCAACTACGATATACACATTATAACAAAGTTACCATCATAGCTTATTAGATGACTGACCAGCTAAAAAAACCAAAACAATGGAAGTTTTAGTAGGACAATACCATTAGTGTTCACGTCAGGAAGTGTGGGAATTTATTAGACTAATTAGAAATACAAGTCATGCCTTGGACACTGACAACAAGTAAATATCTTTCTATCTTAGGGTCAGAGTTTAGCTTTTGCTTCCTCAAATTCCAATTGTTGAATTCCAAGGGAAGCCTTCTGGCGAGGTCCACTAGAGATAGCTGATGACTTGAGTGTGGTTCAGTGAACCAGAGGGCTGCCCTCACACTTTTTAGTTATGAGGGTTAGGAGCTCTTAGGAGAGACTGTTTCATTGCTTCAGAAGCTCCTGTCACATGGACTGTGCATCTCCATGTAGGCACAGCTAGAAGAGTAGACACAAAAAATTTTCAGCGTGGACTTCAAGTCCTCTCTCATTTAGGCAAGAAAGCAGAAGCCACAAAACTGACCCAGAGACTTAAGAACAATCTAGCATGCACCTTGCACTGACTTCCTATAGTATCCTACCTGGAACTGCAGTAGTGAAAAGTAGAAGCTAAATTAATCAGGTCTTTCTAGCAAACTCGTGAACTACATTCCATTTTGTATAACCTGTTTAAAAATGAGGAATCTGGGCTCACACCAGCCAGATAACTCAATCCCATCTGAGAACCTCCCTGGGCCAGCGCCACAGAGGTTTACTGGGATCAGTCACTCAGAAGTAGGTTAATTAAAGAAATTGCCCACATAAAACCTTTGCGTCACCATGCATGCAGGTATGCAGCTTCACCCGTATTCTCAGCACTCAGTGAGCTGGTTTGTGTCACCTGAGCATGTGGCCGGTGACCACCCAATTCTGCTCCTTTAACTTGAAAGACTGACTCACCCTCGTTCTCCATCTTCTGATTACATTTTAGTAAATGAAGCTGATGAGGGTCTGGATCGTTAAGAAAAGGTACAGTACGAGGAGAGGCCGGCCCTTTTGGTGACCAGGAACAGCAACATCGAATGGAAACAGTTACTACAAAGAAGCTGGTGCTTCAGAAGGAAGAGCAGCTGGAATGAGTGTCACAAGCAAGCGTGAGTCACAACTGTTCTGCTGAGAAACATTTTTGGCAAAAGAGAGAATTTGCAAAACAGGAAAACAAAAAGAGCAAAAACTTCAGTCACTGCAGAGCTATGTCATTACACTCAGGTCAAGGTCAGGAGAATTGATCCAATGGTTAGAAATGTTTCATTTCTTAAGCTTATTGAGAAAGGGGAAAAGTAAAAAAGACCTCTAAAAGGATTATTTTAAGCTCTTCTACTTGGATTACAATCCAAGGATACTAAAAAGATAATTGATTTCTAAAAATTTAGCTTAAATTAGTGGTTGGAGAGTACATAAAATATAAAAATGGAAACTCAGTGACAATGGTATTTTTGCCTGCTCTTTCATTGACCAGTCTTGAATTTCAGCATTTATTCAAGACAAGTTGCAAACTGGATGTAAGGTGCTTTCAGAGCTGGAACCTTCTGCTCATTCTAAGCAGCGAAGTTCATGGCTATTTAGTACAGTTTATCCAAACTGCATTCCTGTAAAATTGCCTTACGACGTACACTGTAGATCATGATCAATACTTCATGGTGATCAATAACCACCGATTAAACTGTGCAGCCATATGTTGCACATTATACTCACTAAAAATACCACTTTCTGTATTTTGCTTTTTCATTTTTGGATAATTCCTGAGCCAACCTAACCATTAGGTCATAACTGATTCTGTTTGTTCAAGGGTCATGTTTTTCTTTTCAGGATAACAGACCCTTAGCTCCTTCCACTGAATGTGCCTAAAAGCATTCTGTCATTTACTTAGAAAATTATATAAAACTAGTCCTTTTAGTTGTGACAGTTGTGTTGCCCTCAGACTTTGTTAGATCCCTAATTGCCAGGATTGATTATGTTGGGAGAGGTGGGAGGAAGGATTTGGAGGTCTCACTAAACGTTTCAAGTAAAGAAGGGCATGCCACATCTTGTGTCCCCATTAGGAAACACGACAGACAGGAGGGGATGGGCACTGGAACGAAGTGGACCCTCCCAGCCTAAGTGATCCAGGCAGAAGGCTTAGGAGTTGAGCTCCATGGCTGCTGCGTCACGTGTGAGCAAAAACGCTGGGGAGGTTGATACTCTTGCCCACACCAGTGCCTCTCTGTTGTTTCAGGAACCCACTGTTTAGAGAAGTCATTCTGACTTGCCGAAGAAAGAAATTGAGAGGAGATTCCAGGTTTAAAAAAAAAAAAGTAACAAGCACTGTTGGTGTCACTACCAGTGCTTGCTGCATGAAGAATTCCTGTGCTTTCTAATTACTAACTGCACAGGTCCCTCTGGGACAGCCTTCATGATATTCCAGGCATCGAAATGCATCAGCCCCACTAGAGATTTCCCGTTAATGGCAAGAATTTCATCTCCAGCTTCTATTGTTCCTGCTTGCTCAGCTGCACCACCTGTGAGAATAAATACAGAATGATAGCTGGGAACTTTCATAATATCTAGAATAATTTCCAAGTAAACTAAAAACTTTAGCAAGAAAAAAATCTCTAAACCATGTGCCTGCCTTTAATCTTAGGAGAAGGAAATTTTTCTTAAGACACACAAAGCATATACTCAGAAAAAGAAATGTGACCACATTAAAAAATTCAAATCTGTAACCCCTCTTCCCCTAAACATAATCAACTGACTAGGGGCAGATACTTTCATTGTATTTAGTCAACAAATAGAAGGGGGGTTACTCTTCAGCTGGGCTAAAGATCTCCAGATCAATAATCAACCCATCAAAAATTCAAATGACCAATAAAAAACAAGTTCAGCTTCTACTTGTTAATAGATATTGGCTGATATATCCAACATGCTGAGAATTAATGAGAATTATATACTGACCAGTGACCCGCAGAGATCACTTAACATATTTCTACATGAAGCTCTGTATATGTTATGGCAAGTTGATGAGCTTTGGAAAAGACAGGGCTTGCACCCCCTTCTACATACTCTTGCACATTAACATCTAAAACAATCATATTAAGAAATGCATGGAAGAAAGGACATTGAAAGAGAAAAATACCTAAGTTTGAAAAGAATTTTCTCAAATGTTTAATTGGATCTCAAAATACAGAACAGATCTTTTTGTCCTAGATTTTTGAAAATCATTGTTATTATTTGAAATGATAGTTGATTATAAAGACTGACAAAATAATAAAAATATAGGTGGAAGAAAGGAAGTTCAAACGCAACCCACTCGAGAACAAAACACTTTATACTGTTAATGACAGACAGATACTGTTATCAGAAAAGAGATGAGCCCTCACCGATGCCAGGCCTACAAAGAACAAGGAGACTTGAGTTAGTCCTAGTCATTGCTTTCTCAAGATACACATTTTTGGAAGTCTCAAAGCACTGATGTCTAACAGACCCAATTAACACACTGTTAGCATAGTTCCTGTTCTAGGAATATTAACTAAAGGCCCCAAGCAGGTTCTGGGTGTTCATCTGACTCTAAGGATATGGCGATTCCAACCAACCAAAACAGGAGGCTGCTGAGTTAGGGGCTGTAGGCAGTCACACTGGTTTGGTCTCAAGTCTGTGACTTCAAGCAGGTTAAGTTTTCTTAAAATTTCATTTTTCTCATCTGCAAGATGGTGTTAACCTATCTTGTTCCCTCAGTAGGTTTTTACACGGATCTAACGAGACGAAGCAGATGAAGGCCTTGAACCACCCAGCGCTGTGCACTCCAGAGGTGGTGCCAGCTTCTGGACTTCTTACACACGACAGAGAAGTAAACCTTCTTGTTTGAACTGTTGTTGTTTTGGGTTTTATGCTTTTTTCCCAAAAACGTCTTGCATAGTTTTTGTGTAGCACACTTTGAGGTTCCTTTCAGTTGTTCCTGCACATCAGTGGCTTACAGTACTGAACGCACATCTAGCTGTTTTTCTCGTTCAGCATGGCTTTTGAGCTGGTCCCCGTTAATGGATATTGATCCTACTTGCTTCTTGAATCGCTGCATAGTTTTCCTTTTTAATGGATGTAATGTATTTTACTCATCATTTTGCTACAGATAGAATTTTAAACTGTTTCATTGCTTCCAATTTAGCAAGCACTGCCAAATTCTTCCCCAGAGAGAGGTACCATTATATATACTTTTGCAAGAAAGTATGAGTGTTCTCCTTTCCCTACATCTTGCCCACACATTGTATTATCAGATTTATGGCCAACCTGATTTTAAAAAGATGATTCCTAGTAGTTATAATTTTCACCCAATAACTAATACTAGTTTGAGTATCCTTCCCTCTATTTGTTGACCATTTAGATTTTAACTTTTGACTATTTTCTGTTCATTTCATTTACCCAGATTTTCTCATTGTATTTCTCACTGAATTATAGTTATTAATATATTCTGGAATTAGCCTATTGTTGATGTAAATACATTGCAAATATCTTCTAGTTGCTTAGATTTTTATGAAACTTCTTGCCATTTAGAAGTTAAACATTTTATGTATGTGTATAATTTATATATGTGTAATATAAATTATACACTTTTATGGTGTATTTTTGTATGATATTTAATCCTATTAGGATTTTAAAACAATGGTTATTGTTGATATACAGGAAATTCTGTTGCTTTTTTTGTATGTTGATTGTGAACTCTGCAATCTTGGTGAACTGTTTATATTGGCTTGACATTTGATTCTCTTAGCTTTTTTCCAGTGAGGAAGGAAGAACATATAATTTGCCAATAATGACAAACTACATTCCTGTATTTCCAGTCTTCATACCTCTAATCCTGTCTTATTGTGTTACTGATATTCTTGGTAAAATGATGAAAAGAGAAACATTTTAAAAGCAGCCCAAATATAGCAAAAAAATTTTTTTGTCAAGCAGCCCAGACAGTAGTAGTGATGATGTTCTACACCTCGATGGCTGCTGCTTCACACAAGCGGTTACAAGTAATTGTTTCCTGATGTTTTTTCATCAATAAAATCCCTGATCTTCAAGAGAGCTTTTGGGAAATACGATATTTAATTCATTTATTATTCAAAGAATTTTTTTGTATTAGATTGATGTAAGAAATTGAATACTGCTGTATTTGCTTTTAGTGTTTGGGCTGAAAGGCACAGGAAACCAAGATAAACAGAAAACCTGTATCCATTAAATTTTTAAGTAAAATAAAGGTAAGAAAAAATCTTTGGGTAGAGTGTTAAGCCTGAACAAAAAAACCAGCTTTACTGGTCTCCAGAAAGATTGACGAGGAGGGAGCAATATAATATTCAGAAATCCTTGAATGGCTTTTCCCAGGAATAAATCTGCAGGCTTGTACACAAGAGCACTGGCAAGGCTTGTCTGTGGAACAGGTGCATCTTTCCCTTTCTTTCTGTCCACTTACACAGTGTCCATGGATTTCTAGCCTGATGCTAGACAGAGGCCAGCAAGATACCAGGACATTGTCTTTACTCTGCTAGAAGGAGATCTCAGGGGAACTCATCTCTCCCGGGGCTGCTTTTCCACTCTGGTGCTGCAGATGCCGAGGGATTCTAGGGCCTGGCCTCCCGGTCTCCACCTGGGTGCTGCTTTATCTGGCCCTTGGTCTTTTGGCTCACAGGCCAAAAACACCTTACTGAGCGGGGAGCTTCTTGGCCGGCAGAAGCTTCCTGTCCTGTGGCTGATCACGGTCACCCTTCACTGTGAGTGTCCTAACCATCACCATCTTGCTGTTAGGCTCAGTCCGCTCGTTATTCCATCGTCTTCCTCTTCATTGGTGCTGCCCGTCTGACTGTAGTGAGCCAGCTGCAAATTTGCTGTGTGCTTTTTTAGGTTTTCTTATGCCTGAATACTCCTATTGTTTTTCAACAGTCATGACTTCTCCAAATATTTATCTGGCATTCCGAATCATTCTCCCTTATCGCTCAATACCCTTTTGTAATTTTTATCTCTTTATTCCGTTGTGCTGCAGTTTTTAAGGTTTCTTCCTTGATTTTTATAAGTTTTCTCCTTATTTAGTATATTTTTAATTCTGTTCATTACTTTAAATACTTTCTTTGAATACTTAAATAGTTTCAGACTTTGTTTCTGCTAATGGGTTTTTGTTTGTGTGTTTTAATGTATCTGCCTGCTTTTTTTGAATACCCTCCTGTCGTTTTTCATGGATAATATTTTTCTGCCTCCGTTTTTTGATGGACTTTGCTGTTCATCGTGTCTGTTGACGATTTCCTCATGTACTCTGGATCCTTTTGTTCAGAGCCCCTGCTTAGGAGGGTTCGAGAGTCAAACTCAGGTTTTCCTGAACTTGGCTCTCTGCGACCGACTGCTGTCAAGTTAACAGGAGCAGTGTTGCCCCTTTTCCGGGTGCCGAGCGTCTAGACACCACACGGCAGAGGCTCGGCTCCTGGTCTGTGCTTGTCCTCTGCTTGCCCCAGGGACCGTGAGCAAACAGCCTGTTTCCGGCCACCACTGTGTACAGTTTGGGCGTGTGCTAGACTGCAAGAAAGGAAGATGGGAGCAGTCGATATTGTTAGAATCACTGGCAAAGATGAAATTTCTTCATGCACTTGAATAATTCATTTTGTAATCATGGGCAGTCCCAAGAATCTCTTCAGATTCCTGAGCTGAATAAGTATATTAACAATATCAATATAAATACATATTATATATATATGAAATTGGTATTGTAATATAAAATATTTCATATATAAATAGCATATGTGGGTATATATAAACATTTCATTAGTATAATTATATTATTAATATAACTGCTCAGCTCTGGGACCTAGAGAGAATTTTGAGAACTGTCCAAGATCCTAAAATCACACTGAGTTCATGAAGAGACCTCCTGTCTCCCAACTATTTTATTGATATCTACTGGCTCACATATTACTTTCTTGAAATTCAGCATTTGCAATTTTAAATGAATATGACCTTGACCAATGTTAAGTACCCCGACTGGAAATTCTGATGGCATCACTTAGCTTGCTGTATTCACATCCATACAGCTCATGGTAAGTAGGAACACGAAGAAGACAGGAACATGGGGTCAGGGATACAGCCTTGAGGCTGGAGGCACAGACACTGTAGCAGACAGCCTGGGTTCAAGCCGGGTTTGGCCACTTACTTCGGTGTGACCTTAGGTGTCTGTGTAACTCCCTGGTGGCTCAGTTTCTTCTTTTGTAAACAGGCATGATAACAGTACCCATGCTATATAACTGTTATGTGGATGAGCAACACGTGTGAAATGCTCACGACAGAGTGGATGCAGTAAAGCCCGGATGTCAGCATTAAAAATATGGTAAATTTTTAAAAACAAATTTGATTTCCAGATGGAAAGCACTGACATGCACGTAGACCAAACAGGCACTGGGCTGAGGACTGGGTTTTCTGGGAGATTACCTTTGTACACTCTTTTAACGAGCAGGGGCCCATCTCCAGACATGGATGACTTCCCTCCATCCAGACTCAGGCCCAGCCCGGCCGAGGTCTTCAGCACTTCAACACACAGAGCCTCGTGCGCAGCCGTGCTTCTCCCTGCAGCGACAGCGTGTGTTTGTTGAGCTGATGACAGTGATCTGAGGCCCTGCCTGCCCAGGGCGCCCCAGCGCATGCCCTGAGCACTCTCAGGTCCCGTCCACCAGTGTCAAGGTTGGTCTCCCCACACCTGGAGCTGTGTTCCTGCCGTCCCCACCCCTCTGCTCGCCTAAGCACCTTCTGCGAGCACAGACAAGGCACTGCTGCCCAGGCAGAAATCCCTACAGTCAGTGCACATCTCAGGGTAGACTGAAGTTACGCTTGGGGAATCAGACTTGAGTTCCTGCCAGCCTTGGCGGCTGAACATTACAGTCTGGTTCTGCCAACCTGTGATACCCAAATGCCAGGCCTCACGTGAGACATGGTGCTTCCGTCCTCCCTCTGTGAGGGGCACCCCTGCTTCTGGTTGTCTGTGTCACACACTAGCTGTCTTCATTACCATCTCCTGGCTGCACTGTGGGGAGAGCGTTTCTGTGGTGATGCCTGCTCCATAGCAACAAGCCTGTGCCTACTTTGTGTGCTAGTTTGGAGAGGCCTGGCTGAGGTCTATCTCGGGGGTCTGAATACAGATTGTAAATTTGCCTTTTATTTCCCTTCTATACTGTACCAGTGAAGGATGTCTTGAGTTGAGTGGAAAGGGCACTTAATTGCTTGGGAGGCAGGGGAAGGACCACAAACAGATTAAACTGTCCACTTGGGGATGAGACCAACATAGCATCACTGCCTTTGAATATAACGGCCATTCCTGTGGTTTAAAGAAGGCCACTCCACACGGTCTGAAAGAAACTTCCTCACGGTGGGAGGGGCACCATTTTTCAATAGGTCATTTTACTTTCAGTTAAACAGGAAAACAAGCCCATACTGGAATCACTTGGGAACCTTAAAAAGATACTGGGCCCCCATCCCTCACCCCACCCTCACCCTCAGAGTTTGACTTAATTGACCCGGGGATTTCCTGGGCATCAGGATTTTAAAAAGCTTCCTAGGCACCTCTAACATCAAGCCCAAGTGGGCTGCAGTCATTGCTTGATAAGGCATAATCACCTTATCATGGGTAAAGCATATCAGATCTGGTAGAGCCCTGGGCAGGGAGATCTTGAAGAACAGGAATACGAAGAAATAAATTTATGCCCTGAACGTGCGTGTAGTTTGGTAACTCTGTTAAAGCTGGTTCAAGGTCAGATGCCCTGAAGCTGCTATAGGAATACTTAATGATTATAAACTTGAGGACAGCCTTCTATATCTGAGTTCCTGAGTCTTACAAACTCTGAAAGCTGTTAGGACTGAGTGCCCGGTGGTTTCCTTTGACAGCTTAAGTTTCCAGGATTCCACTGAAAATACACCAAACAAGGAATTCCCTGGTGGTCCAGTGGTTAAGTGAGTGCTTTCACTGCCAGAGCCAGGGTTCAATCCCTGGTCTGAGAACTAAGATCTCACAAGCCATGTGGCCCAAAAGAGAAAAAAACAAAGTATGCCAAACAGCTGAGACACTGCAAGGGCGAAGGTTAAGCATGACAGGATCTGATAAGTAAGGTATTTGCCTGTACTGGGAAAGGCTTCAGTTTTCTAGAAGAATAAGAGCAAGACAATGGAGCAGAGGGAAGACTATGAACGCGCCCGACACTGTGGAGGCATCTGGACAGGAAGAGTTTCTTACTTGTTCAGAGGAATTGGTGCCATTCTCGCCAAAACCATCACAAATAGCTCAGGCCACTGCAGTTGCTGAACTGATTTCTTACCTGTTCCAGGCTCCAGAGGGCTGGTCTTTCTGGACACCAAGCCCTTCCCGTTGGCTGTGGGAGGCTCCTGCCGGCTGGAGGGCCTGGGCTGATCACTCCCTTTCTTGATGACCAGGAGGACCTCTTTGTGCAGCTGTGCCTGGTGCAGAGCCTTCAGCACGTCCCCGTGGGCTAAGCCAGCCAGTGAGGCACCGTTGAGGGACAGCAGGAAATCCCCTCGGCTCATAGTCCCTTCCTGAGAAGCTGCCCCCTGAGAAAACACCCTGTGGACCTGCGACGAGGGGAGGACAGAGCCAAATTCACTTATGACGTCCAGAAAAAGCAAAAGCGCCAATCTGTAGTAAGATGTTTTTGATGGCAAGTTTTCCATGTGATACCAACACTCGGCTTACCAAAAACATTCCATGTGAGAAACAGGATTAATAAAAGCAGCAGCAGCACCTCAGTAGTTTCACTCTTATTCTTGCCAGCGTCCAAAATGGGCCTTGGCGCTCCATGTGAGCGCCCAATCACTTTAGTCGTGTCCAACTCTTTAAGACCCCATGCCATGGGATTCTCAAGGCAAGAATACTGGTGCTCCATGGGGCAATAAGAAAAAAGATGAACAGAACTGGGTCTCGCCCAAGGAAGCTGACCTCCCTATTGGTTTCAGAGGCTTCTTGAGTGATGTAAAATTTTAATCTTGAGAAAACAGATTTAAAAGCAAATGCAGGTTTTGGTCCATTAGTTCTAAGGTCCATCTTAAACCAATAAAAGGTTTAGGTGAATATGAGGATGTAGACAACTGTTCATAATGCAGCAGCATCTTAGGTCACTCGCTGTGTGTTAAAAGTGCCTGTGTTTCTCAACGAAAACACCACATACCACTTTCCCCACTTTGTTTTGCAGGGGGGCGGGGGTGGTGATGGTGGTGGTGTCCCGTCACCGTTCTTTGAACCGACCACCATGAATTCTGTGCTGATTAAGTTCTCAGGCTGCTGCAGGACTGACCCGGCAGCATCTCGACGCTGTCACTTACCACAGTTGATTTTGGCTGCACATCTGTCCCTCCTGCCACGCTGAATCCCAGACCTGAGCCTTCTTTTTTATTCAAGACTATGAAGCAAATATCTTCTTTGTTCTGGTGAAAAGAAACAGAAACCAGTATATTTCCTGTGCCGGAGTAAGCCAAGTTTTGAAGACATCCTCCCCACAGTACTGCGGAGCTTGTCACTGCTAACCTAACCCTGGTGGTTAGGTGCTTCCACACAGTATTGGGAGTGGAGGGCCCATCTCAAATACCCTGCATTCCTCCTGGATGGTGCTTATGCAGAGTTTCAAGGGTCCATCTTATAGCTCTAGGATCACAGGGAAGGTCATATGAACCAGGATGGGGGCAGGGACACGGGACACTTAGAAGCCATTCTCAGCACCAGATGGTGTGTTCCCAAATCTGATCATAGCACATAATTCAATCACGAAAGGATTTCTTTACAGTTTTCTCAGTCTACAATTGAGCAAAGCCCATGTTAGTAGCAGAAGTATAGGTGCCAAGATGGGATAAGAGCACATTGAAGCCATAAGTTTTACACCCCCTCAACCCCACCATGTTCAGCTCATTGGACTTTAGGTACAGTGAATGAACTGGTAGTTAAAAAATCACAGAGTATTTTGAAAAAATGAAAAGTACATATAAAACTGTCAACTCACTGGGACTAGAACATTCTTAGTAACTGAGTCCTAGGGTTAAATAACAGAAGATGTTCCTGTGTTTTAAGCATCAATTGAAAGGTACCTTGGAATAAAGATTTCAAAATAAAATGATCTGGGCTAATTATTCTGAATTTTGACTTCCCTCGACTTCCTTTGCCCACATGCCAGATATGATTCAGCATCATTTTAAAGAGTTGCGTTGCTAGGTTTCCCTTGAAGTAATTGATTTATAATCCATCAATTCAAGGTGTTCTCAAGCTCAGCAACAGAAAAAGAATCTAACAATAACCAGGCTGGCTGCAACAAAGAAAGTGAAAATGTTGAAAGAGAAAACCACCTCTTTGTTTTGCTGGGCAAAGCAACCAATGTTTAAAAAAACTGTCTAGTATGAGTTCTAAAGAGTAATCCCAAGCATTTTTACACCACTCTCAAGAGGTTCATTCAAACCTAAGCTGACTAGAATATCCAGCAGAACTTTGGGGGGTTGGGGTGTTTACTTCATGGGCAAGTTTCAAGCATATATACACTCAGATGCTGGTCACTGGAGAGGAGTGATGATTAGGCTTTCCTCACAAAAACAGGAATATGTGGTCTGGGAAATGATCTCTGTGCTGCTTCTGGGAAATGGGATGGTGAACTAGAAATACTGCTCAGATATTTAAATACCTTATTGGAGCAAAGAAAATATTTAAGAATGAGACTCTCCTGCATTCTGGGATATATCACCAAAATTTTAATTTATTCAGATTTTTTCTTGCTCTAGTTGTGTTTGTGGATACAAGTGTGCTAGAGACCGACTGCTAGGCTAAGTGTTGCCTCTCCAAAAAGATTAGCACAGCATCAGCAAAGCTAGACGGTCCTCAAGAGCGCGCCAAGATCTGCACGTGTTGAAGTGTCAAGCCCAGAGCTATTTCCTGACTCAGTCTCTCATAGCGCCCTCCAGAGGCCACAGAAAGTCAGCACAACACCTGCGGATCATACTGGGAAAAAAGCAAGGTTACTGAAGATGGCAGAGAAAGCACATCTCTACTCAAGGCTTCTCTCCAAAATTAACTGAAGACAATAAGAAAAAAGGCAAAAGAAAGCTGCATTCTGATCAAAGTCGGAATAATCTTCAGCACCTGCTGGTGGTGAATACGGATCCAGGGTGAGGAGGTGAGGGAGGCCGGGAGATGACCCCAGGGTGGCCTTTAGCACACTGTCCACACCAGAGTTGCTGCTGTGTTTGTGGNAAAAGGCAAAAGAAAGCTGCATTCTGATCAAAGTCGGAATAATCTTCAGCACCTGCTGGTGGTGAATACGGATCCAGGGTGAGGAGGTGAGGGAGGCCGGGAGATGACCCCAGGGTGGCCTTTAGCACACTGTCCACACCAGAGTTGCTGCTGTGTTTGTGGTCCCTGACAATGTGCCTCTCAAGTGTGTGAGCTTGGTTGAGGCTTTTTGGTTTTCCCCTCATATCTAACACACGTCTGGAGCAAAGAGCCCGGCAAAGTATGAACCCACTGAGCCACCTTGATGCAAAATCCAAGAGTAAGCCTTTCATCATTTGTAACAAGTCGACGAAAGAAGGGAGCAGATGGAACAGTCCCTCTTCCTGAAAGTAAAAAATGCCCAATGTCTCAAGATGTTTCCTAACTGCACAGACCAAACCAGGGACAGAGACGCCAAAGGGAGTAGAAGCTGAAAGGGACTGATCTCTATTCCTCCCCATCTCCTCTCCATTCTGGTTCATCCCATGTTAGATGCCAACGTCACATCTGGGTACCCTTCTGGGTAATGTTAGAATTTCTGGAGTGGTGTTCTCAGGTGGTATCAATGACCAGGTATATTACCACTCAAGAAAAATTGTTCATATTTGCTTTTTTTTTCCTCTGGATAAAAAATATTCATTTATTTGGGTTCAAATCTTAATGAATCCTTCTGAGAAATTAACATGCTTCAGAGAAGTATTCTAAATATGAACCATGGTTTCTTATTGTTTACTGTCACATCCAGTTTATTGAAAGGCTTGACTTGTAATGACTAATCCGCTTCTTTGAAGGTCTTGTAATTGGGGCCAGGGTGGGACTGTTAGTAACTAGGTTGTGTCCAACTCTTTGTGACCCCATGGACTGTAGCCCACCAGGCTTCTCTGTCCGTGGAATTCTCTGGGCAAGAATACTGGAGTAGGTTGCCATTCCCTTCTCCAGAAGATCTTCCAGACCCAGCGATCAAACCCGGGTCTCCCGCACTGCAGGCAAATTCTTTACCATCTGAGTCACCAGGGAAGCCCCAGGGTAGGGCTACACAGCTGTTAACTCTCGTTTCTCCAGCAGATGGCTCCCTTGACGGGCAGTTATGTCACTTAGGTGGACAGGTACTCGTGGCCAATTCCCCACCGTTCCAACATGCCTAGTCCTGTTGGAAGCGCCTGCTGCAGACAAACTCCAGGTGTGGGGGTGCTGGGGAAGATGGTAACTGGTTGCTCCTGGGGGATTAAAACACCAGTTTGGCACTGAAAAATTCAACACAAGCAAGCTTCTGAAACAAGCTGCAAGCAATCGAGACAGATCAGACTGAGCTGCTGAACTTGCCACACGGGACTTGGGAGAAGGGCTCTCCGAGGTCCTCTAAAGCTTGTGGCACACGCCTGAGCACCGAGGTGGCAGCAGTCCCATCTTCCTGTTTTCTGTAGTTGTTTTTTTTTTCACTCCCAAACTCTAAACTTTTAATTTCGTATTGAGGTATCGTCGCTTAATAATGTTGTGGTTTCAGGTGCACAGCGCAGCACACAGGGATGCACCTCCCCATTTTCTCTCTTTCACTCACCTCTGATTGTGCTTTCGCTTCCTGAATGAGAGAGAGGACCGTAGACCTGGACCCCACTGACGACAGAACGGACTGCAGTCTTTGCTGATCCCCTGCTGAGACCAGGAGTTGTTGCAGACTAGAAAATAAAAACATATTGGAAGAATGGTAAAGGAAAAACCCTCGCCACTGTACTGGGATGCATTAAGAATGATCTTTCTGCTGCATTGCAGGTATTTTCTGATTTTCATGCTCTCATTTGGCCAGAACTCCATTTCAGACTGAAGAAGCTCAAACGCTCAACAGGAGCTTCATTCACTGCCAACAGCAGTGGGAATTCCTATGGACTCTAGGATCCCTCCGAGATGTTAGGGACCAATGCTGAACTTGAACAGAAAATTTCAGACATGTTAAATATTCTGAGGGCTCCAGTGAAATATTTTAAAACATACTAGAAGTTTCCTGTTTGACTTCAGTCACTTTCAAAGGTTCTAATCCTCCGCAGATGGTCCCGTTTCCCTGTCCTACCATGTCCTTGCTCTCTCTCTCGCTCGCTCTCTCGCTCTCACTCTGTGTTTTTGCAGAGTGCCCTGTCCTACAAAAGCCTCTCTTTAGAGCAACATTTTGGGAAACACTTTTCCCTGCAGGCACTTTATTTTTCCAGTATTAAAAACAAAAATTGGAGGCTGGAATAGAAAAAGGACGTTAGTGGGATTTATTCAGTGTAATCTGAATAAAGTCTGTCATGTAGCTAATTGTGTGTTGTTTCAATGTTAACTTCTGACAAACGGACTGTGGTTACATAAGATGTTAACTTGAGCAGCTAGGTGAGATGTAGATGGGAAGTTTGCACTATTTTTGCAACTTTTCTAAAAGTCTAGAACTAATCCATTAGAAAAAAATTACATACAAGGGGAAGAGTAGACACTTACTTAACTGACCAACTTCTTCCGGAAGGCAGATCCTGGGTGGTCTCACCCACATCGTGTGTTGAACTGGATGCTCTGGGGTCAGTGGCTCTGGGACAGGGCCTTTCTGCCCCATCCTCGGGGCATGAAAGGGCAGTGGACCCAGCGAGGCCCCCAGCAGGGGAGCCAAGTGACCTCCGGGGGACAATTTCCAGTTCGGTTTTGAAGAGCACAGCGGATGGCCCCCCCGAGAAGTCCTCGTTGCAGAGCTTGTCCAAGTCGGGCATGCTTAGGGCTCTCAGCTCCTGGAGCTTCGAGCGGGACAGAGCTGAGGCCTGCGTGTGACGCACCGAGGACTTGTTCCTCTTGGCGGGAGAGGCGGGGGTTGCGGTTGGGGCAGGGATGCCCGAAGGACCAGGTGGTCTCTTGGGGTCTGAGTCAGAGCCCTTGTTACGGGCATCTGCTGGGGTCTGCCGGGAGACGGTCAGCGTCATGCTGGACGGGGACTTGCTCACTGGGGGGATGACGGTGGTGGCTTCACCTTGGCTTTCGCTGCAGGAACTCAGGCTGCGTCTCAGTGACCTCACCGTTGGGTCACAGGAGTGGCCGAGGGTCCCAGAAACCACGCTGCCGGACGACCGTCTCCCAATGGGAGGCTTGGAGCTCACCGACAAGAAGGCGGCGGCCCCGGCCTTGGCTGTGGGCCGGTCAGAGTGGGCCAGGTTCTCGAAAGACTTGATCCTCTGCTTCACAGAGAAGAAGGAGGTGGATTCATGGGGCCAGTTCTGTGGGGAGTAGTGATGTCTCCTGGTGACCGTGACTCTGTCTGTGAGCTGGCAGCTGGTTTCCTGGGCAGACAGGACGTCCGCTTCGTCTGTCGTCGGAAGGTTCCCCGAAGTCTCCAGCAGGGGCTTTACGCTGTATACACCCTGCCCATTAGCCAGGCTGAGAACGGCGCCTCTGGACACCTTGGCCTCGAGGAGGGCCCCGCTGGTGCCAGGCATCTGGCCGTCCCGAGGGGTGCGCCCTGGGCTCTGTGGGGCATGGCCCTCCCGGCCGAAATGACTGGAGAACTGGGCCGGCATGGAGTAGGTCCTGGTCGCTGGCCTCGGCGTGAAGTAGGGACGATCGTCCAGCACTGGGCCCACTGGTGTGCCGTTCCTGGGCACCCCCAGGGCGTCGGCCATCTGGCCGGGATTGGCCTTTCTAGCCAGCAGCTGCGGGGAGGAAGAGGAGGAGAGTCTTGCTAGGCTGATGGATCGTTGCTGTGCTTCCAGCTCCACCTGGGAGACCTGGGTTGGGAGTGAGGATGGGTGGTTTGGGGAGGACTCCCCTGGCCGGTGACAGAGCCCAACCTCACTCTCCTGACAGCTGCTCTGGGACAAGAGCCCCCACTGCAAGTCCCTTTCAGCCGGCATGTCACCACATGTGCTCTTTGGCATTCTTTCAGAAGGGATCTCAATGATTTTCAGCTGCTTGGTTCTTTCTATTTTGCTTCTTTTGTCAGCAGTCACCCCGGGCAGGGCTGCTGCTGCTGTGGAGTCCGTTTGGCTGGACAGGGACCACTCACCCTGCCCGGGAGTGGGGACCTCCCGCCTGCCGGCCACCGTGGACATGCCACTCCTCGGGGCCACGGGACTTGCTGGCCCCAGGGATGCCAGGGGAGCCCTGCTCTCTGGACCACACTTGGGAGGGCTGGGGGCAGCNGGTTTACAACTTAAACCCACTGGTGGTGAAGCACAAACACCCATAACATGTGCAAAGCCAAGCCTATATTTTCAGAAAGACATGGTGTGTGAAAAGTGGCTTCAATGACAGAGACAAGCAAACACATGAGATATTCTTTAGGAATGGCAGCCTCACATCTACGTGCAGCCCCACAGGCTAGATGCTTGGTTTTAATGGTGCTCAAAGTTCTCAGTCAGTAAGCTGGCAAGTTATCATACACTTCTATCTAAAAGATTGTTGTAAACTAATATCAAATTTATTTCTCTCTCTCTTGCTCTCGTTTCTTTCTCTCTCAAACTATCCTGAACTCATCTTCAACTCCAAGAAGGCACAGCCAGGTCATTTTTCAAGTTGTTGATAGTGTCTATTGGGAACAAATAGAGCTTGGACATTCTCTTGTCTTAAAGCTAGTTTCTGGCTTTGGACTCCTGTGTCATGGTCTATTTTTTGGAGTAACAGTTCATCAGAAATACCACAAAGGTGCACAAGCTGAACCTTGCACAGCAATATGGTGCAGGAAAGAACTCCCTTATAACAAAGTGCAAAGCAGCCTGTGAACACACATTTTCACCTCTCACGGACAGCCGATCCCAGGAGCGCACAGGGTATTCCATTAAAGGAACCTCATACACAGGTTTAAAAAGGCAAGCAGTACTGAACCCATGTGTTATGTGCCTTTTCTGTAAAAGCAATTACAGATGTTGCCAAACAAGTGAGATAATCTGTTTAAAAATCACCTGGCATAACCAAGACTCAACTAGGTGAGGTTTTTCGTTTGTTTTCACCTGGGAAAAAGGTAGAAACGTTAATATGATCGGTCATACTCTTGAAAATCTTTAAAGATTACTTAAAAGACAGATCAATTCAACAGGTTGAAACTCCATTCTGATGACCTCTATTTATTGTAAGTGAATACATACGAAAATACAGTATTTAGGAGAAGCAAGTGCTATTAACCTCTCCTATCGATTTTTTTCCTGCCATTTTGCCCCATTCTACTAGCATTGCAGGATGAATTTCAATCAAGTGAACACATGGCATATCCATTATAAAAATGCTCTGCTAGAATTTTACATTGTTGGGAAATGAGACACAAACACCACCTGGGAGTTGACCCTTCCTCTGAGAAAGAAATATTCTGCCATTAAAACATGAAGCCTGGTCATGGCTTATCATTAGGACACAGACTTCTGGGATCGCTCTGCCTACAAAAAAGGAGATTTCAATTTATTCTTATCACTTTAAAGGAAATAAGCTGGTTAAACACAATATAACTGGACCAACTAAACTGAACAGTCACAGCATTTTTGAAGGTAACTAGTAATAGTATGATTCAATCATTCCATGCAGGAAGTATATTAATAAGGAGGAGAAAAAATCAGGATTCACAAACAAGTTCTGGGGATCTAAGGTACAGATTGGTGCATATAGTTAATGAGACTGGGTTATATACTTGAAAATTGCTAAGAAAGATGCTAAATGTTCTCATCACATGCACACATACTAGGCCAATACGTGAGGTGATGGAGGTATAAAACATCAGGATTCACCAACAAGTTCTGGGGATCTATGGTATAACAGCATGGTGCCTATAGTTAACGAGATTGTGTTATATACCTGAAAATAGTTAAGAAAGATGTTAAATGTTTTCAGCACATGCACATACACTAACTAGGTCAACATGTGAGGTGATAGAGATATTCATTAACATTGTTTGGCAATCATTTTGCAATACATAAGTGTATAAAATTATCATGTTGTACACCTTCAATGCACACAGTTATCAATTATATTTCAATAAAGCTGGGAGCAAAAAGTGCTTGTCTAGTATGTTTGGGTGTGTCAAAAATGGTAGGTGCTATGGGGCTGGTGGAAGATGTTTATGTATTCCAGCCCCAAGCAAGAATGCACTGTAAACACTCAGGAATTTTCAAGGCAATTTCAAAGATCAAGAGAATAAGACAGATATTTAAAAACCCAAAGATATCAAGCCACTTCTCATATAATGTCTCATGTAATCCTCACAACAGTTATTCAAGGTAGGTATTCATATCCCAAGTTTACAAAAGAAGAAAGTGAAGCTCAGGTTATGCGAATTGTCCAAGGTCCTGAGTAAGTACTGGATTCAGCCCAAGTCTATCCAACTACCAAGCCCAGAGCCATAGCCACTCAGGCATTTGCTTCACATCTTGCCAGGGGGCAGATTCTCCTAGAATCAGAGCTCACTGAGGACCACCAGAAGGTTCTCTCCTACCTTCTTTAAGTCTTCCATCCTCTGCAGCCGATCCATTTGGGAAAATGGTCTTGACAAAAATCCCCATCTGTCCTCGAATGCAGTCTCGACCTCCAGCAATGCTAAAGCCAAGGCCCTGGATGCAGAGAGTATGGGGGTCCAGGTTGTCAGTGCACTTCTTCACTGAGGGCACCCCCCAGTGTATAGTATTTTACTCAGAGTTGAGCTAAAGTGAAAGTGTTAGTCGCTCAGTTGTGTTTGACTCTTTGCAACCCAATGGACTGTAGCCCATCAGGCTCCTCTGTCCATGGAATTCTCCAGGCAAGAATACTGGAGTGGGTTGCCATGCCCTCCTCCAGAGTCTTTCTGACTCAAGGATCAAACCTGGGTCTCCTGCATTGCAGTTAGATTCTCTACCATCTGAGCCACGAGGGAACCCTGTAGAGTTGAGTTAGTAGCTGCAAATTTATATGTTCCCCTCACCATGATCCTCTTCAGATTCACTTGCATTATGCTAGCTACACATTATATTAAAGGGTGAAAAGTTTTAGGTAAATATATGAAATTGCTGACATTTGACAATCTTTTAATCTCCAAAGATGTCAATTTCACATAGATCAATTAATAGTTCATAGCTGTACAGGTGCCATATCTGTTTTATTCTTTTACTTTTGTATAATATCAAATGGATATCAAAATGGCTATTTTGATATTCATGTAACTAATTGTCATTATTCTTCTTATGATAATGGAAATGCCATGAAATTCATTCAAAAGGATAACAAGGGGGTGTTCCTTGAAGCAGTAGAGTCTGATTTTCTTTCAGTAGTGGTACAAGCTGGGGCATTTACCCCACCCTTGATGGTGCCCTAGCTGCCGGGTGATGACTCCCGAAATCAAAAGGGCAAAATGGGTTTGATGATGTCACCTGCAGGGCCATGGGAAAGAATGCCAGGGTATCCACGCAAATCTACCCAAAGGCCACTCACTTGATTCTTCTTTATACCTTTACCCTTATTTTATGTAAAAACAACACTAAAAAGGAATCATTTAAAATATATATACTAGCATTTACCTAGAGAGCAAAACAATGCACACGAAAGAGCTCACCTTGCCCTTTTCTTTGTACAGCCCAATGATGGAGATGACTGATGGCCGAATGAGTCTCCAGGGAGATTCCACCTGAGTTGTGCTTAGTGAGCGGGTGGACTTCTTCACAATGTGGTATTCCTAAAAGTCAGCACATGAGGTCAGAGATCATCTCACTTATCCTGTTGTGGTCCCTGGTATAAAAATATACTCAGATTTGGGAAACCTCAGCTGTCTTTTATGTTAGATGGCCATTGGCCTGTGGTCCATACCTGGCCCAGTGGGTTAAATAAAGCTAATTATAAAGCACATTGGAGGAACAGCCCCAACTGTGATGGACTGCCACGTCTTCTTTCCCCACATAAACAGCCCAGGCTGCACCTTCCTCGAGCCTACTCCACATATCCTACTGTTTGCTTCCTGGAGTGGAGTTAGGGACTGGAAACTGAGTGGCCTTGGAGATGTAGAATGAGCATCCTCTAGTCAGGTTCTCCACTGGAAGTCACCCCTGCCCCCACTCCAAGTTCACAATCATGGTTAGCAAGTAGCTCATCATTTCAAGTTCAATTCACTCACTCAGAACTCAGCAAGCTTTTGTTTCTTATAAAACCCAAACCGCAAACCCAGACAACTGTTATTCTGTATAAAAAAATCCCTCTGAGAGACTACAGCAGCTTCAGCTCTGATCCCTCACATTTGGAAAATAAAATACTTTTCCACAAGCCACACTTTCCCTTTCTGGCACGCAGCAGCTCAAAATCTTGATCTCGTTTCCCTTTCCATCACCCACCAAGTCCACGTGTGTAAGCAGTGCAGACCATTCATAATAAAATCAAGAGAGTAAATGAATTTATTGCTAAAGCACTGTGACAATCTAGCTCCTTGCTATTCTTTTTAGAATAATACATTTCTTAAATGACATAGATATTCTAGCATAAACAACAAAAGTATTTCATGTTTAAGATGAGAAAAAAGACACTAGAAAATAGTTTTTATCCTTAATCAGCATATTCTACATTCAAAGCTAGAAATGAGATCTCCTAATGATATTTTCGTATTCCTGGCAGCTTAGAACAACTATATCTTGCAGTTTTACATAATATCTGTCAGCTATGTTGGCCTCCCAGCCTCTGATTCATTAAAAAAAAAATGATGTTGGCATGGCAAGGTTACCACCCTTTTACTGAAACTATTATGGATATACTTTGGCCACCTGATGTGAAGAGGCAACTCATTGTAAAGACCTTGTTGCTGGGAAAGACTGAGGGCAGGAGGGGAAGGGGACGACAGAGGATGAGATGGTTGGATGGCATTGTTTGACTTGATGGACATGAATCTGAGCAAACTCCGGGAGTTGGTGATGGACAGGGAAGCCTGGAGTGCTGCAGTCTGTGGGGTCACAAAAAGTTGGACACGGCCGAGCAACTGAACTAAACAATTATGGAAATAGCCAGGCATAGCCCTCGAATATAGAGGTTCATGTGCAGACTCACAAGGGAACTCTTTCTCTGATCAACAACCTCCAGCAGAGCCTTATTCTATCTGCCCTTCAGGAATCAGAGGCCAGCAGGCTTCACTCTTTTGAAGAGTTTTAGGGGTCTCACTGCCCTTCTAGACTTCTGTCATCCCATTTGGCAGCCATGAGCCACCTGTGGCCATCTATATTTAAATTAAGATATATGAAAATTAAAAATGTATTCCTCAGTCTCTCTAGCCACTTTTCATGTGCTTAAAAGGCACATGTGGCTACCATATTGGGTAGTATAGACATAAAACATTTCCATCACTGCAGAAAGCTTTATTGGATAGCTCTAATCTAGACAATACTTTTTATTGGAGGGATAGTAGGAGAGAGAAAGAGAGGAGGAAAGAGGAAGAGGCTTCCCTATGGCTCAGCAGTAAAGAATCCACTGCCCATGCAGGAGATATGGGTTTGATCCCTAGGTCAGGAAGATCCCCTGGAGTAGGGAATGGCAACCACTTCAATATTCTTGCCTGGGAAATCCCACGAACAGAGGAACCTGCTGGGCTACAGTCCATCACTTCAGAAAAGAGTAGGATGTGACTTAACGACTAGACAACAACAACAAACCTTAAAAACTAATCAACGAAAATGGAAGGCAGGAAGGAAAGAAAGAAAGGCAAATCCTGGGAGAAAAAGAAAAAGGCAGAAAAAAGAAGACAGAACAGAAAGAACAACTTGAAGAGGAAAAAATAGCTTCTTCTTTAAAATCTTGCATTGGCTTGTGTTTCTTGGTTCCTAGAAGCCTGTTCTGCGGTTCAGTCGCCAGGTCATGTTCAACTCTTCACGACCCAGTGGGCTGCAGCGCACCAAGCTTCCCTGTCCCTCACCATCTCCTGAATTTTGGAGATAGATAGTTTCTGGTTATAAGGACAGTCAGGTTTCCTCGTGAGTCAGTTAAGAAATCAGCACCTTAGTGCCGGACATCCTTGGCCAGGACAACGGTAGACCTGCTCTCATTTTCCGCACTAACCAAAACAGTCTGACAACGTGGCTCTCCTACGGCTTCTTGATCTCCCCGTTGATCCAACTGGATCATGCTGCTCAGGACACACACTTGTCTGCAGACATGAGTTTTAACCAGGCCTCATGCAAATTTTCTACTCTGCTTTTTCTCATTGCCCCAACTCCAATTGCCCTTGGGGGATTCAGCACAAGACAGCCTAATCAGCAGTGGCCTCTGAAACACAGGCACTTTCTAATTGTATTCAGGTCAGGCCAAACTCCCTGCACAGTGATTCTGGTGTATTGCTTGGAACTAAATACTCAGCCTCTTTGGGACTTAGCTACCCTATCCGTAAAAATGTGAGACACCCAAAGCCAAGAGCCCAGCCTGGATGACCTGAGCTAGGGCTTCCAGAATGCCAATACTCGAGTCTCCATGCACTTAAGGGTATCACAGCTGCCACTCCCTCCTCCCCCCATCTCTGCTTCACTGAGGCCTGGGGTCCAGATGCCAGTGACTCCTCTGTGCTCTGGCTGATGGTGCCAGGGCTGGAAGAACACTCCACAAGTTCCCAGAGACTGAGCCTGTTTTTGACTTGGTTATGAGATATCTACCAGGTGTTGGCTGGGTTGAGGACGACGAAGTTGAGGGGAGCCCTTGTGCAGGGTTGCAGAGTCCCGAGCTCTGGTGGGGATGGAATATGAACATCCCCAGCCCCCTCTGCAGTCTCTTCTGACCTTGGATGTTGGAGCCGTTACTGTATAAGAGGTAGGATCCAGGCACACACCACAGCCACCCCCCGCCACGTGTCCACACCCACCTACCCACCAGGCTCTGCCGACACACCCACTGAACAAGAGACGGTGGCTGACCACAGCCGGGGAGGCGCCATTGTCTCCTGGCAACGCAAGTGCCTCTCGGTTCCAAAACACACAGTGGAAGAGAATCGAGATTTTGAGATCCAACAAGGGATTTTTTTTCCCCCCTTCTCTTCTATTTCCAAATATTAAGCTGACTTCTCTCTAGCCTCTCTAGATAGACCTTACTGACTATACTATATCTCTTGTCCTAAATACTTCTGGCCCTCATACACAAACAGGTCTTCAGAACATGAAGCGCCTGCTGGCCTCTGAGAGAATTACAGAAAACCTGGAGACACAGGGTTCAAAACGCGGTCTTCTGCCCCTGGCCAAGTAGCTGTGCCTGGATAAGAAAGTCAGGGGCTCCACAGTGCTGTGCTACCTGTGATGTACCCGTTGAGTCCAGGAGCTGGGGAAGGGAATGCTTCCGGCCATCTCGGGAGACCTCTAACATCCTGGCCCGGGGGTCACCATGTCGCACCATCAGCTCATTATATTCTTCAACAGACTCTAGACGGTGTACACCACCTGGAAAAAACAGGGAAGACATGACGAGATGTAGAATGAAGAGCATCTTAGGCGCATGTATAGGTATAAACCTGTTGCATTCACACCCACATTCGTGAGTGCTCAGATGGCCTGGAGGCCAATACTTTCAAAGCACCTGGCTCATCATGTTCTCTTGTCAGGTTCTGCATGAGCTTGGTGTGTGCTGAGGCCATAATGCCAGACTCTGAAGAAAGTGCTAGTTTTTGAAGTGACCAGTTTGGATATATGCTCAGTTTGTATATATTTAATCCAACTAAGATGTAGCTTTGGTTGATAAGGCGATAAACAATGGTGAGAATGCTATCAGTGGATGGGTTTTTAGTGATGGAGGAATATCACTTTGTGATTGGTAGTAGATGCTTGGGGTAGAAGCTTTTTTTCATGTATAGCAATGGACATTTAAACAAACTTTTAGTTAAAGGATAACTTACAGAAAAGCGCACAAATCATTAACTGTACATAGCATTCCATGAAATTTCACAAAATAAACCTGTCAATAACCAACATCCAGACTAAGACACAATCACCAGGTCTCCAAATCCCCTTTTGTGCCACTAAACACTGCTCACTTCAAACATCATAGGTTGTCGTTTAGCTGCTAAGTAATGTCCGACTCTTGGCTACCCCATGAACTATAGCCCACCAGGCTCCTCTGTCTATGGGATTTCCCAGGCAAGAATACTGGAGTGGGTTGCCATTTCCTTTTCCAGGGAGTCTTTCTGACCCAGGGATCAAACCTGCGAGCTCCTGCTTGGCAGGTGGATTCTTCACCACTGAGCCACTTGGGAGGTCCGAGGTCACAGATTATTTTTGCTTATTTGATATAAATGAACACATACGACATGTTCATTTTGAATCTGGCTCCTTATTCTCAGTATTTGTGAAATTCCATCGTGTTGTTGCATGCCAATAGACTGTTTACCCCATTTTTGCACACTGTTTCATCATATAAGCACACCACGATTTATCTATCCATTCTATTGCTAATGGACATTTGATTTCTTTCCAGTTTCAGACCTAGAATAAGGGTCAGAAAACATTTTTCTGTAAAGGCCAGACAGTAAATGTTTTAGGGTTTATGAGTCACAAATGGTCTCAGCACACATTCTTTCACTTTTTTTAGATGCACTAAAAATGTAGAAAGCATTTCTATCTGTGGGCCATACTAATACAGTTGTGGGTGGTAGTCTGGTGACCCTGATCTAGAATATACTGCTGGACATTATGTGCATGTTGTATCTGTTGGATCTATCTAGAATGAGTGTGGCTGGGTTATAGGCAAGCATTCCCTTTCACCAAGTGGGATCACCAGGGTGCATTATGGCTTGTTCCTCCACATACTTGTTACACTTACTAGTGCCAGTCTTTCTAATTTTGGCCACTCTGCTGGAGTGGATAATAATGGTATTTCACTGTGGTTTTTAATTTACATTTCACTAAGGACTAATGGAGATCAAACTAAAGGAGGTGAAACCAGTCAATCCTAAAAGAAATCAGTCCTAAATATTCATTAGAAGGACTGATGTTGAAGCTGAAGCTCCAATACTTTGGCCACCTGATGCGAAAGGGCCAACTCATTAGAAAAGACCAACGCTAGGAAAGATTGAAGGCAGGAGGAGAAGGGGACAACAAAAGATTAGATGGTTGGATGGCATCACTGACTCAATCGACGTAAGTTTGAGTAAGCTCTGGGAGATGGTGATGGACCGGGAAGCCCGGTGTGCTGCAGTCTTCGGGGTCACAAACAGTTGGACATGACTGAGTGATTGAACAACAAAGGATTAATGAGACTTTTCAAATATTCATTGAGAGTTTTTCTTTTTTAAGGTTGTAAACAGGCTGTTCAAGTCTTTTGCTCTTTTATCCCTTTATCCTTTTTTCAATTGGACTACTAGAAAATTTTGTTTTTTTTTCCTTTGCTCATTCTTTTATTGGGTTTTTCTCTGTTTGTTTACAGGAATTTTATTTTTTATTAGTAATATATTTTGGATATGAGTCCTCTGTGGAATCTATGTATTACAAATATCTTTTCTGACTTACATTCTTTCAATGGTATTTTTTGACAAACAAAAATTCATAATTTTAATGTAGAACATCATATCATATTTTCCCTTTATGGTTGGCACCCCTATATCTTTTTTAAGGGGCTTCCTTGGTAGCTCCTGCAATGCAGGAGACCCCAGGTTGATCAATGAATTGAGAACACCCCCTGGAGAAGGGGACAGCTACCCACTTCAGTATTGTGGCCTGGAGAATTCCAGGGACTGTATAGTCCATGGGGTCACAGAGTCAAACACAACTGAACAACTGTCACATCGTGTTTAAGAAATCATTAATGATTTTTTAAAGACATCTTTATCATACGTAGTTTAGTCACTAAGTCGTGTCCATCTCTTTGTGACCCTGTGGACTGCAATACATCAGGCTTCCCTGTCCTTCATTATCTCTTGGAGTTTGCTCAAATTTATGTCCACTGAGTCACTGGCTGAGTCATGCCTATCTAACCATCTCATCCTCTGCTGCCCTCTTCCCCTTTTGCTTTCAATCTTTCCTAACACCAGGGTCTTTTCCAGCGAGTTGGCTCTTCACATCAGGTGGCCAAAGTGTTGGAACTTCAGCATCAGTCCTTCCAATGAATACTTTGGGTTGATTTCCTTTAGGATTGGTTTGATCTCCTTGCAGTCCAAAGGACTCTCAAGAGTCTTCTCCAACACAACAGTTCAAAAGCATCAATTCTTCAGTACTCAAGCCTTCTTTATGGTCCAACTCTCATATCCATAGATGACTACTGGAAAAACCATAGCTTTGACTAGATGGACCTTTGTCAGCAAAGTGATGNGAATGTTGAGTTTTAAGTCAGCTTTTCTACTCTCCTCTTTCACCCTCACAAAGGACTCTTTAGTTCCTCTTCACTTTCTACCATTAGTGTGGTATCATCTGCATACTTAAGGCTGTTGATATTTCTCCTGGCAATCTTGACTCCAGCTTGTGATTCATCCAGCCCAGCATTTCACATGATGTACTGTGCATAGGAATTAAATAAGCAGGGTGACAATATACAGGCTTGTTGGACTCCTTTCCCAATTTGGAACCAGTCAGTTGTTCCATGTCTGGTTTTAACTGTTGCTTCTTGATCCTGTACACAGGTGTCTCAGGAGGCAGGTAAGTTGATCTGGTATTCCCATCTCTTTGAGAATTTTCCACAATTTGTTGTGATCCACACAGTCAAAGGCTTTAGCATAGTCAGTAAAACAGAAGTTTATATTGCATACTATTTTAAAATAGGATAGTTTAAGGGACTTTAATCTATCTAAAAATTTTTATTTATTTTAAATTGAAGTATATTTTTATGTATGATATAAATTATACATGTATAATACAGTGTTTAACAATCATTAAAGATTATATTCCATTCATAGTTATTATAAAATATAGGCTATATCCCCTGTATTATACAACATATCCTATATATAAAACTATGTAGTTTACTTTGTACATAGCTTGTACCTCTTAATCCCCTACTCCCCCTCTCCCCATCTCTCATTCTTCTCCCCGGTGGTAATCACTAGTTTGTTTTCTATATCNAAATATAGGCTATATTCCCTGTATTATACAACATATCCTATATATAAAACTATGTAGTTTACTTTGTACATAGCTTGTACCTCTTAATCCCCTACTCCCCCTCTCCCCCTCTCTCATTCTTCTCCCCGGTGGTAATCACTAGTTTGTTTTCTATATCTCTGAGTCTGCTTCTTTTTTTGCTATATTCATTAGTTTGTTGTATTTTTTTAGCATCTACATATAAGTGGTATCATATAGTATTTCCTTTGTCTGTCTGACTGCCTTTACTTAGCTTACTACCCTCCAAGTCCCTCCATGCTGCTGCAAATGGATCATTTCACACCTTTTTTATGGTGGAGTAATATTCCATATATACAGACACAAACACACCACATCTTCCTTATCCATTCAGCTGTTGATGAACATGCAAGTTGCTCCCATATATTGCAATTGTAAGTAATGCTGTTGTGAATACTGGGGTGCATGTATCTTTTTGAATTAGTGTATTTAGTGTTTTTTTTTGATACTTCTTCTCCAGAAGTGGAACTGGAACCAGTGGAACTGGGTCATATGGTAGTTCTATTTTTAGTTTTTTGAGAAACAGCCATGCTGTTTTCCATTGTGGCTATGTCAGTTGACATTCCTACCAACAGTGTATCAGAGTTTAAAGGCTTTAATCTTAAAGGATGGATCAATCATATTGAATATAGTTACAATCAATGGCAACCCACTCCAGTGTTCTTGCCTGGAGAATCCTAGGGACGATGGTGCCTGGTGGGTTGCCATCTATGTAGTCACACAGAGTCAGACATGACTGAAGTGACTTAGCAGCAGCAGCACAATCACATTACAATGTTTACATTATGCACCAATATATGTGTATATCCATGTATATGTATGTATATAACTTTATACACATATAGATTCTTTGAAATATCAAATCCTTCTATTTAATATTTTAGTTGATGACTTAAAATTTTAATTTATCTAAAAATTTCTCAGGAAGTTTTTCATGAAATAAAATAAGATGATTCTGTACTCTTTTAAAAATAATATATTGATGAGTTTTTAACAATGATGAAAAGTTAGAATGGTGCCGATACAGTTATATTATAATGGACATCACTAAAGGCCTGGTTTTTCAAAAGCTACACATTAACTTTGTGATACAAGTTTCAAGTTTTCAAACATCTGAAATTCCTTTGCAATCAAAAGAAAATTTTTCATTTAAAAAGATCACAGACCTAAGGCATTAACATGGATAAATCAAAAAAATACCAAAGTTAAAAGGGAACCCTACTGGCAAAAAAGGAGGTATAAAGTAAAGAAAACTCTGGTCAGAATATCAGGAAAAATGTTCCATGAAATCACTTCAGTCACTTTGGAGCCAGACAGGCCAAAATCTTAGTGGAAATGGTTGGAACCTCTTTAGAGAACCTCCTTAATAATTCATGACTTAATAACTCATGGCCAGATTAATCTATCTTGGCATGCTTACTCAAATGAACAAGATTTATTAGAAGAAAATTCCTTTTGAGCTGACAGGGAAGCACTTGCCATCACCATAAGAGAAACCACATACGGTAGTGTCTGCAGATAATACACCGATATGTGAATACCAGAGTGACGCGCTTACGAAAATATGAAATAAATATCCAAGTTTACAGGACCCAGAAATTAGGAAGTGATCACATTAAAATCTCCTGTATTCAAATGTCTTTAGACTGAACATATTTCAAAGCATTGAATGAAGAACCAATTCCTTAAGCCTCTTTAACGTGCCTCCAAATTACTTTTCCAGTCTTATCTCCCTGCTTGTTGAATTCATTGCTACAGCCTGCGAATTCTCAGAGGAGAGCATTTGTCCTCCGCCCACATCCGTCCCCAAACTGGAGAGCATATAAATATCACTGGTTTCCCCCAAGTTTGCCTGCACCATCACCTCCCATGCCAAGAATCTCCTCTCCCCTATCTTTCTGCTGGACTGAATCATGGTTGTGGCTGGATTATTGTATCTTTCAGACAGCCGAGGCAGAAAAACAGTTGCCAAAAACTTCTCTAACCCATTTTTTTCCCCCATTGTCCCAAAATACTTATGCATTTTGTCCCAAGTCTAGACCCTGGTTTTCCTCCTCTTGCGTTCTGCCTCGTCCTGCCACTGGACTGGCTCTCCCTCATCCTGCCCACTCTGGATGCCTCCCTCGGGCACCACCACTCAGAGAGACCTCAGTCTTCACAACTTTCGTGCGTACTTCATCATGACCTGCAACTTGAGAATCTTCCCGTCTGAACCCATTCAAGCATCTGCCCCCCTTGAGAGTGGGATGAGAACAATGATGTGAAAATGACAACGATGAATGTGATATTAACCATGACAGCAAGGACAGAGGCAGCTACCACGTGGTAAGGGCCTATTGCGGCCACATTTTGGAATGGCAGTGCCATATGCCTTCTCTCTACTGGATCTCTCAACAAGGCTGACTTAGAAGGCACTCACATCGATGGGCACAATACATGCACATTATAACCCTCACCTTATTGGTGAAAAAGTTGAGACCCAGAGAAATCACCTGTTCCAGGTCACACAGCCAGCAATGGCAGAGCTGGGAACTGAACACAGCTCTTCCTGACTTCGTACATGTGCTCCTTCTACTATATTTCCTTGCTATGGCCTTGTGAGTCTGGGGAAAATACAGGAAGAGACGGCGGCATGCATCTGTGGCAAACAATAGCCAGTTCTGGATTTAGTACTCGGTTCAATGTCATGCATGGTTTAAATCAATAGTACGAACGTGGAAAGTCATGGATCTGAAAGGTCATCAGCTAGGATCCCCTCCCCGCATCATAAACTCCTAGACTGGGGAATAGGATTCTCTCCATGACCCTCAGGAAGCTGAGAGGTGGTGGGAAGAACTCTGGAGGGCAGATTGAATGAGCAACCTTTGGGATCCCCTTTATTTCTCTGGTCACATCCATAAAATGAGGAATGTGACTACACTGGTTTCAAAGGTCACTGTATTTCCCTGAAACTCTGTGAGCCTTCCCTGGGAACTGTTTATAAGGTGCTGATCAGAGACCTGAGCTAAAGACCTCCTCCCCCGCCCAAACACGTAGGATTTAAATGTATTCCTCTCAGGGGATCCTCGGGGCCGAAGGGGACCTGAAAGGGGGCTGAGGACCATCAGCCTGACCTTTCTCTTGAGTCTTATTAGCCTCTGGTCATTACACCTTTTGTTGCAAACCAATACCCTAACAGTCATATATGACACTACCTAATTATTCTGAGTTATAAATACAAAGCTACTCATTTTGTTACTCAGGTTTTCTTGTTTTTAAATGGATGTATATTATCCTAAATCTGCCACCTCACCTGAGAATAACAGAGGTGGAGGCAATGTGGGCTAGAGATGCTCTTGGTTGGCAGTCACAGACACCCCCCTACCCCCCCACTGACGTGGGCAGCAGAAAAATGAAACTGATTTACTGGGGGGGTGGTAACACACCAGGCTCCGAGTGAGGTGCTTTTTTGTGTGCTTTTGTTTTGTTTTTTATCTGTTCAACCTTTTAAAGTCGGGACTATCTTCTCCTGTTTTAGGTGAGAGAGGAAGTTTACGGAGGTTCAATAACCAGCCCAAGGTCACAAGGTAACTCAAGAGCTGATGGGTAAACTTGATTCCGCCAAGCTTCCAAACTCTTGCTTTTCCTGTTAGACCGGATGTCCTTCACAGGTGGGTAGCCAAGGGGTGATTTCTCCATCAGACCAGCAGACACAGTGCTGGGGGCCCAAGCTAATCGTAGGGGCCCACAAAAATGTTTTAATTTCTTTTAAATTCAGGAGGAAAAAAGAATGAACATAAGAATAACTAATAGATGATAATGAATCAAGCTTGTACCTTTATATCAATGCATCCATAAAATATAATTTTTTTTCCTCTTGTTTTGTAGAAAAAGCTTGTCAAGGTGAAAGTACCTCAGACACTGTCTCAAAAGTCACAGTGTATCCCCACATATAGCCTCTGACTTTCTCTTTCAGGGCCTAGGCCAGCTGCTAGGAAGATGTGCCCAGGAAACATCAGATCTCTTTGTTACAAAAGCTACAACTACCTCCCACTGGCCCCTCCATTTAGTTGAGATGCACATTTGATACTTTAAAAAAACAACCTAGTTCTTTGCCCCAGGTTCTGGTGGACCAGAGGTTTGGGGAATAGGTATGTTTGCTGGAAAGATAGGCCATCAGGAATATTCCACAGAGAAAGGGTCACCTGAAGTAAATGAACCAAACACAACAGGAAATTTACATTTAAGCAGAGACAAACTGAGATGTTGACATTCCCTTCATTATGACTCAAATGAAAATACTCATGTGGGCAGCCAGGCTGAAGGCAGTTATGCCCGGGGCATGCACCATCAAACACAAAACAATCTGGAAGTTTTATGGAAAAAAGATGGTTAGATAGCATCACCGCCTCAATGGACATGAATTTGAGCAAACTCCAGGAGATGGTGGAGGACAGAGGAGCCTGGTGGGCTCCAGTCCATGGGATTGCAAAGAGTCGGACACGATTTAGTGACTAAACAACAAAAGAAACAAAAGAGCTCATCGTGCTAATAACCTTATCTTCCCACTCCTGAGGCTGGAAGCTCCCCATCAGGCAGGCAAAGAATCCACTTACCTGACAGGCGACTCTTGAGCTTCATCTTACTGCTGCCTTGTTTGGGACTTTCCAAGTTCCCCTTGGATTCCTCGGGGCCGCATGCATCGTGGGGCTCCTCTGTTCCAGGCATCTGAAATGCAGAGAGCACAGAGTTGACAGGAGAGGCCAGCCCACGGTCACTTATGCCATTTCCTTCAAGATCTTTACCTCAAGGCTCAAAGAGCAGCAGTACAGGTGTCACATGAGAAAAAAAGTTCATGGGATCAAAGCACAGCCCTTCAGATAATCGGGAACCACAAAGCCTCATGCTGACAAGTTCCTCCTCAGCATGAATCTCACCACACAGGATAGAACCAGTGCAGTCACTCAGCCATGTCTGACTCTTTGTGACCCCATGGACTGCAGCACACCAGGCTTCCTTGTCCGTCACCAAATCCCGGAGCTTGCTCAAACTCATGTCCATTGAGTCGGTGATGCCATCTAACCATCTCATCCTCTGTTGTCCCCTTCTCCTGCCTTCAATTTTCCTCAGCATCAGGGTCTTTCCTAAAGAGTCAGTTCTTCTCATCAGGTGGCCAAAATATTGGCGTTTCAGCTTTAGCATCAGTCCTTCCATGACTATTCAGGACTGATTTCCTTTAGGATGGACTGGTTGGATTTCCTTGCAGTCCAAGGGACTCTCAAGAGTCTTCTCCAAGACCACAATTCAAAAGCAACAGTTCTCCGGCACTCAGCCTTCTTTATGGTCCAACTCTCACATCCATACATGACTGCTGGAAAAACCATAGTTTTGGCTAGACACATCTTTGTTGACAAGGTTTCAAACTGGAAAGGGCCCCTGCGGTCATTTTGTTTCTTGGGAAGGAACATGAATTTAAATGGACTCAGGGAGATAGTGAAGGACAGGGAAGCCTGGGGCACTGCAGTCTATGGGGTCACAAAGAGTCAAACATGACTTAGCAACAACAACAACAGGTCAACAGGATATTCCACGTGCCATATTCCTCTTAGAAACAAACGACAAGCCCAAAGGGCTGTGGCTTCTGCTAAGCCCCACCAATAATTCATACCTAAAGGACCTTCTTTTCTGCCTATAAAACCTTCCATTTCGCACAGAGGGTCTTTCTACTTTCTAGACAGGATGCTGCCTGATGAAAGAATTGCTGCATAAAGCCAATTAGATCTTCAAATTTACTCAGCTGAATTTTTTTTTTAAACACTCCTTAGTACTGATTAAATACCTTCCAGAATCAAGCAGCACTTAGGATACATAGAAATCTCTTCATAATCAGCCTGCATGTCTGTAAATTGTAAATCCACATGACCAGACACCCAGAGGTGAAGAAGAAAGGATGACACTAAGACCCCTTAGCCATCCATCTGAGAAAAGCCCAACATGCTGTGAAAAGCTATGCTTATTAGAGAGGAAAAGGAGAGTTGAGAGTGTTTATAAAAACATCTGGAGGGTAAATTTACACGTACAAAATTTAGGAGACACACCAAACAAATGAGGCTTGTCATTTGAAATTGTATTTTCCTTCAAGGTTCTGGAGAAAAAGTCTAATTAAAAGAGATAAGATTTACACTAAGGAACATATATGTACTTAAAAAAAAATAGATGATATCCTTTACCACTCACCAGTCATTGGAAAGCCATGTAATTATAATGTTAAAAAAAAAAAAAGCCTGACTTTTAACAGGTAATAAAAAACATACAGAATATATAAAATTCAGCTTATGAATATATATAAAGGAAGCAGTAAGATAATCTCCCAGGTAATCCCCTTTTTATAAGGCAACTGTTTATATCTAACTCTAACCTGTTATATTACAAATTTGGATGATTCCCCCCTCCCCCACAAATTCAAGTATCTTTTGGGATTAGAAAGAAGAAAAGAAAGATTCTGAGAAATGAGATGTAGGCAAATTGAGGAAGCGGCATTGGGAAAACAAATTAATCTTGATACATAAAACAAAGATAAATTTGGTGAATTCCTATTACAATGTCAGAGACTGGCAGGTCTCCAGGTTTAAATTATGAAGTCAAGGCAGGAATGGAGTCCTGAGGGTGAGTTTAGAGATTCTCTAGAGGGACACCTTTCCTAACACCAAATTGGGACATAAATTCCCACACAGTGCAGAGGAAGCCTTGTGGAGACATGCCAGGGTCT
>SJYV01046998.1:336995-348872 GCA_006410875.1 Neotragus pygmaeus
GGTGGTGGTGGCAGGGGGTGGTGGGGGAGAGGAGACATGCAAATAGGAATAATCCAGAGAGAAGCCTCAGGGCCTCTCCTTTGCCTGGCCCAAAAACTTTATGTAAACAATCTGTCTGCAGACTGTTAACTGCAGTTACTGGAGAGAGAGTAAAATTCCCGGTTCATTCTGGTTATATCACGTGATCTAGGCTCGCAGCTACAGGAACTCCTCAATTTGCTGGGTATTATCTCCTCTGGTGCCCATTACATGGGTGGCTTATGACACAGTGGCCAAGTCTCAGGCCATCAGAAAGGCTGACGGAGAGGCTCGCGGCAAGGGAGGAGCACAATCCCAGCCCACCGTTTCTAGACCTATGGGGTTTCCTCCTTCCAGCCTCCCCTCCAGTTTTCTGGCGCAGCCCCAGGTGTGCACACAGTCAGAGACATTCTGGAGACGACAGATGCACTCCCAGAAGGAAAGCAGCTCGAGGCGCCCCAGCTCCTTACAGAAGGGCTGCACACTCACTCACTCTCCGGATTTCCAGCTTTGCATACTACCAGGGTACTTCCCGCCTCCGACCAGAGATGCTTTTCCGCTAAGTTAGGACTTTGAATGATCAATATTATATCATATAGTTCATTCACCTCAGTTTTTTTTTTCATTTATTGTTCACAGCAAATGTGTCTCAAGGTAGATAATATTATCTCCATTTGACAGATGAGAAAATAAACTGAGACCACCCCCCCAAAAGGAACATCCTTTTGTTTACAACATATACTTGGGATCTGGGCTTTTCCCTGGTGGCTCCGTGGTAAAGAATCTGCCTGCCAATGCAGGAGACATGGGTTCGATCCCTGAATTGGGAAGATACCCTCGAGAAGGAAATAGCAACCCACTCTGGTATTCTTGCCTGGGAAATCCCATGGACAGAAAAGCCTGGTGGGCTACAGTTCATGGTGTCAAAAAAGAGTCAGATACAACTTAGTGACTAAACAACAACAAAACTTGGACTCTAGGACAGATTACATGTGAAGAGTGTACAAAATGAATGGTGTGGAGTTTTATAAGAGCTTTTTTTAACATGTACCATGCTGAGTCTGAAATCTTTATGATGCACACACACATGCTGTAAACTCTTCTTGATTTCTAGAACCTGAGGAAGGTGGTTTAGCAGAAAGAACCACAGCCTTAAGAAACAGTATTTCTTTTTTTCAATCCTGAAATGCACCAAAGAATGAAATAAGATTTGGTTTCTATGATCTATAAAATATCAAAGACTGTACTAGATAAATCTTACACTTAAGATGGTATATGTTACATAATTACCGAAAGCCTAGAGCTAAAAGTGAAAATCAATTTGGATGGACCCAGAGATATCGCTAAAGGTGGCAAAGGGCACAGTGATGAGCTCAAGGCATATTTCAGAACCCCCGGACTGTGTAAGAAAAATATTCTGAATTTAAATGGAACCGTTTCCTCTTGCAACAAAAAACTGGTCTGCCATGGTTTTAGGAGGCTTGTAACTCAATGAACAGGAAGTAGGTTGCTTAGATACATTAGTTCCAGGTTATTTCAGGAAGTAGCAACATACAGAGTGCAGTTGGGCTACAGTGAGCTTCTCTCCAGTCTGATGACTATTGTCTGAAAATGTCCACACTCTAAGGTTTGCTGTACTGTTTTTTTTTTTTTCTCCTCAGACACGCAGAACAAATCAAACTGTTCTGGAAATGATGTCATCTTAGTTGTTCTAAAATGAAATGTGCAAAAAGTTCTCCTGGAAGGCCTGTGATTCAGAGAAACAGTTGATATAATCTATTATTCATCAGCCATTTCTAATTCATGTGTCATATAACAATGCCATTATATTAATGGAATGTAGTATAATTTGCCAATTTCCAAGTTACATCCTCTCTGCTGGCACAGTTTCCCACACCTATAATCTATGAGATTCTGTCTCAATGACGAAGACTCTGTAGCGTCTGGATTTAAAAGCAAGGTGATAGGGTAGCATGTTTAAGAATCCAGTTGCCTGGGCTTATGTCTTGGTTGCACCATTTAGCAGCAATCTAGGTACATTAGTCGACCTCTTCGAGCTCTAATGCTGTCATTTGAAAAATAGGACTTGAAGTAAGACTTAAATGATACTAGGCTTCTGATTGGAGAACGAAATGGCCACCACTGTAGTATTCTTGCCTGGAGAATCCCAAGGACAGAGGATCCTGGCAGGCTACAGTCCATGGGGTCCCAAAGAGTCGGACACGACTTAAACAAGTGAGCATACACTCATGCAGGCTTCTGATTAAAGATGGTAGATTTCCCTCATACAGCCACACTAAAATGGCGATGAAGAATTTTTAAAAATGATAGATATAACCCCACAAAGACAAAGAGAATAGAAGACAATCATAACACAATTCTAGAAACCAGTAAGCTAATGTATGGTCATAGAACCAATCAGAGAAACTGGAGCTGGAGAAAGCCCCAGAACAGCTCAGTTTGTACACAGACCATTCACGAAGGTTCAGGAGACAGATGAGCTCTGGAAGGGGAAATGAAATCAAGGCTGAAGCTCTGGTGTAAGAAATATCACAAAGAGTTGGAAGTGATAACACAGGTAAGGAGTGGCTCTGATTTTGAGGGTGAGTCCCAGGGGTCTAGACAAACTTTAGAGAATTCATAAAAGCCCAGGTTGTGGAAGTGGAATAGAATATGGGCCTCTCTAATTCACCACTGCCCTGGTCCAAACAGAACCAACTTCCAAAGGAGGCATAGGACTAAGCTAGAATCTCCCCATTCCTCCCAGCTCCCAGGCTTACTCCAGAGATGCAGAAGGGAGGCTCCCAGCTACGCCCAAGTCGCCCATCCCCCAAAGAATGTGGGAGAGCTGTTATCATCAGGTTGCTCTCTGTTCAGAATATTTGTTATTGTTCAGTCGTTCAGTTGTGTCTGACACTTTGTGACCCCATGGACTGCAGCTCACCAGGCTTCCTTCACTACCTCCTGGAGTTTGCTCAAAGTCATGTCTGTTGAGTTGGTGATGATATCTAACCATCTCATCCTCTATCTCACCTTTTCCTGACCTCAATCTCTCCCAGCATCAGGGTCTTTTCCAGTGAGTCGTTTCTTTACATCAGATGGCCAAAGTACTGGAGCTTCAGCATTCAGAATATAGGCATTTTAATTAGCAATTGTATAAACCTCTGTCCTACTCTCCATATGAACTACAGGCACAGGAAATGTTTATAAAGTATAAGGAAGTTTACATGTACCATAGGTAGTGACACATATCACGCCCGTATTAAGCAAGCACTGATGTTGGAGACAGTTCTCTGATTCTGTAAAGTAGCAGTGATAGTATTTATTTCTAAGGGGTTAAAATTACCTCGTTAATTATCTTACAGAGTTACTACCAGGATTAAATAAGAATGTGCTTGAGGATACTAGTAGAGTACCTAATTGTCTATCATAGAGGTATAGTGAAAGTTTAGTTGAAATAAACAAACAAACAAAAACCAACCCTTAAGCTTTCTTCCCACCACATCTCAGGATGCTCCTGGCTTTGATGATTACGTTGATAGGTGGTAACCACAGATCAAATTGGCAACATCCACTGGATCATGGAAAAAGCAAGAGAGTTCCAGAAAAACATCTATTTCTGCTCTATTGACTATGTCAAAGCCTTTGACTGTGTGGATCACAATAAACTGCGGAAAATTCTGAAAGAGATGGGAATACCAGACCACCTGACCTGCCTCTTGNATACACACTCAGTTGTTAATGAGGTGGTTCCAGAGATATCCTACTTTAAGGAAAGGGACATTGTTCTCCCAATGCTATACTTGGAAAAAAAAAATTTCTGTATCACTGATACCTGTATCCCAGATGGAAACTCCCATAAGGGAGAGAGGCAGACACAAACAGTAAATGCCTACTAGGTACCAAGTCTATTTAAAATTCATGGTGTGCTGGGCAGGACAGGCAAGTCAACAGAAGGTAACCAAGTCTTATGGTGAGGAGTATTGTAGCAGCATTAAGGAAGGAGAGAGGGGAACAACCATCTACCAGTCTGCCCACCTGTCCAAACACCCATCCATAATACGAACTGAGTCAACCGTGAATAAACCTGACATGAGCCCTATCCCACGGATCCTCCACTCATGGGAGAGAATGGTATTAAAAGAGCAGTGTCATGCATACATATGTCTTTCCAATCTGCGATAAGGGTCATGAAGGAAAATATGGCATGTATTACAGGCATGAAGGACATGTGCATCCAGGAAAACTTCCTGGAGGAGGTGAGTCCTGAAGTGAGCTAAGTAGACAGTGGAAGCCTAAGGAGCAGGAGACTGTTACTGACCCAGGGGCAGATGGAGGACTTCTCTGAGCAGTGGCTGCCACTGCCCTGTGCTCAGGGGACGCGAGACTCAGCACCAGAGCCCACCGCTGACCATCTGAGCAGCCTGTCTAAAAACCCTTCACCTCAAGGCTTTAGCAAAAAACAGTTGCTCCCTTACCAAAAGCTCACGGACATGGCTGATTCCTACTGGTGTATGGCAGAAGTCAACACAGTATAGCAATTATCCTTCAATTAAAAATAAATAAATTTTAGAAAAAGGTACCCTCCCCTGCCACAAAGCTCAAGGAGCCCTGAGCCAGTGTCTCTTGGCATTAATAGTTTCACTCTGTGAAGATCTGATTTTTCAGGCAGACCCTGGTTCCTCCCTACTTTAATACTAATCGCAAGCTTACACACTGCTCACTGTCCCTTGCATTAGCCTCGAAGTTTGATTCCCCAGAATGGTCTGGCTCAGGCCCCAAACATCAGGCAGTCCCACTCTCTGACTCCAACGGGAGTGGCACTTTCACACACTTCAGTGAGAGCCCTCAGCCCCCAGGGAAACATTCAAGAGCCAATTTATCAATCATTCACTGCAAATAAAACCCAACAGCGCCTCTCCTTTTTCTCCATATATAGATTAATATATTAATTGTTATATTTATATATATAGCACCCCCCTCCTCCCCAAGGATGCTGCTCTTTCCCAAAGACTGTGATTCAGTTTTTCACACCTCAGGGCTAAGCCATCAACAAACAAAGAATTAAACACCCACATCAGACTTACAGAACCATAAGATCCACTTTGGCTCATCCTTCCTTTTGAGAGACGAACTCCTTTATTCCTTCTTTAACCTTAATAAACCCAAAGGTTCTCCAAGATTTTCCAAACCGGGGATTCCAAAAGTGTTAGAACTAATTCCCTTCATGCCAAAGGAAGCCGGATACAGGCCTGCTGATTGATGTGCTAAACAAATCTTCCTAGCAGAGTTCTGACAATTGCAGATTTGGCAGCAACAATCATTACTTCCATTTTCATTTCTGTTTGCTTTTGTTAAAAATATAAAAAGGGTATGACAGGTTCCTAATCACTTAAAAGGAGGTATCACTCATTCCACACACTGTTACGTTAAAACTCATTTTCTACTTTTCATTTTAAAAATAACCACTCTCTCAGAAGGCCAGATACATATTTTTCCTTAAAAATCTTATTTTAAGAAAGATGAACTGGACGCAAACGATTATATATAGGATGGACAAACAACAAATTTCTACTGTAAAGCACAAGAAACTATATTCAATATCCTGTGATAAACCATAACAGAAAAGAATATGAAAAATCTATGTATAACTGACTTTTGCTGTAAAGCAGAAATTAACACAACATCATAAATCAACTATGTGAAAGTGTTAGTCACTCAGTTGTGTCCGACTCTTTGCGATGCCGTGGACTGTAGCACTCCAGGTTCCTCTGTGCATGGGATTCCCCAGGCAAGAATACTGGAGTGGGTTGCCATGCCCTCCTCTAGGAATGAGGTATACCTGACTTCAAAAGTTTATAAATTTAAATATTTTCTTTCTCCCCTCAAAGAGACTGGGCTTCCCTGGTGGCTCAGATGGTAAAGAATCTGCCCGCGGGATGGGAAGACCCCCAAAGAGATACGTAGCAACAAATAATTAGAAAACAGCAGGTGCTAAATGCCAGGGGAACAGAGAGCAGCAGGTTTGGGAGTGTGCCAGGGAGGGTTGTATGTGTGCAGATGTGTTGTGGTGTGTGTGTGTGTGTTTAGGTCTGCCAGGAGCACAGACAGAGGAAAGGAAGTACAGGCGGGCTGGATCTGCCAGCTTCACATTAAGCAGTTGTGATTTTAAAGTCAGCGTGACTGAGACACCTTGAAGGACTTTAAAGCGAGTGACATGGTCAACCTCTCATTTAAAAATTGCCATCATCGGGCAGAAGACAAAGTGGAGAAGACAGACTTGAGAAAGAATGACTGATCGGGTGCATCAGGACCACAGTTAGTACAGGGGAGGGGACTAGACTTGGCTATTTCTGAAATCAACCTGGAGGTTTTTAAGATCAGCTGTGGTGGAGGGAGGGGGGAGAGAACCCCTTCAATGAAGTCAGACCCCACTGAGATGGTGACAGTTATGCAAACGACCGTGGGATTTCACTGTCCCATCCCAGCTCTCTACTTGCTGCCTTTACTCCTCACACTTGATACTCACCATATGGTTCTATTCTAAGCATGCATATGGCTCTATTCTAAGCATGGCTAGGGCTTTTTGAAGGGAAAAATCTCATGGTTATTGCAGCCATGAAAAATAGATCACAGGGGTGCTCAGGGCAGACCCTGAGCGTTTGTATTACATTTGCTCCATTTAAGTGCTTGGGGCATCCACGACTTAGAGGTGCAGGAAGAGTCAGAGTCAGAGTCGGACTTGGCAGCAGGTTTCATCCTTAGCATCAGGGAAGTAAAAGGCTTTGTGACTTCGTTGATTAAAACAGTACCAAGTTTCTTTCATCTTAGTGGTTCACCGGTGTTTAAGGATCATAAAACAAAGAGTCTTGGATTATAAACATAAAACTGAAAAATAATTATTTCCTCCCCCTTCCCTGCCCCTCAGTAGCTCAGCACCTTGAGAAGGCCCAGCAGGAGATTCTGGGCAGACTGTGAAGTTGGGAAAATGTCATGTGCTTGCTTCCCGGCCCTGCAGGACTCTGCCTCACACCCAGGTCATCTGGCTTAAAACCAGAGCTCAAGGGAGTGGCTGACAGATGGTGGGCGTTCAGGCAAGGATGACAAGCCAGGGGAGAAGGCTGGTGTCGCTTCTCTCTGATGTTTTGTGAGGGGTGTGGACGGAAGGTGAGGTGAGGTGAGGGGTGTCTGGAGCACAGAGAAGGCAGAATTTACCAGTCAAGGAAGGTCAGTGCCGGTTTCTTCACCGACGATAAGGGGTTTGGGATTTGCATGTGCGAGTTGGAGGTGACATGATGGAGAAAGCTGTACCCAGAAGTACAGCTCTGAAATACGTGTACTTGTGGGGGACTACTGCTCAGGCATCTGTTTCTTCTTAAAAGCAACCTAAAGTTTCCCAAATAAAGTGTGTTAAGAGAGAACACATTGAAAGTCCTTTGGCAAAACTGCAGTAACAAGCATACACAACAAATATATACAACAAGATGTGATTAATTTGTAAACTTTTAAGATAATGTTATTGGCAATGACAGGCCCCCATGCACTGCTAGAAATGTAAATTAGCATAACCTCTCTGGAGAAAACTTTTAACTACGCAATTCTACTGCTACAAGCCATTGAAGCAAATAAGAAAATGAGAAATGTGCAGAGGGCTACATGGACAATCATGTTCCATGATGAATTCTTTATGATTTTAAAAATAAAATACACATGTGATAGATGTAAATGGAATTTTTGGTAGAAAATTAGTAGAATAAATTATGGCATATCCATGTTATAAAATATTAGCCATTATAAATCATGTTTTAGGGGAGATGTTTATGATTATATCATTAAGACCATAGCAAGCTTCATAAGTTGTTAATATAATGTCAATTAAAAATATATATGTGCTTAAGAAAAAAATCAACTTGAAAAGCATAGCAAAATGTTAAATCCTACTATCTTTCAATAGTATGATTGTGGGTGATTTGTATTTTATTTGTGAGGTTTTCTTGAGGATAGGGGGGACCAAAACCCACTTATATAGCAGAAACATTACACTTGAAATTAGAACAACTCATTAAACTCATAATTTAAATTATGAGTTATATTTATACATATATATTACATAAATTGTTATTTAGTTGCTAAGTCGCGACTCTTTTGTAATGCTGTGGACTGTAGCCCACCAGGCTCCTCTGTCCATAGGATTATTTCAGCAATACTGGAGTGGGTTGCCAGATCTTCCTGACCCAGAGATCGAACCTGCATCTCTTGCTTGGCAGGCAGATTCTTTACTACTAAGCCACCAGGGAAGTCTATATTACATAAATACATTTATAAAAAGCATTATAACTTATAAAACTACAATAAGTCTAAGTTATAATTTAAATAAACACATATAACATGTAATATATTTAATATATGTCATGGCTAATGTTTAGAGCAGTATTTAGTGTCAAAAATTTTTGAGACAAATAATTCCTTGGATTTTTTGGCAAGAGATTATGAAATTTTAAAACATGTGATTATAACCTCTCCACAGACTATTGGGCCACATACTTGCCCTGGCCCTTATCAGAGGAGGTGCGGGTGTGTTACAGACTTTTCCTCTCCTTACATCCGGAGCTTACTCGACTCTCCACTGAGAGCTGGCTGAGTTGGGCAGGGCGGTGGGATCGAGCCCTCCAGACTGTGGGCACATGAGGGGAAAAACTGTGGGCTGGAGAGCCATGTCTGGTTAGAAAGGTGGGACTGGCAGAGTCAGGCTGGAGCTGAACAGTTTACTGGCTGGACTGCCACACACTCCGTACCCCTTCTGTGTGGAGGGTGACTGCTGTGCCAACAGGGAATGAACAGTGCTGGGGGCGTGGGGAGGAGGTCACGAGGAGGATGGGCAGGCTCAGAAAGATCTTGGCCTTGAAGGGTGGGCAGACAACAGTGGGAGAAGAGACACAGGATATTCAGACAGTTCCAGGCTTATCCAGAGAGCCATCTGTCTCTGTAAGTCACCCCTGTAGGGGCTGAAATGTTGATATCAGCCCTTTGAGGCTGCTAGGATATGGTCAGCTATGAACCAGGGGCATAACCATAATGTCTGTGGTGGATAAACCTAGTTAGATTTTGTTGTCATTTTTTCATTAGTTTTAAATGAATGCTTGTCCTGTTGTTTGTTTTTAAATGTATTAAGTTATTTATAACCCAGCACCAGATGTACTGGCTAAATTCTAGGGATTCACTGGGAACCCAAACCAGACATCATGTTCCCACATTGCATGGAGTTCACAGTTAGATGGGAGAAACAGATTTTAATCAAATAAGCACAAATCTAAATGTGACAAGTAGTTCACGGGAAAGCCACATGGTCCTGGTGTGAGAGCTAAGAGATTTAATACAGATAGGATATATTCTGGAGGTGTTCCCAGGTGGTGCAGCGGTAAAGAAATCTACCTGCCAATGCATGAGACCTAAGAGATATGGGTTTGATCCCTGGGTCAGGGAGAAGAGAAGGAAAAGGCAGCCCATTCCAGTATTCTTCCTGGAGAATCCCAGGGACAGAGGAGCCTGGCGGGCTACAGTCCAAGGGGTCACAAAGAGTTGGATATGATTGAATGGGCTACAGTCCACGGGGTCACAGAGTTGGACATGATTGAGCCACTGACTAACACACACACACACACACACACACACACACACACACACTTCTTCTTCAAGATGTTTTCCTTTGTTTACTGGAAAGTTGTCTTAATGTACTGATTTTGTTAGAACAAAATTTACTGCCATCTTCCGGAAAACCGTCCTCATAAACACAAAAGCCTATGATATTTATGATGTAGGTGGTGGTCCTTTAGATGTGGTACTTTGTGCAGTCCACAATCTGCACAACCAGAGTTTAGTGGCCCTGGAACTCTAGTGATAAAAAAGAAAAGGAAAAAGTAACTTTTTCTTTCTTAAATTATCATATTATAAATAGTTGTATAGATGTGAGAGTTGAACCATAAAAATGGCTGAGTGCTGAAGAACTGATGCTTTCAAACTGTGGTGCTGGAGAAGACTCTTGAGAGTCCCTTGGATTGCAAGGAGATTCAACCAGTCAATCCGAAAGGAAATCAATTCTGAATATTGATTGGAAAGACTGATAAACTGAAGCTCCAATACTTTGGCCACCTGATGTGAAGAGCCAACTCACTGGAAAAGACTCTGCTGGGAAAGACAAGAGTCAGAAGAAGGGGACAACAGAGGATGAGATGGATGAACGGCATCACTGACTCAATGGACATGAAGTGAAGTGAAAGCTGCTCAGTTGTGTCCAACCCTTGGCGACTGTATAGTCCACGGAATTCCCTAGGCCAGAATACTACAATACTGGAGTGGGCGGCCATTCCCTTCTCCAGGGGATTTTCCCAACCCAAGGATCGAACCCAGGTCTCCTGCACTGCAAGCAGACTCTTTATCAGCTGAGCCACCAGGGAAGCCCAATGGACATGAGTCTGAGCAAACTCTGGGAGATGGTGAAGGACAGGGAAACCTGGTGTCCTGTAGTCCATGGGGTCGCAGAGAGTCAGACACAACTGAGTTACTAAGCAACAACAACGATTATAAAATGAGAGAAGAGATACATTTTGTGTTGCTGTCTTCTAAGGCCTAATTACAGACAAGACTAACTTCCCAATGCTTACCATGCTGCCTAGGCTCAGTGCTATTGGGAAGGAGTAAGAGATCCACATGGCAGAAAGGAGGGGCCCTCCCCGGGCCTGGATGGATGGGGAACGACTTACAAGGTTTTATACTAAATATGAGCTATCTGTAAGCTGTGGGGAACGAAGAGGAGACCACAGAGCTGCGCTGCAACCACAGTTAACCACAGCCCACCCGCCTCTGCCAGACCACACGGCGGGGGCGGGGGCAGCACACGAGGGCGCGAAGGGCCACGGGCTGTGTGAGGAAGAGCCAGGAGCCAAGCGCAAAGCCCTCATTTCATTAAAACTGGGAGACACATCCATGCAAGTTCGCCTGAACGGGTTCTGTGTTACTTTAACATTCCACTTGTAGCCAGACATCTCTCCATCTAAGCTCAACTTCACAAGCAATAATTTTCAAACACTGTATCAAGAAATAACAACAAAATCCTTGGTATGTTATTAGACACCCTAGAAGCTGATATATGCATTGAACTCAGTACCAATTGCTCTCTTATTTCCAGGGGTATGGCGCCAATTGTTTTTTCTTAAATGAAAAGTATTACCTTCATAGATTTTTCTGGCTGATTCTAACAAAAATAAAATAAAATAAAAAGATGCACTGTGGTTCTCTCCCATCCTGGTCTGGACCATAATGTCTATCTCAAGCTTTTATCTCTGGCCCTGGTACCCATGTCTTTGGTAGAACATCGTCCCAGCAGAGCATCCCGGCAGAGCACAGGCACGCTTACTGCTCTCTGGACGGAAGATGAGCCGGTGCCTTCGTCCTCGTCTGGCTCCTGGTCTTCGTTGTCGGTCCAAGAGGACACGTCCTCTGTGGAGCTGGTCAGGTCAGGCAGACTCTTAGATGTCAGCCTCAGGAGGTCCTCGGCAGAGTTCTCCTGCGGGGAAACAATGAGAGGCCCGTGAATTACCCTGTGATATCAAGGTCAAGGAAACAGAGCAGAGTCAACGGTGGGTGGCCACGTGCTCCCAGTCCAACAGCTACATGGAGCATATGTTCACATTTCCAGGTGTGCAAGGTGAATGCATATGTCAGGGGTACAGAGCCAATTTAAACCTTGAGTTTTTCCCTTGATGATTCAGTGTTTCTTAGGTTAATGTTTCTATGAGTAATCTAAGCTCCCTGAACTTAAGATCTTTTGACTTCCCCCCCTCCCCACCCCCCACCGCCATC
>SJYV01046998.1:349449-370128 GCA_006410875.1 Neotragus pygmaeus
CTGTGTCCCCAGTCGAGCTCAGAGCTTGAACATCCACTATATTCTCCTCTCGCTCACTGCTCATCTCACAAGCCCCTGTGGGTTAGAAAGATTAGATCATTTACTGAATCGCAATGAGAGTGGAGACTGATAATGTCTGCCATGAATGCAGTCCTTGAACAACTTTTAAAGGACAACAGAAATACATGGAATCACATTATATTAAGATTAGACTCCAAAGGGGCTTCATCAACACAGCCCTTCCTTCCTAGACACAGATAAAGTCAGAATGGGTATGCGGTGCAGGCGAGATCCATGCGGCCACGTGACAATCCCAAGGACAAATGAGGCATGCACAGGAGCTGAGAGCTCTCCTGGGCAAGGACATGGCACGCGAGGCCAGGGACGAGGGCTACAGGGCTGATCTGAGGCCAGAATGAAACAGCAACGTGCCCTCTTCTCTTGCTGCCACACCAAGAATTTCTACCAGGAAGGAAACATGTGCAAAGTTTTGATCATCAAATTCCTTGGGGGGATGACAAAGAAGATAGAACAACAAAGAATACCCAGCTTATAAAAGGGACATTACAAGCTACCAGTGAGTTGGCCCCTGGTGACAGTGACGTTTGTTCCCAGTTTGATGCGAATTCCACTCCTTCAGGATACCTGAACCTCATTCATCTTAGATCAGTAATTTGTGACTAAACATACTTTCAGACCTTGCCCAAGGAAAGGAAAAAGAGTTATTTGTGAGAAAGTGAGCTGAATCCTCTTTTGTGATGTCAATTCTGCTCAACTATTAACAGCGGAAAGCTTAAAAGAGTAAACGTTCCAAGTGTGGAGTAAATTTCACAACAGCCACAAGATAGAATACGCCACTGTCATTAAAAAAGCTGATCTAGAAATATATTTCCTGATGTGGAAAGAGCTCTTTTAGTGGGTTACTTAGTGAAAAAGCAGGTTAAAAATAATATGTAAGAACCATATTAATAACAGATGTAACAATAATCTGGATACAATATGAAAGCCATAAAGACACATTTCTGCAAGTGCTCACTGTGACCAACTACATTGTTTAGAGATCTTTATCGTTCATTTAATCTTCCTAACATCCCATGAAGCAGTTATTGATTCTCACTGCGCAAGTGAGATTTCAAAAGAAGCACCACCTTGCTCAAGATGCACAGCTTTTAAAGGGCTGTGCTGGCCCCTGAATCCTGGTGGGATTGCCTCCAGGTACACCCAGTCTCCTTGTGTTTGATTCCATTTGAAAGGAAACATGTTCTGTCTGGAAGGAAAAGCCAGTTAGTGGATGGTACCATTGGCGATATTAGACATTTTATCATGTTTTTCTTCTCTATCCTTTTTTTTCTGGGTTTTCTACATTAGATACAATGAATACATATTTCTTGTTAATAAAACCCAAGAGTGAAACAAAAAAGAGGCAGTGCACAAGAGAAATCTGTGTTGCTATGCATGTACTTCCAGGAATATCAAGATGAACTAGGACATTCTGAGTTTATTCATTCAACAAAAACTTCCTAAGCTCCTCTTTTATACACAAATGACATACTGTGCGGAAACACAAGACCTCCTTTCCAGAAGACAGTAGCTGTTATATTTCTAAAACAATGCCTGTTAAGCTTTGTGACAAGGTGATGCTCATCTGCAACAATAATTTAATTTTTTAATTATTCCTTATATGTGACAAGTCAAAAGTTTTTTATTCTTTTCTCTTTGCATATAAAGGCAGAACTGAAGTCTGTAGATGACTTGTTCTTTGGGATAAAGAAGAGGAACAGAAGTCAAGCAGTGTCTAACCATCAGGTGCTCTTTCTCCATGGGTGAGCACCTTGGATGGAGCAGAGTAAGTTCAGGAGCAAACAGCTGGCAGCTGCAGCAGCAGCGTATATTGCTTAGTTGTAGGTGAAGCAAATGGAAAGGAGGAGAAAGCTCTGAGGACTGGTCAGCCTTAGGGTCGTAGCTCCAGACAGATGGCCAAGAACCAAAAGACTGAAAACCAGAATGGACGCCTGTTCCTCAGCTCTGGATGCTGTTCAGACCTACAAAGGCCTCAGCAAGCATCCCAAAGTGTCACAGCCTCTGGCAGGAACACATGACCTTGTTCTAATACCATGGGCTCCGGATTCCTTTATATCTTATGTGACTAAGGGGCAGCATGAAACTCTGACGGCCAGCGGACCCAGGATGAAAGCTGCTTCTGCCACCCACCGCCTGTATGACCTCTGGATGGATTAATTTATCACTTAGATTTTAATCTCATCTCTGAATAAAATGAACTAATGGCTCTCTCATGGGATTCACTTTAAGAATTAAATGAGACAGTAGGTATAAAGCACCTGGCACCCAGTGGTACCCAGAACATGTTAGTGTCTTTCTTCCTTTAAGTTGAGTGACGTCTATTTTCAAAAATCTCACATGCGCCCCTTAATTACTAGTTTTACCCATGAGGGGTCATTTTTTGTTTTTGTATTTTGTGTCGTTTATGTATAATGACTGGCATACAAGAGATTTCTTTCCCACTTTCCAAACTAGCAGGAGAAAGTAGTCAGTCCAGAAATAAAGGTTTGGTGTACATGCTTTAATGCTTATGCAGAGACCCCTGCGTGGTTAAGTTGCAAGCTTGGGGAGGTGGGGTGTGTGTGTGTAAGAACCAATAATGCTTTTCCAATTCCCACCACATCTGGTCAAATGAGGAATTTGTTTCAGCCTTTCCCTCTTTGTGGGATCCCCCAGGCTGACTGAGAGCATCCCTGGCTTTGCTCCTGCCACATCCCTAGGGAGAGGATGCCCAAGGCATCTCTGGGAGGCAAAGGTGGGGTATATGAATGGAGAAGGTCTCAATTCCTGCCTCCAGGGCTTCAGCATCAGCTCTTCCTGCCAAGTCTTTGCCAAGCTCTGAATTCTGGTTGGAAGTAGGATTGGGGGTACATGGTATAAAAGAGAAAGTGAAAGTTGCTCAGTCGTGTCTGACTCTTTGCGACTCCATGGACTATACAGTTCATGGAATTCTCCAGGCTAGAATACTGACATGGGTAGCTGTTCCCTTCTCCAGGGGATCTTCCTAACCCAGGAATCAAACCCAAGTCTCCTGCATTGTAGGTGGATTCTTTACCAGTTGAGCCACCAATGAAGCATAAAAGGGGAAAGTAGATTTTTCAGATGACTCAAAATACTCACCTATTTATGTTAAACCCAGGAGGTGCTAGTGGTAAAGAATCTGCCTGCCAATGCAGGAGACACAAGAGACACAGTTGGAAAGATCCCCTAGAGGAGCAAACGGCAACCCACTTCAGTATTCTTGCCTGAGAAATCTCAAGGACAGGGGAGCCTGGCAGGCTACAGTCCATGGGGTCGCAGAGTCAGAGGTGATTGAGCACACAAAATCTAAGAAGGAAAATAAATAACAACCTGTGGATGCAGGGTTCAAAAGTAACACCAAGGATAATTGGGGGAAATCAGCCATCCTGGTGAGAGCTATTGCTGGAAGGGTTATGGATGGGGTGGCTCACACCACTGCTCCCCTGAGTGGGATCCAGGATGAACTGGAATGAAGTCCCGTGGCTCCACTGCACTAGCCCCCGAGTCCTGAGGGCTCTCCCCTGGGCTCATGGATGGCACCATCTCATCAGACAACGGAGTAGAACCCAGACAGCCCTGTTCCTCCCCTTGTCCCGCAGCCGCGGTGTCCCACTGCCTCTCTGCGGCGCTCCAAGGCTGGTGAGGCCCTGGGGAGAGAGCAGATGGGAGTCCCAGACCTCAGCACTAGTTTCACATGCTCTGGTGGGTGGGGGTGAAAGGAGCCCCAGCCTGAGGCCTCATGAAGAGGTGGCATCCAGACAGAGGGCATGGCCAGACTTGGCGCCATAGCAAGAGTCAGGGTCCCGGCACTCTCAGCTGCATCAAGGCCCCCTCGGAAGCTCTGTCCCACCGTAAAACTGAGGAGGATGGGAGGGGGCATAGCTGGAAGCAAGGTTCACAAGGCTTCCTCCAGCACCGATGCTCTGCGCTGCCGGGGGTCAGAACCCAGGCCTGCAGCCTGCCCAGGCCACTTCAACCTCCTTCCTGCAGGTCCTGGAAGATGCACATCTCCAGAGGCACGTCACCTCCCTCTGGCCCCTGCTTCCACATCTCCTCCTTGGTTTCCCCTTGGGCCACTTGCTACTCTCTCTATCCTGTCTTTTCTCCCATTCACCCCTTTTCCTTAGTCCTTTTGTTGCTTTTTAATCCCCTAGATAAACCTATCATGAAAGTCGCTCAGTCGTGTCCAACTCTTTGCATCCTAGTCAATGGAATTCTCTAGGCCAGAATGCTGGAGTGGGCAGCTGTTCCCTTCTCCAGGGGAATCTTCCCAACCCAGGGATCGAACCCAGGTCTCTTGTATTGCAGGCCAATTCTTTACCAGCCGAGCCACCAGAGAAGCCCAGATATGCCTATAAAGACTCCTAAAGGATGGCGAGATGATTAAATGCCCTTAAGCTCAGGGCCCCTTGTGGGCTTGCACTGCAGAATCACAGCTATTTGCTTGGCCCAAGCAAAGGCGAGTACACATGTGTTAGGGGGCGGGGGTGAGGGCGTTCATGGGGAGGGCTCACAACCGAATCTACCACTGCCATTCAAAATATTTTACAAAACAAACAAATCCACCTACCTTGCTGGCCACCACCAGCTGAACCACACCAGTGGCTGAGCGAAGAATGGCCACAGCTTCCTCGTGGGAGAGGCCGACTAGTAAGTGACCATTGATTACCAGCAGCTCATCTCCTAAGGACAGTCTGCCATCCCTGAGGAAATGGAGACGGGAAAAAAAAAAAAATCCCTCGTCAAGATGTTCTAGGCTTGAGAAGGGCCATCTTCCTGGAGCTGGGGAGGGTTGTCAGAAGGGGACAGTCCAAAATGGGCTACAGAGGAGTCTGGAAGATGGGGATTGCTGGGGTGGGACCGTTCATCCTTCTGTCAGGGTCCAGATGCCCAGTTAGCAGAGCTAGGGGCTTCACGATTTCAGATGGTACCTTAGTTACAGGCATGATCATAAGTTACCACCATATCCTACATCAATGTCAGTGAACCTCTCATACAAGTGGAGGCATGATGGAGAGGAACCGAGACCCCAAAGCTTTAGGATACCCAAGTCTTTCTTTTCTCAGTCCTCCCTGCCGTCCTGCCCTTGTGACTGAGTCATCAGCTGAGTCTCTGAGCTGAGCCCCAGGAGAACAAAGGTATCCGAAGCTCACCAGGAATCCTTCCCTAACACACACCCCTCTCTCTCCCCCGGTGACAAACTGTTGCCCGGATTTCCTCTGTGGCACCTGAGACTCTGCACCTCATGTGTCTGTAACCCCCGACCCCAAGAGTCATGGGGCCCTGAAGGTCAAGTCTCAAACTGCCTCCTTCCTCCTGTGTCTCTGCCGCCAAGCTCCATAAGCAGATGGATAAACAGAAAAATGAACAAAGAAACTGCCTAAGTCACTGCTGTTGCAGGGAACAGATCTGGTGTACATCACAGGCATGCACATGTGTTCTCTTTGTTTCCTTTAAAAGGGAAGGACTTGGAGCTTCCTTCCTACTGGGCTGGAAGGAGGTCCAGTCACCACGGGGTCTGCCTGCCCTACAGAGGTTCAGGGGACAGACGGCTGCAGAGCACCAGGCAGGCCTCGTCAGTCACAGGGGGTCAACAGCTCTGTGGGTGCCAACTGAGCCGCCAATGGCCTGGTCTCCCATGATCCCAAAGCAGCCAAAGGCTCTTCATCCCCACTGCTAAATATGAGATGGGAAACTGGGTGACGTTGAGAGTCCCAAAGCCCCAGTTCCACCATCCCCTCTGGAGGCTTTGCATCAGCACCCAGGATTCAAGGGTGGCACTCATGCTTGTCTCTCACACAGATTCACCCCAGTGTTTTTCTCTCCAGTCTGTAGACTCTCTCCTCCTTGCTTTCTTTCAATGAATTAACCAACTTCCCTCTCCTCCTCTCCCTCACCACTTTCTCTCTCTGTCCTCTAGGGCATGTATCGTTATCTTTTCTATGAATTTAGGCTTTAACAGAAGACAGGAGTCATGAGAGATTGCTGACAATCTCTGCTTTCTGTCCTTCAAAAATCCCTAAAGCAGAGAAATGCAAGAATCCCAGTAGATGCTTAGGATGGAAAGAGAAGAGAAAGAGGGAAACCAAGGTGAATAAGCACACCGGAACCTCAAGGAGGCATGAGGGCAAGCTCTCTGAAGAAGAGGCATTCAGGAATACTGGGGAACACAGCGGCTAGGGCCAGTGTCCTTGGGTTTACTTATCCACACTACCATCAAGCCATCCATGTCTCTGTTCCTCTTATTTTCCTCTTTGATCCCATCTTTCTCAGCTCCAGTTATTAACTAGAATGCCCCACATGTGAATTAAACACCCAGACACATATACACATACAGGCTAGAGGTGTTAAGAAAATGGTGAGACCCATTAAAAAATGGCTCACTTGAAAAATAGATAAGAACAGTTCTATTTAAGCTCAGCTCTGGGCACAGGAATTTCCTAATTGCCAACTTTCCAAAGGCCTAGGAGTAATGGAGGAATGGCTATCTGATGAGAATTCTTTAAAGCATCTGTCCTTTGGGAAGTGTGATGATGCTCTTCTGGATATGAACTACCTAAGGTCTTAAACCTTCAGTAACTACCACCACTCAGATAAGTGACACCTGCAGTTAATCTCTTCTCTACTCAGGCTAACAGGATCCAGGATCATACTTTCTAGTTATGGGACTGATGAGCATTGAACACCTTGATAATCTGGGCACTGGTCCTCTCCTTGGTATTCTATTCTTCAGACCAAATACTTCAAGCTCCTTCAACTTTGCCTAATGTTTTTGAGAGCCCTCAAGGTCTGGGGCAGGCCATTACTGCTCTGGTTTGCCACTTCCCTCTTAGCATCAGGGTACCTGGGCTGAATACTAATTCCAGACTGGAATTACCTACCTCATCAGTGAAATTCCACCTTTACCCACTTATTCTATACAGATGGGCATTATTCTATACAGATGGGCATCCAACACCCTATGGTACTTTGCAAATAGTAGATGCCTTATGTATACAAGAGCATACCTGCCATCTGGGGACGGCTACATCCCTCTGACTCAGTATGGACTTCTCCTTTGACGTGCTCTGCCTAAGCACCACCCACCTCCCTACTTCAGATGACTGTTTAGGTTAAAAAAGTAGCTCTGGAGTGTGAATGGTTTTCAGGTCACAAGGAGAAAACTCACATTTATTTTTCTCCCTCCACAACTGCACGACCAAGACACACGTGTTTACACGTGTACCAGATCTTGACAGCCATGACGTGGCAGGTGAACTGTGGTCACGTCTGAACCCCGTCGCTTTTCCGAGTGGTCAGCCACAGTGAGGATGTGAAGGGAGTGGTGTTCCACCACGTGGTGCGCTCTGGATAAGGAACCACGTGTCACCAGCATCCCCAGACTCAGGATCACATCCACTTGACACTCAAACTGGACTAGAAAGGAATCTAACGCCTCCTTCCTGCAGTGGCCCCACCCATTAGCCACTTCCTATGCTCAGAAGGGTATTGAATTAGAACAGCTCATGCCTGATTTCCTGCCATGCTCCAGCACCTTCCTTGTAAGCTGTAATCACCAGGCCTTTGACTACCCCCCAGCACCAGGGGCAGGGGAGGGGAGGACCAGTAAGCAGAGAAAGGGGAGAGTTATCCAGTCACCTGTGAGCCGCACCGCCTTCCTTCACTTGGGTGACAACGATAGCGTGAGGTGAGCGCTTTGATCCTCGGCCTCCACTAACCTGAATTCCCAGCCCATCCGATTCTTTAAGCAGCTCCATCTTCCATATCCGGCCAACTTCCTCCTTGGAAGAAAAAGTGAGTACACCGTGAAGCATCTGGACAGACACGCGCCATTGTCACAGGAGGGGCAGCTGGAGGTCTGGCCGAGTCCCATCACTTGTTGACAGACACAGCAGAGGACCACCGGTGAGAAAACTCTAAGGGCTGGACCAAAGTCTCTAGCAGTCAGCGCTGCCCGATCCAGTGCTCTATGACGGCAGGAGTGTTCCGTGTCTGCGTCATCTAACAGAGAGCCGCCAGCCCCAGGTGCCTGTCGAACGCCTGAAATGAGGCTGCTGGCAACGGAGACACTGAATGTTTCATTTCATTTTAATTAAATTGGATGAGCCACCCGGGGCCCGTGGAGATGACTTTGGACAGCACGGCCAAGGTGCTGTGTGAATTCCCTGACCAGGATCATGTTAAGTAAAGCTCTTCGCCTGAAACCCAGATACCACTGTGTGAGTTAACACTGGCTGTATCTGGGTTCCGTTTATTTACGACACCTACTAATTAATAAAGGGAGATGAAAGGAAGACAGAGGCAGGAGATATCAACTAGTTTGAGCCAAGCTCTACCACTTAATACTTATGAAAATCAATTGAGGCCTCAAAACCTCAGCTTCCCTGCCTTTAAAGTGGGGATGATTATTAAAACTTCCAAGTCTGGTGTTAGGATTAAATGAGACGGGAAGCAGGCAGCAATGCTCCTGACATCTAGTAGATACATAATAAATGTTAATCGGTAACCATATGTGACTACACACCACGCATAAATGTTAAAAATGTCATATTGAATTGAATCTTAAACTTCCTGACAACACGTGAATGTGATCTTGGAGAAATCAAAATAGGAAATTCACTGGTGAATTTGTTATCAACTTCTACACACATTGGTCAATATGCTCTTTAAAAACATTAAAAAAATGCTACAACAACGATAAAAATCTATCCTTTTTATTTTACTTATTTTTTGGCTATGTGGGATCTTAGTTCCCCGACCAGGGATTGAACCCACATCCCCAGCATTGGATGCATGGAGTCTTAACCACTGGACTGCCAGGAATTACCCAAAATCAATCATTTAAAAAAACTAATAGAGGTCTGTAGGGCTTCCCTGGTGGCCCCGTGGTAAAGAATCTGCCTGCCATGCAGGAGACTTGCAGGAGACGTGGGTTCGATCCCTGGGTCAGGAAGATCCCCCGGAGAAGGAAACGGCAACCCACTCAAGTATCTTGCCTGGAGAATCCCACGGACAGAGGAGCCTGGTGGGCTACAGTCTATGGGGTCACAAAAGTGTTGGACGTGACTGAATGACTAGATGACAAAAAAAAGGTCTCTAAGTCCTCTGAACTGCTTTGGTTCATTCTCCTTTTGACTCTGTATGCCATTCCACAGACACAAACGTACATCCACTGCAAAACACTGGAGTTCCCTCAGACACTTGGCTATTCAGAGAAATGAAAACAAAAGCTTCCAAAGTGGTTTATCTGGGAGTCTGACTTTAGGCTCATCCCAAAGTCCTTTTTAGCTCTAGGGGTCCCAATGCATTCCTCAGTTTATAGAGTAAAAACCATCTGCTTTCTCCATTCACCACAAAAGTCCAATGGAACTGCTAAGGCCCAATACAGACAAAGCCATCATCTCCCCCAAAATAGGCAACCTGCCTGCTCAAGCTGTTTGCAAAAGAGAAAAAATGTGAGGCATTTAGAAAATCTGAAGTGCATACTGTCAGAAACTAAAATGAAGCTTTATGCAACAGTAAAAAAAACAGATGTGGAATGGTCACTGATGTGCAGCAACAGGAATGTCTAGGGAAAATTATTAGCAGACAGAGACTTGTTGGGTCCTATTCTTTTCCAAGCCCAGGGCTGCTCATGGGGTCCCCACAATTCCAGCAACACGCGGGGATGCCAGCTGTCTCCTCCATCCACTGACCACAGGCCCACGAAGCCTGTCTGGCCAAATGTAACTTCAGAAGTCACTGGCTTACCACAGTAGTTCATGAACTTGTCAACAAGCCCTACATCATCCCATCGTCTCATTTTGGACTCCCTGGGTTTTGGTTTGTTGCCTCTGACCTCTGGAACACCTTTCCTTCCCATTCAGGAACAGCCTTCCTGCCTTCAGTCTCTTATAGCTTCACTCCAAGAAGCCATCCTTGAGAATTACCACGAGACAGCAACTTTCAATACTTCCAGTACATGAGACTGTATGCCAGGTGGAGAACCAACGAGAACACAGGCAGGGCTGTGCTGATTAGCTGCTGTCTCGGCGAGCTGAGCAGCCTGCATTTACGTACAGGCCAGTGTGCTGCCTCCCTGGGCCTCAGAGAGCAGGTAGGAAATAAGCACAGACGGTGGCCTGACTTTTTTTTTCCCCTTGGAAGATATCCCATGGCTCCTGCTGTCCTGAAGATGTGAGGCAGTGTTCCTCTCTCCCCCAGTACAGAAAAGCTGTGGAACTCTTTCTCAAGAACAACAGGGACCATTACTAGAGCCCAGATACAAGAAAATCCCTTTACTTTTAGCCCAAATTAGTAGAAACCTATCCATCCCTCTGACTAATTACATCCCTATGACTAATCCTACCCTCCTTTGGCTAAACAGAAGATGTTAGGTATGGTTCACAGAGGACGTGGCAATACTGGATACAGTTCTAATTCTTAAATGCTTTTAGAAATAGGACTTGTGATAAGAAACATGCAGAACTATGATCAGGGGGAAAGGATGGCCTAAATGTTTACCCTGACAGAGGAGTTAAAGACAGTAGTCAGGGAGAACACCCACAAACCCACTCCATACCCCGGCCCAAGATGCACACAACTAGTTAAAAACAAAACAAACCCACATATCTAATATAAACGACTTCAGAGGGCGACTTCCCTGAAGGTCCAGTGGTTATGGTTTCATCTTCCAATGTGGGAGATGTGGGTTTGATTCCTGGTCAGGCAGCTAAGATCCAAGATGCCTCTTGGCCAAAAAACCAAAGCATAAAACTGAAGCAATATTGTAACAAATTCAATAAAGATTTTAAGAATGGTCCATAGCCACAGGAGGCAGGAATATACAGTGGAGAAAAGATAGCCTCTTCAATAAGTGGTGCTGGGAAAACTGAACAGCTACATATAAACGAATGAAAATAGAACACCTCCTAACACCACCACAAAAATGAATTCAGATGGATTGAAGACATAAATGTAAGGCCAGAAAACTCTTAGAGGAAAACATAGGCACTCCTTGACATAAATCACAGCAAGGTTCTCTATGACCCACCTCTTATAGCAATAGAAATAAAAACAAAAATAAACAAGTGGGACCTAATTAAACTTAAAAGCTTTTGCACAGCAAAGGAAACTANAAGGGGGTGGCAGAGGATGAGATGGTTAGATAGCATCACTGACTCAATGGACATGAATTTGAGCAAACTAGGAGATAGTGAAAAACAGGGAAGCCTGGTGGGCTGCAGTTCATGAGGTTGCAGAGAGTAGGATGCAACTTAGTGACTGAACACCAACAACCATTTTAAAACATAGAATTACATTCGATGATTTTTTTTAATAGAAAAGCATATATTGTCATGCACTGAAAAGAACCAGAGATCCCTGAGATTTCTATTGATTTCAGGAAGGAGGGAAATAGAGATGAATTAACACAGAGGACCAGGTTTTTAAATTAGGTTTTCACAACCTTTATCACCACACAGTATTAGGTTTATTAAATAATTTCCATCTACTATACACAGAACTCTGACTAGTATATAATGTTAGGTCACCTTCCTTCCTTCCTTTCCCCTGATGGGGCACACCTACCTTCTTGTTTTTCTTCCCTGTCTCCTCTGCAACCAACCCCTACCTGCACAACTGGCTATACAAATAAGAATTTAGAGGCTTGTTAAAGCACACAGGTATGAGAAGTACATATTTAACTTAAGTTTTCAGAGATAAACAGCAGACTTAAACGCATACAAACAACCAAATAAAAGACACATGTGCTATGTGCTTAACTCAAGCCTCTGTATTTATTTCCAGTCCAAAAAAAAGAAAAAAAAAAACAAAAAACAAAAAACAAAATCAAACACTGAGGGAGACAAAGCATCTGTCATGTTTTGCAGAAAAGTGTTAATCTTTAGATAACATATCTAAATTGAAACCTGTACTCCAGCTTATTTTTTCTCTTTCCTTGCCCTTCAAGCAAGAGATATATTGAACCATCAAATTTCAATCTTTTAACTAAGTTCTAAAGGAAATGTTGCAAAATGAGAGCAAAGAGAGTAAATAGAAAATTCTCAAGCAAATGCAAAGAATGGACTTCCATTCAAGGAGGGGTAACAAACAGAAAGAAAAAAGAATTATCTTGACCAGTAACTACCGATAAGAAGAAAAATATGAGGATGAAAATACTAATTCTAATTACAAAGTACAAGATTCATCTAGTCAAGGCTATAGTTTTTCTTGTGGTCATGTATGGATGTGAGAGTTGGACTGTGAAGAGGGCTGAGTGCTGAAGAATTGATGCTTTGGAACTGTGGTGTTGGAGAAGACTCTTGAGAGTCCCTTGGACTNGTCCACATCAAAAAAAAAAAAAAATCTGAAAAAGCTTCAGAGGGCAGAAATGACCAATCTATAATAAAACCCCTAATTATACTAGCCTAGAAACAGATCTCCTTTCTCACTTTTATCCAATAAGAGGATTCCCCTGCCATAACAGACAGTAGAACTAAAAGGGGAGAATTCAAAGAAAATGATGCACGTTTCCTCACCATGGAACTTCTTGACCATCTAATGAAGGGGTTCCGAGGAACACAAAGGGAGTCAGAAGCAGGAAGCGGCAGATGCTATCAGTCTTAATTGTGCAACTGTCGCATTAAATCTAGCTGCCTACAGATGAAAGCAGTGTTCAGTTAAAAATAAAATCAGTGTCTAAAGTTTATTAGTCTAAAGCTGGAACTAGCCAAAACCCAACAGGCCAACTTAAATACAATAATATCAAGTGTACTGCCAACTGTCTTCTTACAATTCCACTTAGGTATCTTCTACACACACCAGTAGTCTCTCCTCTTCCTGGCTTTGTCATTTCAATGGGAACAGCAATATCATCGATTCAAGCTTCAGAGGATATGCAAACCAGAAACCCAAGAACTGTCTTCGATTCATCCTCCTATTCCCTACACTTAAACCATAGGTGAGATCCGAAGGCTCTGTTTGCGGAACAGATCAACACTCATCTCCGCTCTGTGCCTCCTCTCTGCCACCGCCCTCATCAGTCACCAGCGTTTTTAGCCTGGGTTATCACAGTCTCCGATCTGGTCTCCATTTTTATGTTTTACCTCTCACAAGCCACTATTCTCCATTACACATTTAGGATAAACTTTAAAGAAAAACATCATGATGCATTTAACTTAAACCTTCTGACAGCTCCCCACTAGATACAGAATAAGGTCGACACTCTTGCAATGGTAAACATGAACTTTTGGAATCTTGTCTCTTTCACATCACCTCCTAGTCCTCTCCCCATCACTCACTAAGATGCGCTCTCTGCTACCAGAATATTCTATCATTCCTGCCTTATGGCACCTTCGGATGTTAGCTTCTCACCAGAAACATTCTGCCCCCAGATTCTGCAGGGCTGCTCTCCCCCTGACACTCGGTCTTCAGCTGATACATGGCCTCTTTAATAAGGTCTTCGCTGACATCCAGTATCAATTGGCCCCCCGCCCATGTCACTGCTGGGACATCATTACTTCACTCTGTTTATTTCATTTATTGTACTTGTGGTCAGCATCTAACACTCTGGTTTTGTTTATCTATTTATTGCTTGTGGCCCCTTATATGTGATAAATGCCACAAGATAGAAACCTTGTTTCTCCTTTACCAATGGATTTTCCAGGAGCTAGAAAAACGCCTAGCACATCACAATACTGCATAAATGTCACTGAATGAACAAACAGAGAATGTTTACCATAATCTTAGGGGTCTTCAAAGTCATCGAGACTGACATTAAGAAGTTCGCCAAGATGGGAGACCTGCACGTTTGCCAGTGTTCAGAGTGTGAACACAGACCCAGTTGTAGAGATGACGGAGTTCTGAAGCAGACCCTGTCTAGACAGATGGCTTGGGCTTTTGCTTCCTTCTACGTTGGCTGAAAGGGCAGTGAGACTTTGTCAGTCTGTTGAGAAAAAGCCAAACCACGCAAAATTGGATGCTATGGACGTCTGTATTAATGTTGGAGTGCTACCCTTTCCTATAAACCACCAATTACTGTGTGAGCTCACACATGCGTCTCTCCACGAAGGCAAACAGAGGGATTTATTTACCAAAAACAGGGGTAGTATATTAAAGGGAGTTGCTGCAGCAGCATTTAAATGACCTCATCTGCTGGAACCCAAAATAAAATGTTACAACAGCATCTTTGCCCCAAATGTGAGAAGACACATCATCCATCCAGAATTTCACTGCAGTAAATGCTCTGGCTTCAACTGAAAACTTATTTTTAAGATTGTTTTCTTATCCCTTCTTACTTAGAGTGATCAGTAAGAAATGAAGAAACATGTGATCATAATGTCAGAGTTGAAATTCTGCCGTCAACAGACCAAAAGCTCAGCTTGGAGGTAAGAAAACAAGCTCAGGGAAAGCACATGGCAGCCAGAAGACCACAGAGCTGGGGGTGGAAGAACCAGGAATGGAACCTGGTATCCCATCTCTCAGGCTTGGGGCTCTCCTGTGCCTTCATCATAAGTGTCTATGAAGCACCTACAGGGGCAATGCGCTGAACTGGGGCAGAGATGGCAGAGGCTCAGAGGCAAGAGCGAGCATGGTGATTTGAAAACACTAATTCAGCCCAAATCAGGGAGAAAGAGAGCAGTGAGAATCAGGTGACGAAGGGCCTTCCTTATGTGCTATGCCAAGCTGAGGTGCTCGGGGATTACCCCAAAGGCAAGTGGACCACCAAATGGTTTCAGCTGCGGTGGGCATGGTAAGATGTGCTCTTTAGAAAAGTCCCTCTGACTGCAACGGACAGTTGACGATGGGATGAAAGCGGGAGCAGTGGAGACCTGTGACCTCAGGAGAGAAATGACAGCAGCCTGGCCCTGAAGCAAAGCTGCAGGATGGGGCACAGGGCAGTGGAGAGCGTGCGCATCCCCAGGGGAGCAGGAGCAGCCCGGATTCAGGCGCTGACTGGACTTGCCGTAAGGGAGGGGGCAGTTGTTGCTAAGTCGTCTCCAACTCTTTGTGACCCTATGGACGATGGCCCACCAGGCTCCTCTGTCTATGGGATTTCCCAGGCAAGAAACTGGAGTGGGTTTCCATTTTCTTCTTCGAGAGAAGGCAGCATTCCAGCTAACTCCACAATGCCTACTGTCCCAATCTGGCTGAGTGACGGCGTTTCCCAGAATATGGAATTGCCAGTGAAAAACCAGGAAAAGTTCTGTACAATCCAGGGCAAGTGGTCACTAGCTGAATCTCAGGTTTCTGTCTCAGGCAACTCTGTGGATGGTAAGACCTGAAATGTCAGAATGGGCTTGGTGGTGCGGGAAAGCCATACATCCAGTTTCTGGCATGATGTGAAATATCAGAAATGGGAGACATCCTGAGGATGGCTGTTAAAAAGCTGAGAGTTCCGAAGAGAGGTGAAGGCAGATGTGAGCTTAGAGACATTACCATGTGAAGTATGTTCACCCCATGACTGTGGGGTCCTCCTAGAAGAGGACCATTCTCCCACTGCCTCTGCCAGATGCAAACATCTGGGACCACCCAGGAGATGTCCTCTGTGTTGACTCTCCTCCTGAGTTTCACACACTTTCCTGCAGATCTGGAGCTCTGGCAGCCTTTTTGAGGTCTCTGCTGAACCACTTACAGGAAAGAGGTCTGGCACGGCACAGGGTGGATTTTGGGGTACCAGGCTAAGACTGCAAACGGACGCACAGACACACATGCCAGCTGTGAATAAGCTCTCTTGACTGACAAATGGTAGAATTGTTTTCATTGTTACGTGACTAAGTTTGCTTGCATTCATTTTTACCATGCAGCATTACAAAAATACACACTGTGTACATGTCACCTTGGGTGAGTAATGAGCTTTACTAGAGAGTAAGGAAGTCTGAATTCATTTCTAAAATTGCTTATCTATATCCTAAGAGATTCCTGGGCTTTCGAAGATGGGCCCAACTTTTGTATTTTTAAAAATTCATCTGTTTGCATGTATATCATTCTGTGTTAATATTTTATAGAAACAAGCCATACTTTAAAAGGACATATTTGTTGAAATATTTCCTATAGGTCCATTAAGGGAGAATAGAAATGTAAAAACAAAGTCTGAGGATTTGTTTTCCTGTAAGAAAGAACAGTCTATGAAAAAGAAGTAGCTGACAAATAAAAATGGTCTGAATGATCATGAGCCTTGTCTTTAATTTATTAAGTCTTTGTAGATATATTAAATCATTAATAAAGCAGAAACGGAACAACGCTGACACGTCTAATCTTCCATTATTCAAATAAAGTGGAATTTTCCCCCAAAGGCTTAAGAGGTAAATAGCTAATTTTTGTTTTTCTGGAAATTCCATTTTAGCATGACCTTGGGCTCATCCTGAAATGAAGACACACATCGAGCCATCCCAAGAACCTAAGCAGTCTTCTGTTAAGGTCTACTGGTCCCAGTTTGGGTGCCACCAAGATGGGGAGGAAAGCTGTGAAGATCCACTTCTTGTCAACACGATCAACCCCAGGCAAACGCATCTAATGAAGATACTGCTGGGGTTGCAAAAGGTACTGAAATATTCATGCCTGAGAAGGTGTGGGGCCCATTCTGACTTTTTCAAGACCAAACGTGCAACCCGAGGTCAATAATCAGTCTGCAGATTTAGAATAGTTATGAAGAATTCCAGACGGCAAGTTTCTCCTTTCAATACAGACATGGGGATTCATGTTCCAAGACAATAGATAAGATTTGCTTTTTTTCACCTTTCATTTGTATTTTCTGGAACATTTGAGGTTGAGGGCAAAAACCAGGCAAAGGAATTCTGGTATGTGCAGTCTTAAGAGAGTCTAATCCAGAAATCCAATTTTAGGTTACTGCTTTTAATTAGGATGAGCAAAGAGTGGTACTCTCTTAAAAGTTTGGTGTGGTACTTTTTTCTTTGAAAATCATTCCATTATTCCCACTTTGTCCTAGACCAAAGGACTTCTTTGGACTGTATATGAGATTCCACCCTAAACCTTTGGTACCTTAAACCTTCAAACTGAACCAATATTGCCCAACTTACTTTTTTCACTTTAGATTTTCTGCATATTCACAATCTGATCATCAGAAGAAAAAAATCATATCAAGATATAGTATTCATTGATAAGGAACATACTATAACATTTCTATTGCTCTTAATTTTGGAGAGAGGTGTATATTATAATCTTTTTTATTGTTTTTAATCCTCTGGGGGAGAGGGGCATAAAATTGGTAGAAACATTTTTTTTCTTCTAGTTTATACATTTCATCTACAAATACACCTTTTCTGTGTTAGGTTTTATGAAGGTCACCCAGATCTTCAAATGAAGGAACACAGTTAGTCCCTTAAGACAGGTTTTATTTTGATTCTTCTCAACTCATTATGCAGGTAGGCTATAGCTACAGAAATATTCATGAGCTAGCCTTACTAGAAATTGCATTCATTCCTACAGCATCATTTTCCAGACTGCAAAGCTGAACTTGATACTTCCTCTGTGCCCATTCTCCATCTTTCTAACTTCCTCTTTCATCCTTAGAGGGCATCTCCTGAGTCAGAAAAGAAACCAATCAGGAACTATCTCACTAGTTACTGCTTTGTTTAGGAACCAAGAGGCACACCTGGCCGAGAGGGTTCTTAGAATGAGCACGCCGACCCTACAGAAGGTAACTTAACAAGAAGGTATTGGTTATAATGGAGGAGACTGTTTGAGGCTAGAAGTGTGTCTACTACCATTCAGAATAGACCACACCTGGTTTGCTTTTAGGTAAGACCAGCTCCGACCATCACAGCTGGATACCACAGTTTCAGAGATTTCTACGAAGTTTCCAGACTTCACTGGAATTTAGCAGTATAGTAACACAATCCCCTGAAAATGTCACTTGTTTTGATGTGTTAAAAATAAAAGCAGACGCTTCCCTGCAGGTTGGACATCCTTCCTGTGTAATACTGAGGCTTGGATATTTATGCTATCAGCAGCCACCAGGAATTCTTGGCCCTGCAGTGGCGATTCCACTGGCGACAACAGTGATAAATAATGATGCAGTTCAAGTACTTTATCTGGGCCTCATATGACTCAAATTATACCACAGAAGGCTTGAATTTTCCACTTAGGATCACTTGACTAGCTCTTTATTTAAGTGGGATAAAATAACTTGGATTTTTTTGTTGTTATTATCATGTCCTCTGATCATTTATCTTAATATATCTTTCGGTATCCAAATGCAAGGTCATCTCAGGTGTATTTTCTAAACCGTAAACACAACTGCAAACAATATTTCATGGAAAATTCAGCTTCTACCATCAAAGTAAACCTTACCCGTGCCAGGCAGTCACTGGATTGGAAGTCCGTCTTCCCAGATTTTGAGAAACGGCGTTTGTCATTGCTTGTGGGCAGAGGGGCATCTGTCTTTGGAATTCTAGGCTCTGTCCCTCTGTCCAATTTCGACCTATCTAGATGGGATCCAGCCACCTCCTTGAGCAAATCCGGGCCATTTTCTAGCTCAAAAGCATGACCGTTTCCCAATTCAGGGTCTAGGCCATTGTCTAGCTCAGACACGGGGTCGTGGTCCAATTCACAGCCAGTACTGCTCTTGGATTCTTCAGCGGCTTTGTGGGTAGAAGGCCTGGCAATGACCCCAAACTTTCTTGCTCTTTTCCCCTTTTTTACCGTTCGGTCCCCCAGCTCCAAGGTAGGTGTCTCTCCTGGTTCGGAGCTGTTGCTACTGTTGCCGTTATAAGGAGAATGGACTTGGTGCTTGAAACGGCGTAGCATGATCAGGTAGATGAAGCCGCCATTCCAGCACTGCTCAGCCAGGTAACTGCAAGGCAAAGAGAGGGGCCGGTTAAAACCCTCCAAACATCCTCCGCGAACAATGCAGCGGATCCACACATCCATGGCTCATGTGGAACCCATGTGACTAAAAGCCTGGCAGAGTGATCGAGGCACTAAGCTTCTTAAACAGGCTCCACGCTCCATTCAATCTACTGAATTGTTGATGCTAGAAATAACCCCCAAAGAAACCAAAAAACCATCACGAACTGAATATGATTCATGAAAGTCCCCTACGAAGATACTCAGAGAAGGATTTTTCTATTAACAGGGCCAATCCTAATGTACTGTTTTTTTTTTTTTTTTTTTTAATGATTCTTCATTTTGCTCAACAACTTGTTGAATCAGAATGATGTCCTCCTCCCATTCATATTGTTCTGGTGGGACAACACTGCAGTGTCCAGGGAAATGTAAAAATCAGACTGGAGGGGAAATGTATAGTTCTGCCCTTGGGATCAAAAAATCAACTGCATGATACAAACAATTATATACAGAACATAAAAGAAACAAGGTCCTACCGTATAGCATAGGGAATGATGGTGAATATCCTATGATAAACCGTAATAGAAAAGAGTATGAAAAAGAATATATGTGTATATATATAATAACTGAGTCACTTTGATGTATAGCAGAAATCAACACAATATTGTAAATCAACTATCTTCCAATAAAATTAAAAAAGCCACAGATTGGAGCATCAAACTGAGGCAAAAAACAAAACAAAACAAAAAACAGCCAGCACAAGAGGAACTCTGCCTCACATGAGTTAAGGTGAAAAAAAAGATCCTGAGCTGGGCAGGGTGGAGGGGCTGTATCGAGATGCAGCCAGTAGAGAAGCACCAGCCACTGTGTGTGGCATGAAATGAGGACCAGGTTCCTTTCTTGGTACTGGTTCCAGTTTGGCTGCGCATAGAACACGTGAAGTCTCTCTTCCAGTCTGGGCATCACATGAAGAGGAATACTAACAAAGTGGAAAACACGCAGACACAGGGCAACCAGGATGAACACGGCTGCTGGAAACCATGGCAACCAGGAATGGCGGGAGGAAGGAGGGGTGTCAAGCTTGAGGAAGACAAGGGCCAGGCTCGATGGCTTTCACATGTATCTGAGGACCGCCAAACATTTAGAAGCAGGAAATCATATGAGCTAATGCATGTGAAGCCTGATATACAATAACTCCTCCAGATCTTAGAGAATAACAGTAAAACATCAAGTGAGATGAGTACTTAGCAGCATCCAGGACCAGATCATTAAAGTTTCACTCAAGGAACCACTTGCTCAAAGTCAGGAAGCCAGGCTGGGCTGGATCCCCCACTCGTGCCACCAAGGATAAGGCAGCACAAACCCTAGATGAACCCAGGGAAATGCCTTCAACCACTGGAATCTTGCCACATTCTACACATCACTGGCTCCCAAGCAAAGAATGTCAACAACTAAATCCTTAACAAGTCGGACCCACTTCCCTTCTTCATGCCCCACAAAGAGAATGCCTGGGGCTACGGTGCCTACATTTTCAATTAATAGAAAACAGAGAAATTTTCCAGTATACCAAACCAGCCTCTCTCCCTCTGTGTCTAAATACCAGACCTGAAAGCTGGGGCAGTCAGTGTGTGAGAAAAGGACCAGGTCATAAGGAGAGATGATCAGCCACGTTTGAAATGTAGTTAAGTTCTGAGCCAAAGGCATATATTTCCCGTACATAAAGGTCAGGGTATTGCAATGACAGTGACTGTCTAACCAAAGAAGAGAACAATTCTGAATTTTTGCCTTGAAGTAAAACTGTCTCTTATACAC
>SJYV01046998.1:380569-486308 GCA_006410875.1 Neotragus pygmaeus
TAATATATATAAGTTCAAGAAACAAAGGACAGAACTGCATAAAGGTAGTGTCAAAGAGATATTAGCTCAAAATTTACAGAATTAAACAAAGATTTCAATTATCAGAGAAAAAGAACATTGAATTGCACACAGGAAAAAAAAATGTGAATGAAACTAATGACCAAGTTTTCTATTATGGAGTATTTCTATTATTATGTTTACATGCTTTATTTGTTATTTTGGTCACTGTTATTGGTTTTGTTCCTCTTGAAACAGTTATAAAGTACACATTACTAAGTAATCAAAAAATACCTTGTGATATTCACAATACAGTGAACTAAATGACATGAATTTTTCCATACTGAACATGTAAGGCTTCAGTATGTAACTGAATTTCTCCAATATTTGACCACCAAGTATCACTTAAAGGCTATTTTTTTAAATCTATGTAAAGCCTAGTCTTTACATCTCCATAGAGATAACTAACTTTAGGTTAATTTTCAAAAGATTCATCATAGATTTTATAATAAAATATTGACATTTTCAAACTAAAGCATTAATGGTATTTTTATGTCAGTCCCTTGTATGTCAGGGGTCTGTCCTGGTGGCTCAGAGGTTGAAGCCTCTGCCTGCAATGCTGGTGACCTGGGTTCTATCCCTGGGTCCAGAAGACCCCCTGGAGAAGGAAATGGCAACCCACTCCAGTACTCTTGCCTGGAGAATCCCATGGACAGAGGAGCCTGGTGGGCTACAGTACACGGGGTTGCAAAGTTGGACACAACTGAGCGACTTAGCTTTCTTTCTTGTATGTCAAGTGTATATTGGTTGCAGTCTATCACCAGCTTATCTGTACCAAGCACACTATGAACTTCCCCAGATCTACCCAATCCCACTTAAAGTGGCAACTTGCCTTACTTCCTGGCCAGAGTTGCTCTAGCCACAGCTTACTCCATTCCCAAGATTATAAAGCCTAGCTGCTGCCAGCAGGTGCATGGTTAGGGAGCCCCTGTGCATGCTGTCAGTGGATAAGAGGACTCCACACCTGTGTACCGGTTGGAAGTGGCCCGTGGAGGCTTTGGCCAAAGGAGAGTTGCCATTTTTTACGTAGACCTCAAAGACTGGAAGAAGAAAGGCAAAAGGGAACCAGTAGATAAATCTGTCAGCCCTTCTCCCACTTCCATCCCGCTTAACCTCCCCTACCTGGGGTTGTTCTGAAACATGCATGTTTCATATGGCCTCAGTGAACACCTGAGATACTTCCCTAAGAATGAACAACTGAGCTGTGTTATGGAATTTAGTAATACACTCCCTTGTATCTGCTGTCTCCTCTTCCCTTACTTCCCTTTTCCCCTCACTCTAAATTCCCTGGCATTATATTTCCCAGTGAAGTGTGAACAGGTTATCTTTTTGCCTAAGGCTCTGCTTTCTAGAGAACCTGGTCTAAGAATGTATTAATATCTTGACAGATAACTTGAGCCATAGGCCATGTTCTGTATCCAGTCAATTCTCTTTCTGCTTTTTCTATTCACTATATTAGAAAATCCAAATTTACAGTCGCAGGTTGTCAGGAATGGCAGCAGGTTTTTGGTGGCTCTGACAAATGGTTCTGGATTGACTATGGACATAGAAATTATGAAGAGATTTCCCACTGAAGACTGCTTTCATCATTCAGTCAGATGCTAAATCAATGAGCATATCACATTCAAAAGCCAGAAGGTTGAATATTTCAACTTGAGAGATGGCAGCAAATGGATTCCCAATTTTGCTCTCATTGCATTTGATTTTGGAAAGAATGTCTGCATATCCTTATGGTTCACATTCTTTGATGAGTGTAGAAAACTAAGTGATGGGAAATGTCAAATTCTTGGTGGTAACGTTATTTGCACCACGTTCTGTTCTCTGTAAGACATCCTAACTTTTATCCTGGATATGAAAAAGCATTTTTTAAAACCTGAAATAATAGGTTTATCTTATTCAAAAGGCTTAAGTTGTTGCTAAGAATCATTATATGATTAAAAACATAAATTCATAAAAATGGTCTTTATGAAAACTATGAGAATCATTATTTTATTTACTTTTATTAGATACATTTAATATGTTTTTATGAAAAATTTTCAAACATAGAGAAAAGTTGAAACAATTGTACTATAAGAACTCATATATTACCCAGATTCTACAGTTAACATTTTACCTTATTTGCTTTATTATGTATGTCTCTCTCTATTCACACTTCTATCCATTCCTTAATTCAACTCATTTTTGACACATTTCAAAGTAAATTGCAGCAGCATGTTATTAAATGGAGTTCAAATTTTTGTATAGTTCCTTGTAAAAGTAAGTTTTATTGTATATAATGAATATGCAAATCTTTAGTATACTGTTCTATGAGTTTTGACAAATCTAAGCACCTATGTTATCCAAATCTCTATTGATATATAGAAAAGTACATTCACTTCTGGACATTCTTCATGCCTCTTCCCAGACAGATGATTTCCACCTTTCATTCAGAGACTGTCACGTTCTGATTTTTTTTCACTACAGATTAATTTTGCCAGTTTTAGAGCTTCATACAAGTAAAACTATAAAGTATGCATTATGAACTGTGTTTTTTAAAGAACTTTTCCACTCAGCATAACCTTTTAAAGATTCATCCAAACCATTGGGTACATCAATAGTCTATTATTTATATTGCTGTGCTCTATTGTATTGTATGAATATACCATGGTTGATTTAACCATTTTCTTGTTAATGAACATCTGAGACATTTCTAGTTAGCCAATCTTATGACTAAAGCTCCTATGAAAATTCTTGTATCAATCTGCTTGTAGATGTATATTTAAATTTTTCTTAGGTAAATATCTTATGAGTAGAATTTCTGGGATATTCGGTCAGTGTATATTTACTTTGATAAGAAACTACTAGACTATTTTTCAAAATGATTGAAGCACTGACACCATGTGAGAGTCTGTTGCTTCAAAGCCCTGCTAACATTTGGTGGCGTCCATCTTTTTCGTTTTGCCACGTTAGCCAGCATGTAGTGGTAGTATCTTATTATGGTTTTAGCTTGTATTTTCTTGATGATGTTAATACATTCCCATGTGCTCATAGCCATTTGTGTCTCATCTTATGTAGAATATTTGTTCAAATATTTTACTCATTTTGGGTGAATTTGTTTCTTTATTATCAGCTTATGAAAGTTCTTTATGTATCCCAATACCAGTTTTCTGTTGGACACATATTTCTGTAAATGTTTTATCCTATTCTATGTCCTGTCCATTTTCTTAATTGTGTCTACTGATGAAACAGAAGTTTTTTTTACTGCAATCATATCTAATACATCTTTTTCTTTAATTTTATAGTTACTTTGTTCTGTAACCTAAGAAAATTTTGCTTACCTCCAAAATCACCAAAAAATATTGTTGTATGTATTCTGTTGTAAGTTCTAAACTTTTACATTAAACTTATTATCTTGAATTAATTTTAATGTACTTTTTAAGGGAAGAGTAGAGATTCACTTTTTTCTGAATGAACATCCAATTTTTCCTTCACCATGTATTGAAAATACTTTGCTTTCTCTACTGGATTGCCTTTTCATTTTGTAAAGGAATCAGTTGAACCTCTATAGAACACTCTACCCAACAACAGCAAAATGTGCATATTTCTCCAGTGCACAAGGAACATTTTCCAGAGTAGACCATATGCTAGGCCACAAAATTAATTTCAGCAAATTTTAAAATGTTGAAATCGTGCAAAGTTATATCCTCAAACCACAGTGGAGTGATACTATAAATCAATTTAAGAAGGAGTTTGGAGTTTTCAGAAATCTGTGGAAATTAAACAACAGAGTTCTGAATAATCAATGGGTTAGGGAGAAGAAACTGCAAGAAAAATTAGAAAATATTTAAGATAAATCAAAACAGAAACATAGAATTCCCAAATTTATGAGATACAGTGAAATCAGTGCTCAGTCAGAAATTTATAGCTATAAATGCATACATTAAAATAAGAGTAATCTCATTTCTGAAGTCTGACTTTCCACTTTAAGGAACTAGAAAAAGAAGAGCAAGCAAAACTCAAAGCAAAAAAATAGAAATGAAATAATAGAGATTAGAGTGGGGGTAAACACTATAGAGAATAGAAAAACTATTCAGGAAATCAGTAAAGCTAAAAGTTGATTCTTTGAAAAAATCAACAAAATTGGCAAACCTTTATACAGGCTGAACAAGAAACAAATTACTAAAATCAGAAATGAAAGAGAGGCTTTTACTACTGAATTTACAGAAATAACAGAATTCAGAAAATTATTATGTCAATAAATTAATATGNAATACTGAGTGGTATGTTAGAAGGTGAGACATGCTACGGAAAACAGAAGAGATTGAACAGGATAAAGAGGACTGAGCATGCCAGGAGCTGAAAGAGGTGGATTGAAATTTTAAGTGCATTGAGCAAATACTTGAAGATGAAAGAGTTGGCTGTGCAGCTGCCTGGAAGAAGAACGTTCCAGACAGAGGGAAGAGCCAGTATAAAAGGGGTAAACTGGAAATGTGCCTGGTGCATGGGAGAACATCGAGGAGTGGGCAAAGAGGAGAGTAACGGGGGACTAGGTCGGGGAGATACCAGTTTCTGCAAGACTGTTGTAAAGATTTTTGTACAGAATGGGGAGTGGGGGCTTCCCAAGTGGCTCGGTGGTAAAGAATCCGCCCGCCAATGCAGGAGACATGGGTTCGATCCCATATCTGGGAAGATCTGGAGCAACTAAGCCTTTGTGCCATAACTACTGAGCCTGTGCTACAGAGCCCAGGAGCCACAGGGACTGAAGCTAAGGGCCTAGAGCCCGTGCTCTACGAGAGAAGCCACAGCAATAGGAAGCCTGTGCACTGCAACTGGAGAGAAGCACCACCCAACAACAGAGACCCAGCAAAGCCAAAAACAAAAAAATGAATTAGATTTTAAAACAACAACAAAAAAAGAAAGAGCTAGTTCTTAAAAAAAAATGAGAAGCAGTTCAGCTCTGAGCAGAGGAATCATGTGACATGTACTCTGCAAAGCCAATAGAGTATTGTAAAGTAAAATAAAGTATAAAAAAATAAAATAAAATAAAATAAAAATAAAACGAAGGCTTTGTTCCTGTGTTGAGAGTAGACTCCTGGCAGAGCACGGGTAGGAGTGAGACCAGACATTCAGAGAAGCTGGCTCAGTGCAGAGTAACAGTGGGGGTGGCTCCTAAGTGGTCAAAATCAAGATCAGTGTTCAAGGCAGAGTCAGCAGTCTTTGCTTTTGGATCTGATACAGGGTGTGAGAGGAAGACAGAAGTCAAGGATGGTGTCTAAGCGTTTGGCTTGAGCAACCAGAGGCATGGAGCTGTCACCGCCTGAGGCTGGTAGAGTAGCTTTCTGTGGGTTGGGCCATCTGACCTATTCTGATGCCCAGGTCTCTTCTGGAGTTACATTCTGAACATGTTGTTTGAGAGGCTGTGTGGCTGCTGGGTGGGTGGCTGGACATCTGAATCTCGATACTGGAGCAGAGGACTGAATTAGAAACAAAAAATTGGGAGGCACAAAGTACCAATGATATTTAGTCTCCTGAAGATAAGCTCCTTTAGGTGGACTTTCTGAGGCCAGAGTTCTTGCTGAATCAAAAGCACACTGAAATGTTTTATATGTACTTCTAATCTTGCCTCTGGCAAGGGGTATAAGAAGTTAATCCCTTAATTTAAGACACTAGAAGCGTCTCAGAGAACCATTTGTCACTCTTTGTATTCTCTACCAGTCTGCCAGTCAAGAGCTACCTCATGTCCTAATTTGCAAATCAGTAATGGCAAGGGAATTCATTGGAAGGACTGATGCTGAAGCTCCAGTACTTTGGCCACCTGATGCAAAGAGTTGACTCTTATTGGAAATAAGACCCAGATGCTGGGCAAGATTGAAGGCAAAAGGAGAAGAGGGCAGCAGAGGATGAGATGGTTAGCCAGTATCACTGACTCAATAGACATGAGTTTGAGCAAACTCCAGGAGACAGTGAAAGACAGGGAAGCCTGGTGTGCTGCAGTCCATGGGGNGGAATCAGTTGAACCTCTATAGAACACTCTACCCAACAACAGCAAAATGTGCATATTTCTCCAGTGCACGAGGAACATTTTCCAGAGTAGACCATATGCTAGGCCACAAAATTAATTTCAGCAGAATATTAAAAGGATCTACACCATGACCACGTGAGATTTATTTCAGGAAATCAAGACTGGTTCAACATACAAAAGTGAATCAATACAATATGTATCATATTGGTAGAAACCAACACAATATTGTAAAGCAATTATCCTTCAATTGAAAATAAACAAATTTTAAAACAGAAATTAAAGAAAAAAAGTGATCATCTCAATAGATTCAGAAAAAGTATTTGAGAAAATCTAACACCTCTTCATGATAAAAACACTAACAAACTTGGAATAGAAGGGCAATTCCTCAACTTAATGAAAGATATCTATGAAACACCCACAGCTAACATCATGTTTAATAATGAAAGACTTCAAGAATTCCTTCTAAAAAATAAAATAAAAAAGTCAGCTCTTAACACTTCTATTCAAAATTGTACTGAAGTTCTAGCCAAGGAAATTAGGCAATAAAAAAATATATAAGACATACCTACTGGAAAGGAAGAAGTAAAAACAATCCCTGTTTGCAGACAGCATAGTCTTATATTTAGAAAATTACAAGAAATCCGGGGGGAAAATGTGTTAACACTAATAAATAACTTAAGCAAAGTTGCAAGACACAAGATCCACGTAGAAAATCAGTTGTATTTCTGTATATTAGCAGTAAACCATTAAAAAATGAAGTCAAAGANTTAGAAAATTACAAGAAATCCAGGGGAAAAATGTGTTAACACTAATAAATAACTTAAGCAAAGTTGCAAGACACAAAATCCATGTAGAAAATCAGTTGTATTTCTGTATATTAGCAGTAAACCATTAAAAAATGAAGTCAAAGAAACAATTCAATTTATAATGCTATCAGAAACAATAACCTTCTTAGGTATAAGTTTAACCTTTACAGTGGAGACTATAAAATATTGCTGAAAGAAGTTATAGAAGAACTAAATAAATGAAATAATATCCTTTGTTCATGAATTGGAAGGTATAAGATTGTTAAGATGGAAATACTCTTCAAATTCAGTACATTTCCTTTCAAAATTCCAACTGCATTTTTTGCATAAATGGACAGGCCAATTTTAAAATTTATATGGAAATATAAGGAACCCTCAGAGAAGGCAATAGCAACCCACTCCAGTATTCTTGCCTGGAAAATCCCATTGACGGAGGAGCCTGGTAGGCTGCAGTCCATGGGGTCGCTAAGAGTCGGCACGACTGAGTGACTTCACTTTCACTTTTCATTTTCATGCATTGGAGAAGGAAATGGCAACCCACTCCAGTATTCTTGCCTGGAGAATCCCAGGGACAGAGGAGCCTAGTGGGCTGCCATCTATGGGGTCTCACAGAGTCAAACACGACTGAAGTGACTTAGCAGCAGCAGCAGCAGCATAAAGAACCCCAAGGAGCCAAAATTGTCTTGAAAAAGATTAGTAGACTCATGGAAGGGTTCACACTCCCTGATTTCAAAATTTATTATAAAGACACAGTATTAATAAAGACAGTGTACTATTGGCAGAAGGATAGATTTATATATCTATGAATATCAATGAAATAGAAGAGTCTAAAAATAAACCCGGACATCTATGGCCAGTTTATTTTTTGACAGTGCCAAAATCTTACAGTGGAAGAAAAAATAGTCTTCTCAACAGTGTTCAGACAACTGAATATCCACACACAAAGGATGAATTTGGAGCCCAATCTCACACCATATGCAAAAATTATCTCAAAATATTGAGGAAAAAACTAAAACTACAAAACTTTCAAAAGAAAATATGGATGNTACTCACATCCCAAAGATGATGCTCATTTATCTTCTAGACTCAGAAGCACCAAGTCCTGAAAAAATGAACCAATGATGACCCAGGGATTGAGTTCTGTACTGACGCAGCCACATCTCTGTGTCCCTCCAGAGTGAAAGGTGCTGGAGGCTAAGAGAATTAGGGACATACATTCTCCCTTTCTGTCCCTCTTCCCACGAACCAACCACGACTGAGTCCACAAGCAGCCAGTAATCCTCAAGTCCTCACAGTGCACCATTCAAAAGACACCACCCTCTTCGCTTCCCCAGAGGTGGCGGTAAAAAAAAGGGAGACTCTTGTGGGTCCCTGTATTTCCTGAAAGCACCCGCCACTGCTCACACACCAATTCAAACACTGATGAAATAAATGTCTGTGCCCTCCACTTCCCTTCCCTTTCAGGGGGATCCAGCTGCATCTTGAAACAATTTCCTCAGTTTGTCTCAATCCTTCCAGGGTCCTTCCATTGGCTTGGCCAGAGCCTGCCCCCACCTCATGCCAAGCCTGGTTTCACTTATGTCAAAACAACTTCCATCAAAATCGTGGGCTTTTTTTTCAAATTTCTTTCACTGTTTTGAAGTCAGCAGAGAAAAGATACTTAAATTGCAAAATAACTACCTCCATTAATGTGTTCTGGCTAATGCTAGGCGCTGTTCTTTTCTCGAATCTCTCCTGCATAGTCTGCTGAGGGTTTTTTAAAATTGGATTTTGGGGTTTTCTTCCTTCTCTAAGGATCTCTGGCAGGCATGGCAGGGCTGAACAGGTTTCATAATTTACAAAGGTTTGCATAGACTGACTTTCTAAGTTTGGCAACATTCTTTTCCAAGCAAAGGGTGCTCCTTAAAAGCTAGATTTGTTGGATATTTTCTCTGTAATTCATCCATCTACATGATCCTCTAGGTTTCTTCTTAGTTTGGAGGATTTCAATGACAAGAAAGCCAAATCCATAAAGTTCTGTCCTAGGAAAAGAGATAAGCCAAGTCCTTAGAGATGTGGACAGAACAATTTTAACATCTGGACTTCCAATCAGTATAACTCTTCATGTGTCTGCTGACCAGTTCTGACTGTGACATCATTGACATGTGTGGCCTCTGGCTAATGATGCTCAAAGAAAATGCATAGGCATTTTCTATTATCTACTGAGATTTAAAAAATAACTGCAAACTAAGCAGTAAAGAAACCATATATTATTGGATACACGAGCATAAACATTGATATGAAAATGCAAAGCTTGCTTTTAATGGTATGTTTATATTAGAAGTGCCAGAAACTAATACAAATTATAATAGACAAGAGGGATGGGTACCAGTATTAAGTGTAACTATATGCTGTGTATTGAGTTAATTGGACACACACGTCACCTTGATCTTTTAGAGATGAGAAAATAGGCTCAGAGAGATTAACTTGCCCAAGGTCACCAAACTGATATAGGTGGAACTAGGATTTAAATTTCAATTTGATTGCAAACAAATCCAGGCCATGACCTTGGGACTTACCATGTGCTCCATCCTAACGTTGTTCATTATGACCAGCTTTGTTGCTATTGTTCAGTCGCTCAGTCCTGTTAGACTCTTCACAACCACATGAACTGCAGCATTCCAGGCTTCCATGTCCTTCACTATCTCCCAGAGTTTGCTCAAACTCATGTCCATCAAGTCGATGATGCCATCCAACCATCTCATCCTCTGTCACCCCCTTCTCCTCCTGCCTTCAATCTTTCCCAGCATCAGGGTCTTTTCCATGAGTCGGCTCTTCTCATCAGGTGGCCAAAGGATTGGAGTTTCAGCTTCAGTTCTTGCAATGAATATTCAGGACTGATTTCCTTTAGGATGGACTGGTTGGATCTCCTTGCAGTCCAAGGGACTTCTCAAGAGTCTTCTCCAGCACCACAGTTCAAAAGCATCAGTTCTTCGATGCTCAACCTTCTTTATACTCCAACTCTCACATTCATACATGACTACTGGAAAAACCACAGCTTTGACTAGATGGACCTTTGCTGGTAATGTTTCTGCTTTTTAATAGGGTTTCCAGGTTGGTCGTAACTTTTCTTTAAGGAGCAAGCATCTTTTAATTTCATGGCGGCAGTCACTGTTCACAGTGATTCTAGAGCCCAGGAAATAATCTGTGACCATTCCCATTTTTTTCTCCATCTATTTGCCATGAAGTNCCAACTCTCACATTCATACATGACTACTGGAAAAACCACAGCTTTGACTAGATGGACCTTTGCTGGTAATGTTTCTGCTTTTTAATAGGGTTTCCAGGTTGGTCGTAACTTTTCTTTAAGGAGCAAGCATCTTTTAATTTCATGGCGGCAGTCACTGTTCACAGTGATTCTAGAGCCCAGGAAATAATCTGTGACCATTCCCATTTTTTTCTCCATCTATTTGCCATGAAGTGATGGGAGCAGATGCCATGATCTTTGTTTTTTGAATGTTAGGCTTTAAGCCAGATTTTTGACTGTCCTCTTTTACCATTACAACCAGGTTTAGAAAAAGAAAAAAGGGCAGCAACCTCTATCTGCCAAAGAGGCTCTCCTCATGTAAATATCACAAGGGATTCCACTTCAGTGGTTTGTTCACACCCAAAATAAGTCCCACACCCAGAAGAAAAGGACCTTGGGGAAAACAAGAGGTATTTTCAGACAGGCCCAGAAAGCAGCTGAATGCTTGAGAGGGGTGAGGCGCTTTCTCCCGGCGAGTGGAAGAGGCCAACTGCCCTCACCTATCTCTCCACCATGATCTTGAGACAGTCCCTGAGAAAGTTCTGGAGAAGCAGAGGCAACATTTCCTCAGCTTGCCCAGAATCAGAGGCCTGGGTGTCCAGCACAGCCAAGGTCCAAAAAAATGGCTAGCACAGGCTATGCCTCCAAGGTTGGCCCCTGGCTCAGGGCATCCTGGACCACAGCCACCTTGCCTGGCTCCCTGTACCCACTATGGTGCCTCCACTCCAGACCAGGGCCTCTCAAGCAGACTGTACCCTGGATACCTCTCTCTTAATGAGGAACCGCCCCTCCGATGGCAGGCAGTCTGCACCCACCTTCTGGCTGTAAACAAGAGGGGTTTTAATACCACATGCATTGTTCCTGTGGATTTTTGTGGAAGATAATGTGCTGTAAGGTGAGGCTGGGAGGGAAGGAGAAGGGCAGGCAAATCCCTGAGCTGAAGGGCTGCTCAGATGTCTCTTCAAGGAAGGATTCGCTGTCCAGAGGGTTACGAGTGTCTTATTAGCTCATGACCTCCAGCTGTGAGCTTCATCAAGGTCATGCTTAACTCTCAGGTCAAGGTCATGCTCTCTGGGGGTGGTCTATGGCCACCAGCAAGCCAGATGGGGAGACATGCCTGGCTGTTTCCACCTTGAGCGACTCCCCTGATGAGCAAGCGTGACTCCAGAGCTCCCTGTGGGGCTGCCCGCCTCTGTCAGGACAGCAGCAGGGTTGGTCCATGCCAGCTCCCCCTGCCCACACCTGCTCCCTCCCTATTCCTTCCACAGATGTTTCCCCAACAGACATCTTACACTCTTAGCTCTAACTCAGCATCTGCTTCCTAGAGAACCCATGTGAGGGAGGGTGATATGATGAGAAGAACAATATGGTATGATGAGAAGAACAAAATATTTCCCCAAAAGGAGATGATGGGAAATGAGAGTAGCCAAAAAAAGCCTGTCACGAATGGGGAGAACTCGGCTCATCTGAGCAGGGGAACAGCCAGCAGAGCATTCTTGAGAAGTCAAGTTGGATGGATGGCATTCACAAAGACTCCCTTTAAATCTGTTGGCTGGTAAGAGGAAAAGCCAACAGCAAAGAGCTCATCGGGGGTGAGGCTCCCTTTACTCATCTCTAAACAGTGTCACCAGAATTCACCCCAGTATCGGAGTCAGATCACTCCTGGTTCAGGTGTCAGCACTGCCGCGTGGGCCCTTGCACAGGACACTGGGCCTCACAGGTGAATCCCTCGGACTCATCGAGCTATGGGATGGTTGGGAGGATTAAATGGGAGCCGGCCGGTTTCTGGCCTGGCACAAAGTTCATGTCAATAAATATCAGTTCATCATGCTCTCAGAAATTTGCTAGGTAATCACAGGTCAACCAGTTCAGCCTGTCAGCAGCGAATGTCCTGGAGAGAATCCCTAGAAGGTGAACTCACAAAGGGGAGCTGTCAGAGCCGATTCTGGTGTCAGAATGGAGCAAAGAGAACTACAGTCAACTTGGGGTGAAAAGGAGTCCTGGGAAAAATCAAATTCACAAAGACAAGACAGAGAGAAAGGGACTCCAAACTAAAGATCTGAAAGAGGGCACTTCCCTGGTGGTGTAGTGGTTAAGAATCCATGGGTGTGATATCCGGTCAGGGAACTAAGATCCCACATGCTGTGGGGCAACTAAACCCATACGCCGGGCCTGCAGAGCCCACACACTCTGCAGCCCTTGAGACACAACTAGAGAGAAGCCCGTGCACCCAGTGAAAGAGCCCATATGTCGCAACAGAGAACCAACGCAGCCGAAAAATTAATTTAAAAAAAGAAAGATCTGAGACAGTAGGGCAAATATGCTTTAGGTGCCAAGCCTCGCTGACCCCTGACAGAGGCTTTTTGAGGGTCTCGGGAACCTAAGTCATCCCAGGGAGAAGGATGCATATGTGTGTATGGATGTGTGCACGTGTGGCTGTGGGAGAAATCAGGCTCTGTAGACCATCAGCACAGCAGGCCATATTGGCTGCCAGGAGAGGAGACAGATGCCTTTCAAAACAGACAGTGGTGGCCTCTTGTTTCGCTTCCATGTCCATCTGGCCAGGGTCAGGCTCCCAACTCCCAGAGCAGTTGCAAGCCTTCTGGCCTGACCTGAACCCTGAGGGTGTTTCCAGAGGTCCTGGAATTGCCTCAGGATTCAGGGTGGAGTCTGGGAGGCTGCCCATCCCAACCAAGCTGTGAGCTGACCCCTGAATATTTCATAAACTACGCGGTCGGCTCTCAGTGATACCAACAACTGCCACAAATAATCAGATGCACGTGCTAGGAGTGACATCCTCTCCCAGCACCTCATCCCCCTGACCCCCCTTTCCAACATCTGTCACAGGTATCTAGACAACACCCTTCCCTCTGGTTCAGAGGCCTCCTATAAAAGGGTCTCCTTCATTCTTCTGAGTCAGGATTTTCAAAAGCCCAGCTATTTCAATATTAAATAGTTCAACACACGCCAATGCCATGAGACAGTCAACATTATGTTTTTTTAAATGTCAAGAGAGGGACTCTCTGCAGACACAGGATTTCAACTCTAGGGGGAAAACAGCCCAGCATGAACAGCCAGCTCTGCTTAATATGAGGTGAAGCAGGTGTGGGTATTTGAGTCACACGCATGTTTTAGAATCTTAGGAACTCACTTCGTTACCAAGTGTTCTCAACAGGAAAGAGCTGGCAGACCGCAGGCACCAGACTTGGAGCCCGCCTACTTAGAACAAACAGAAAACATCCAAAATCAAAATCAGAGCCATGGACTCGCCTGGAAAAATAAACACCCCCCAAAGTTATTTCTCGACTTGCACACCAGGAAAAGCATGATTCGGAAGAACTTGGAAGGGAGGAGAAACAAAGCATTGACCAGAGCACCTTCTTGAACTTTTGCAGGGGGTGGGGAAACAAACGAGAGTTTTCCACTGCGGCACTGTTCCGTTTAGACTCCCAAACATTTTTCAAAGGCAAAGGGGCATCCTAAGTGACCTAGTTCCCCACGTGCTGTGCTTAGTCGCTCAGTAGCGTCCGACTATTTGCAGCCCCATGGACTGTAGCTTGCCAGGCTCCTCTGTCCACGGGGATTCGCCAGGCAAGCATACTGGAGTGGGTTGCCACGTCCTCCTCCAGGGGATGTTCCTGACCCAGGGATTGAACCCAGGTCTCCCAAATTGCAGGTGGATTCTTTAGCTGGGAAGCCCATGAAACACTGGAGTGGGTAGCCTATCCCTTCTCCAGGGGATCTTCCTAACTGAGGAATCGAACCGGGGTCTTCTGCATGGCAGGAGGATTCTTTACCAGATGATCTCCCAGGGAGGCCCCCCAGCTCCCCCCACGCTCGGGAGCAAATAGACAGGAGTTTTATGAGGGCGGCAGCAGCCCCAAGTGAGAGGGCAGGGCAGCCAATTCAGACACTTAGAGGGCTTCATGCGGGTTCTGGGAAAGACCCAGGAGGGCCAACAAGGACAACGGGTCACTCCTTAACTAGGAGGTTCTTCTGCTCCAGTTAACACTTTGCATCCCGAGTTCTCTTCAAAAATTTCCTCCTAAAAGACTTACTTCAGTCTTTTAAAATTAGTGGTTACGGCCTCAAGAGCATCCAGATGAGATTTATTTAATTACCTTCCCTGCTCAACTTCCTCCAAGGGCTTACATGTTGGCACCACCTGTTCTCAAAAGAGCCACCCTTCAAGCAAAAGAAGGGGATTCCAGGTAGGACTTAAAGAAAAGTTAACTTTGACAAAGGAGATCTGTGGAAAATAGGAATATTGTTGTTTCTTAACCAACTAAGGGCTTCCCAGGTGCTCAGTGGTAAAGACTACTCCTGCCAATGCAGGAGACCTGGGTTTGGTCCCTGGGTCAGAAAGATCCTCTGGAGCAGGAAGTGGCAGCCCACTCCAGTATTCATACCTGGAGAATTCCATGGACAGAGGAGCCTGGCGGGCTACAGTCCACGGGGTCACAAAGAGTCACACACGACTGAGCACAGACACACAGAACTGAGAAGCAAGGTTCTCTAAATTACCATGCACGAAGTCTATAGGGTCCAGTTTCATTTGAAACATCTTCAAAATATATACACAACTGTGTGGCTAAATCCAAAAGGACCTCTTCTCGGGCTCTTTTAAATGGCTGGAGTTCCAGATCGAAGAGTCTACAAAGAAGAAAAGATTTTTTTTCCCCCTAAAGTTTAGATGTCCTAATTCTCACTCTTCCTCAGGCAGAGGCGAGGGATAGAAGGAAAAAGAGAAAAAGAGCAACTGAGAGGAGGAACAAATAAGAAAAGTGAGTTTTCAGTTTTCATTCTTTTCTTAAATCCCAATAGGATCGATGAATGGAGCTGTATTTTAAAGGCCCTGCCCCAGATTTCACAACACAAAGACTCTCTCAGACAAATCCCAATCCAGCTTCTTGGGAGGCTGTGGGGGCTAAAAAGAGAAAACACACCACTCCTCCCCAGCCCCTAGCCCAAAGGGGAGGTCCCTGGGAGGCACTCCACAGCAGAACCAGAAGGGAGTCAGTCTGGTGCCAAGAACAGATTTTCTATGAAAATTAAGGAAATGATAGATGAGAATCTGGTTCAAGAACTGAGGACAAGCATCAGGCTCAGGCTGACAAAGCAGTGAATAAGCAGTTGATTTCTGCCCTCAGCTTTCACAGTCAATCTGTACCTAATATTTTTTGTCATTAATTATTTTGGTAATTAATTTTAAAAATTAATGTATCAATTATATAGTTAATGACAAATTATATTATTGAAACCATTTTATAGAACAAGAAATAGTAATATATAAAATATTGAATTTATTCAATGTGAAAGTAAATGTTTAATAAAAACAATATTAATAAATAAAATCATAAAGGTTATGTTTATATCCTACACATTTAAAAATAATCTTAAGTATATGAAGACTCTTTCATCAGAAGCACAGGTTACTTCAGAAGCTTCTGCAAGAGACTGACCTGCTCTGGGGGTGGGTGTCCACAGGCAAGTTTCCTCAGGAAGTACCAAGGGTCTAAGGTCCAGCACAAGTTAGCTAGGCTGGGAGTTGGCCAAAGCATGAGGCCTGGAGGGATGGGAGAGGGCAAGACACTCCAGAGAGGTTAAGACCGTGTTTAGGGTCCTGGGCCAGGAATCTGACTGGGAACGCCAGTTGTGCCTCAAGCTGGACATGAAGTCACAGCAAGGCTCTGGGTTGAACAGTGTCCCCCCTCAACCCACGCCCCAAATTCAAGTCTATGTAGAGTTTCAGAGTGTGGCCTTATTTGATAACAGGTTTTTGCAGATGAAATCAGTTAAGTTTCCAGATAAGAAACTTTGCAGCTGAAGGTGGAGGAGATCTATACAGCCAGCAAAAACAGATTGGGAGCTGACTGTGGCTCAGATCACGAACTCCTTATTGCAAAATTCAGACTGAAACTGAAAGCAGGGAAAACCATTAGGCCATTCCAGTATGACCTAAATCAAATCCCTTGCAATTACACAGTGGAAGTGACAAACAGATTCAAGGGGTTAGATCTAATAGAGTACCTGAAGAACTATGGACAGAGGTTTGTAACACTGGAGGAGGCAGTGATCAAAACCAGCCCCAAGAAAAAGAGATGCAAAAAGGCAAAATGGTTATCTGAGGAGGTTTTACAAATAGCTGAGAAAAGAAGAGAATCTAAAGGCAAAGGAGAAAGGGAAAGATATACCCATCTGAATGCAGAGTTCCAAAGAATAGCAAGGAGAAATAAGAAAGCCTTCCTAAGTGAACAATGCAAAGAAATAGAGGAAACCAATAGAAAGGGAAAGACTAGAGATCTCTTCAAGAAAATTAGAGACATCAAGGGAACATTTCATGCAAAGGGCACCAATAAAGGACAGAAATGGTATGGACTTATTAGAAGCAGAAGATATTCAGAAGAGGTGGCAAGAATACACAGAACTATACAAAAAAGATCTTAGTGACGTGGATAACCACGATGTGACGTGTGATCACTTACCTAGAGCCAGACATCCTGGAGTGCAAAGTCAAGGAGGCCCTAGGAAGCATCACTAGGAACAAAGCTAGTGAGAGGTGATGGAACTCCAGCTCAGCTATTTCAAATCCTAAAAGATGATGCTGTGAAAGTGCTGTACTCAATATGCCAGCAAATGTTGAAAATTCAGCAGTGGCCATAGTACTGGAAAAGGTCAGTTTTTATTCCAATCCCAAAGAAGGGCAATGCCAAAGGATGCTCAAACTACTGCACAATTGCAGTCATTTCACATGTTAACAAGGTAATATTCAGAATTCATCAAGCTCAGCTTCAACAGTATGTGAATCAAAAACTTTCAGATGTACAAGCTGGATTTAGAAAAGGCAGAGGAACCAGAGATTAAATAGCCAATATCTGTTGGATCATAGAAAGAGCAAAAGAATTCCAGAAACACATCTACTTCTGCTTCATTGACCATGCAGAAGTCTTTGAATGTGTGGATCATAGAAAACTGTGGAAAATTGTTCGAGAGATGGGAATATCAGACCACCTTACCTGCTTCCTGAATGCAGGTCAAGAAGCAACAGTTAGAACCAGTCATGGAACAACAGACCTGCTCCAAATTGGAAAAGGAGTACATTAAGGCTGTATATTGTTACCCTGCTTACTTAATTTATATGCAGACTACATCAGGTGAATTGCTGGGCTGGATGAAGCTCAAGCTGGAATCAAGAATGCCAGAAGAAATATCAATAACATCAGATATGCAGATGACATCACCCTTCTGGCAGAAAGTGAAGAGGAACTGGAGAGCCTCTTGATGAAGGTGAAGGAGGACAGTGAAAAAGCTGGCTTAAAACCACATTCAAAAAACAAAGATCACGGCATCCAATCCCATCACTTCATGGAAAGCAGGTGGGGAAACAACGACAGACTTTATTTTCTTGGGTTCCAAAATCACTGTGGATGGTGACTGCAGCCATGAAATTAAAAGACACTTGTTCCTTATAAGAAAAGCTATGACAAACCTGGACAGTGTATTAAAAAGCAGAGGCATCACTTAGCTGACAAAAGTCTGTCTAGTCAAAGCTATGGTTTTTCCAGTAGTCATGTATGGATGTGAGAGTTGACCACAAAGAAGGCTGAGCGCTGAAGAATTGATGCTTTTGAATTGTGGTGCTAGAGAAAACTCTTGAGAATCCCTTGGACTTCAAGGAAATCAAACCAGTCCATCCTAAAGGAATTCAATTCTCAATATTCATTGGAAGGACTGATGCTGAAGCAGAAGCTCCAATACTTTGACCACCTGATGCAAAGAGCTGATTCATTAGAATAGACCCTGATGCTCAGTAAGATTGAGGGCAGGAGAAGGAGACAACAGAGGATGAGATGGTTGGATGGCATCACCCACTCAGTGGACATGAGTTTGAACAAGCTCCAGGAGCTGGTGACAGACAGGGAAACCTGGCACGCTGCATGCAGTCCATGGGGTTACAAAGAGTCAGACACGACTGAACGACTGAACAACCACCAGATAAGAACATACTGGTTTAGAATGAATCCTAAATTCAATAAGAGTGTCCTTATAAGAGTCAGAAAGGAAACAGGAGAGACCCAGAGAAGAAGGGGATGTGAGGGTAGAGGCTGGAGGGAGGGGTCTACAAGGCAAGAGATGCTGGGGGTTATGGAAGACTGGTAGCTGAGGGAGAGGCGGGGGATACTTTCCCCCTCAGAGCCCCTGGAAGTAACCAGCTATGCTGACCACTTGATTTTAAACTGCTAGCCTTCACAACTGTGAGAAAACAGATTCCTGCTTGAAGTCTTGGAAATCTGTGGTGTTTTGTTATGTAGTCCTAGGAACAAATGTAGCCTCCTCCCCTCCGTTTAGCTTTGCCAAGAGGTTCTGACTCTTGGACTTCTTTTGTAATGAGAGGCAATCTTGTAAAACCTCTAAAATCTGCTTAAGATAATTTTTATCATGATTTTCACGGTATGACAAAAGAAATGTTCACATATTGAAGTACGGGGAAGTACGGTATGACAAAAGAAATGTTCACATATTGAAGTACAGGGAAGTCATTCATTCTGGCTCACATGTGAGTTGACCTGAATTTTATGTTAACAGCCTTCCTGTTTGTGGCCTATCAAGTATACATTATACATTGGCTTTAATTATTAAAGAAAAGGGAGCACTGGCCAGAAGTAAACAATGTCTGTGCAAAAATAAAGGTTAAATGCCTCCCTTCCTGAGACACCAATGCTGGTACTCTTCAATGATAAGACTCTCTTCCCAGGTGCCAAGGCCATACCGACTCACTCTGTATGTGTCATTTTTTTGAATTCATAAGAACAAAGATGATTTACTGATTCAAATTTAAATAATATACATCATTTTTAAATATTTAAATATAGAGAAGCATTATCTCTGTGATACCTACGGCATCAAGAATAGAAAACAAGACAAAGCAAAACAAAACCAAGTCCTGCCATTTAAGTCCTTGGATGTTTAGAATTTTTGCATTTGAACTGTATTAAAATTTTTTTTTTCAAGTTATGATGTTTGGCATCTAGATGACAGCAAGAAAGAAATTTCCAGCTGCAACTGTAATCACATCTCTTCAAACAACACATCACAGGGGTGAATAGTCTTTAATAAATAGCAGCTACCTTGGATAGAATAAGAGACAGCTGTTATGGAGGAATTTTGATCATATGAAATGTAACCTAAAGATCCAATGAACATCTTCTTAAAGAGAATCATTACTATTACACTCCTTGTGAATTTGAATCACCATTGTCCCCTTATCCTTGCCATTCATGATTCATTAAAGGCACAAAGACAAAATAATTTAGGACCATACAGTGGAAAAAACCACTATGGTGGCTAGAGCAAGTCATTTGTGAGATGAACTGGGTATCTCAGTCATACGAACGACTGATTATTTTCCTATTCAGTACCTGCTTTGAGATTCTCAAACCATCTTAGAGAGAGGAATGATTTAAAATGATTTTTTTTAATTTTCTGATTTTAAATCATGTATTTCAAATTGACTCCAGGACCACCTTTAATAGCATCAACTTCAGGAATGTCTCTGCAAACTCCAGGTAAATTCCCTGTCACAGGTATGTGATGTTCAACCCCCTTGCCTAAGGGTGGGATCTTGTGGCACAGTGAGCATCAGCGAGCTTGAACCACAGGTTGCTGATTTGCCTCTGGGTCAGAGCCAACAGGAATTACCTGTGTTGTCATTTCAGCCTCTCCTCACTGGACACAAGTCCGAGGGTATTTAGAAACAAACAAACCCAATAAAGATGTCAATGTGTATTATCAGGCTTCACTCAGATTTCTAAAGGACCCCAAACTTTGGAATGGGCTCATTTCCTCTTTGTCCTTTCTCCTNCAGCCTCTCCTCACTGGACACAAGTCCGAGGGTATTTAGAAACAAACAAACCCAATAAAGATGTCAATGTGTATTATCAGGCTTCACTCAGATTTCTAAAGGACCCCAAACTTTGGAATGGGCTCATTTCCTCTTTGTCCTTTCTCCTACGGCATCTGACAGGTGATCAGCGCACACGTTTTAAGTTGCTAGCCACTCTTGCATTTTCCTAAAGCACAGAATGGACTGCCATCTTGTTAGCGAAGCATGGACAGACGTGTTACATAACAGAATCAAAGACTGCGGTTATTTGCATGGCTCAGGCCTCACCCAAAAGTTCTTGTGAAGGGAGGGGTCTCTGTTCATACCTGCTTTAAGACATGCCTACATTTCTAATGGGTGCCTTCATCTAACAAGGCCGTTTTCCCTTCCGTGTACAAAAAGTTTGGATTTGCCGCTCACACCTATATATTTAGGGGAGAATAGGGGGAACGATCCAGAGAACAGTGTTAAGCAGTGCATCAAGGGAAGGATAAAAGGCCCCTCCCAACTGCTGTGTTGCATATTAGACAGGAAAGTTCAGCACCCTCACTGCTCCTATTAATACCACCTTATTTTGGTGTAAGTCTTTCCATCTTAGGAAAGTCACTGTTAGCAGTAGGATCGTCTTCTCTATCTGCCCATTCCAGACTCGTGAGGTGGGTAATGAAAGAGAGGTGGCCACCAGTCTATAAGCTCAGGGATCGATGGCGCTTCACAGAGCCCATTTGGTCTCCTGGTGCAGAGCTTCTTCCCTGCCCTGTGCAGAGCGACCAGAGAGGGTAATGCTGTTTTAGGAGCTAGCTAGACCCCGGCCAGAAGATCTGCCAGAATTCTCCCCAAGCTGCAGAGAGGGTGTGATGTTTTCAGGGGAGTGGGCTGGGTTAGCCTCAGCAGCCTTTTGGTCAGAAAGGAGGTTTTGGAGCCTGGAAAACCTAGGTTCTGTCACTTACAGTTGTGTGACTTGAGAGCAAATTATGTTTTCATTTTTGCCTCAGCTTCCTCATCTGAAATGGGTTGCTGTGATAAATAAGTGACGTTTAGAGGCAAAGCATGAGCCCACAATCCCAGTACTTGAAAAATGTTCACAGTGATGACATTCAGCCTACTGGGCCACCTATGGAGAGACGTCAATCAATGACACGTGTAAGTCCCCGCTGGTGAAGGGAAGGCACGAGAAACCTACACGCACATGTTCTCGGCTGTGTCGGATTCTTTACGACCCCGTGGACTGTAGCTTGCCCTGTTCCTCTGAGCATGGGATTCTCCAGGCAAGAATACTGAAATGGGCTGCCAAGCCCTCCTCCAGGGGATCTTCCCGACTCAGGGATCGAACCTGCGTCTCTTATGTCTCTTGCACTGGCAGGTGGGTTCTTTACCACAGGTGCCACCTGGGAAGTCCAGAAACCCACATGGCAAAGATGAAAATGCTGGGCAACTGGACACCAGTCCCAGGGCCCTGGCCCATGTAATCAGGGAAAGTTGATTCCACTGTTGCCTCCGGAGAGGCTGTCTACCTCCCAAGTAAATCAACTTTCTAACTGGGCATTCTACAGCATCACGTGTGAGTCACCCCAGTCTCAGAGCCTGCCCCCAGCAACAAGGAGGTCTGTTTCCAGTCTGGATGGGAGAGAAGTTTGGGGGAGAATGGATACATGTGTACATGTGGCTGAGTCCTTCTTCTGTCCACGTGAGAGGATCACAACACTGTTAATCAACCAGACTCATATAAAAAGTATAAGATAAAAAACAAAAAGAGGACTGTTAGAGCAAGAGGGCAGGGGAAGTTTTCAGAAACATCCAACACTGTTGGGCTCCTTGTTCCATCTCTTTCTGACCCCTGAAGAGGCACGTCCTCTCTGGAAGTTCCACAGGGCACAGATCCTAGCTATCCTCCAATGTCTGGCCCTGGGCTGATTAAACTCAAATTGGCGCTTGATGATAAAATGTTTTGAGTGCTCCAGTGGTTTTTACTTGTGTGTCTTGTCAATCATATCAATTACCTCCGAAACATCAATAACCTCAGATACGCGGGCGACACCACCCTTATAGCAGGAAGCGAAGAGAAAACTAAAGAGCCTCTTGATGAAAGTGAAAGAGGAGAGTGAAAAAGCTGGCTGAAAACTCAACATTCAGAAAACTAAGATCATGGCATCTGGTCCCATCACTTTATGGCAAATAGATGGGGAAACAATGGAAACAATGACAGAGTTTATTTTCTTGCCTCCAAAATCACTGCAGATGGTGACTGTAGCCATGAAATTAAAAGACAATTGCTCCTTGGAAGAAAAGCTATGATCAATCTAGAGAGCATATTAAAAAAGCTGAGACATTATCTTGCTGACAAAGGTCCATCTAGTCAAAGCTATGGTTTTTCCAGTGGTCATGTATGGATGTGTGAGAGCTGGACCAGGAAGAAGGCTGAGCACTGAAGAACTGATGCTTTTGAACTGTGGTGTTGGAGAAGACTCTTGAGAATCTTTTGGACTGCAAGATCAACCCAGTCTATTCTAAAGGAAGTCAACCCTGAATATTCATTGGAAGAACTGATGCTGAAGCTCCAATACTTCAGTCACCTGATGTGAAGAGCCAATTCACTGGAAAAGACCCTGATGCTGGGAAAGATTGAAGGCGGGAGGAGAAGGGGACAACAGAGGACAAGATGATTGGAAGGTGTTGCTGACTCAATGGGTGTGAGTTTGAGCAAGCTCTGGGAGATGGTCAAGTACAGGGAAGCCAGGTGTGCTATATAGTCCATGGGATTGCAAAGAGTCAGACATGGCTGAGTGACTGAACAACCTGTCAGTCAGAAAGACTGTGTACACCTTGAAGTGGGTGAATGGCCCTTTTGCAACCTCTTGTCCCTGCCTCCCCAAGCCCTCCTCCAGAATATTCCTAGGCACCCTCTAAGTCAACAGTCACAGTGCATTTAAGAGAACTGAATCCTTTATCCCTTGCATTAAGCAGTAATGAGGCATGGTAGAGAAATGCATTCAGAATATCAACAACAACAACAAGGCGATAATTTTCAAGACATTGAGGATTTTACAAAAATACATTTAGACATGGCGCTACATTTTCTAAATGTGAATCACTGTTAAGTGAAGAAAGGGGTTTAAAAATAGTAATAGCTGCTATAATTTATATGCATATTTGCCGTGGTCCACACACTATGGTGAGTACACTGAGAAAATTACACAACTCATGAATACATTCGTGACAGAAAAAATTCATATGGTGAAGTCTACAGAATAAAACGTGAAAATCACTCCTTCGTATCACCCCAAACACCATTCCTGTAACTTTCAACTTTTATCTTACAGTCATTCTCATCCGTAAGTGTTATGGATTCTAACCTATAAGACTTTGAACTCTTGAGTTTCTAAGTCTTACTCAGGGGGCTTCAACACCTTAGCTAATATTCTATTTTATTCTAATACTGTTTAAAAATCGCATTTTTATGTTTATCTTTAGCTCATTTGGAATTTATTTCAAGTGGGACTCTTCTCTAAAAAGTTTTGGCTTTCAATGAAATTCACCAGATTGCCTTTTATCCTCCAGTTTTGAAATGTCTCCTTTTCATGCACCAAATTTCCTGACACAGATGGGCGTATTTGGGATTCTCTGCTCTGCTCCACTGGTCCGTCCGTCAGAGCCTGTGTCATTCTGTTTGAATTACCAGAGCTTCAAAGTGTAGCTCGCTGTCTGGTGAGAAAGAACAAACCTCCTCTTATTGTTCTTATTTTCCTCCAAATTTCTTACCTTTCCACTCACTTGCTCCCTTTTCAGATGAATTTTAGTTCATCAGCTTAGGTTCCCAAAAATCATCATTTTCAGATTTTGATGGAAACTGCATGTATTTGCAGATAAGATAGGAAGACTGTCTCCTTAAAAGACTGTCTGTAGTGCCCATTCACCAGGTACAAGAACTGTGGTTATAAACACACAACCCGAACAACTGCTGTTTCGTTGAAGATACGACAAGTTAAGGTCACCCCGATTACAAAACAAATGGCTAATTCACCCAGTCAGCCCTAGCGGTCAGCTCGGAATCTTTAGAGAAAATCTCCATGCGGTAATCAACATCCCACAAGTTTTCAATTGAGGTTATGAAATACAAGAAGGTTTTATTTGAAAGTTATTTTTACCAAATCATAACTCAAAGGTAGACAGAGGTTACAAATTCAGACATTCCCATCACATTATTACTTCAAATCACTCTCTCTCTTCTCCCTTCTAACCTGAATTTCAGACTGCAGTGTTTATGATACAACTATATATCTCTTGGCATAGATATCTCAGAATTATTACCATAGATATTTAGTGGAATAAGTCCAATTTTAAACTGAAAACAGTACTTTAAAAGATTTTAAAATTCTGGCATCCCTGTTTATGTAATAATTACAATTCAATAAAAAAGCTATAATATTAAAACAGTGACAGATTTCCTTTAGAGATGCCTGACCAGATTTTTTTCCTTAAAAAGAAAAAACAATAAACAGAAGGGTTTAAACTTGTTTTAAAGTGTAATAAGAGATAGAAACAAGATCTGTATTCAAAATAGACAAAAATCTAGTGCTGATGCTTGCGGGCAAAGAAAAAGAAAACATACATACTCTGTCTAAATACTCTTCAAATTTTTTCAACATTTCAGGAAATACTATAAAGATAACAATCTAGCATGACTGAAGTGTAGAGATCACACATGAGAGTAACAGTTTCTCCGACTGATAGACTGTGTTTGGCTGAGAAGAGAAAAGAAACACAAAATCTCTTTTTCATAAGAAGTTGCACAGACCACCATCTGATGTCACAGCACATTCAAAGAATGAGTGGGTAAGTTAACCACGGCTCATCTGCATAATGGAATACTACTTAGCAAGGAAAAAGAAGGGACTGTGGATACATGTAACAACATGGATGAATCTCAAAGGTATTATGCCAACTGAAAGAAGCAAGTCTTAGTAACTACGTACTATATGATTCCATTTATATGAAATTCTGGAAAAGACACAACAACAGAATGTATCAGTGGTTTCCAAAAGCTGGGGGTAAGGAGAGGATTTTACTACAAAGGGGTGCTTTTTAGCATGATGGAGTGGTTCTCCATCTTAAGTATGGTGGTAATTCATATGACCTGTTTTTAGAATTTATAGACTCGAACAACTAGAAACATCTTCCGTTAGTTCCTTTCTTGTTAGCATTATGTCTCAATTTTATTCTTTAAATAGAGTCCATTTAGTCCTTTCTTTTGAGATTGGGGAAATTTTCTTACTCTAAAGAGTGCAAGCAAATTATACTTCAGTAAACTTATTATCAAGAGTATTTTTGCAAACCAAACCCTGTCTTCCCACATCATCTTCCATCTATCAAAGCACATCAGCTATTTATGTGCTTATAAAGAAAGGACTGACTTAATGGAAGTAAAGTGTACAAAAGTCAATCTTCCTTACTGGTTTATGCTCTTCATTTTTCCAGTCATCTGGACATTCTCTATAGTGAATCAAGTTAACCATATTAAACGCTGGACCTAGGCTCTTAGATTGCAATCTGATCCCGTGAGACATTTGCAACAAGTCTCACACAGTTTCAGCCCAAACCAACGTGTTTTCAGAAACATTGAACTGAATTTCATGATGCAACCAATCAAAGAGCACTCAGTAGCTGACTGCATTAAGAGTAGTATACCGCCCACATCAAAGGAAGGGATAATCCTGTTCTGGAAAAGACCACAGGTAGAAAGATTGATTCAGTTCAGCCATAAAAAATTTTAGTGGCAATTCTGTCATATGATAAGCAGCTAAAGAGACTAAGGGTATTACCCTGGGGAAGACGATAAGGGTCGGGGGCGGTGGTTAGGAGGGAAATAATGGCTTTATACACAAATACATAAAGGGTCATACAAAGGGGTAGACCTCTTCAGGGTGGCCCACTTATAGGATAAGTACTAATGAGAAGAAGATAAGGAGTGGAATATATTTGACTTTATGAGACAAAAAATTTTCAAACACTCCGGGCTAACCCTGATGCAGTGGTGCCTTCTGAAGGAGGAGGGTCACTAAGGATGTGGCAGGTGAGGTTTCAGGTTTGGTGGGAGGCTGGGTGAAAGGGTTTACACAAACAGAAGTGACCAAGAGTAAGTCCATCACACTGAATTTGGTGGTCAACAAGCTACGTCACATCCAAGAGAGGATGGGGCATCTGGGAAAGGTATCAAAGGAGAGCAAAGGCAGGAAAAGGGAAGATGTGGACATGTGAAAAGATGGTGGAAGAAGAGGAGATCGGCTGAAATGTATTCCCCACTGGTGGTGGGGAAGACGAACCTTTGCCTGGCTATCCAGCATCCAATCATCCTTTGGATTCGGGACAATTTCCTATTACACGGGAGGTGGTAATTTACTGTCTGTCTTCACTGCCAGACACCAGTTCACCAGTCTTCGTACTGGAGGCTCTTGCCTGGCTCTGGAACAGATGAGATGGTTGGATGGCATCACCAACTCGATGGACATGAGTCTGAGTAAGCTCCAGGAGTTGGTGATGGATAGGGAAGCCTGGTGTGCTGCAGTCCATGGGGTCACAAAGAGTCAGACACGATAGAGACTGAACTGACTGATGAAGACACAGGGATAGATAAAGGCTTGTCACAGGAGTCTAGTAATGGTGGTGGCAGCAGTGTGATGCCCTAAACATACTATTCCTGTGCCATGACCTTGGATCTGCCTGCTCTTGCTCCTTCTTTTGAGCCCAGACCTTGATTAACACTTCCCTTGGTTCCTGTGTTACCCAGTATTTTCTCACTAAATTTCACTTCCATTTAAGTGAGACAGAATTGGTTTCTATCGCTTACAACTTCAAAACCCTAACCAATAGGATCACACGAACTGGGTGGGGAAGGGGGGTTCTAAGAGCTCGTTTACATTATCTTTATGCCATATATGAGGTTGAAACTCTTAACAAACTACACACCTCCTAATATTGCTTGCATTTGGAGAACTTAAAAAAAAAAAAGAAAAAAAAAATTAGGTTCCCTAACTCTACCTTGACCCTCTACCCCTAACTGCCTCCAAGATTCTGAAATACTAAATCAGGGCCAAGGGGTAGGAGGAGGAGGATGAGGAGATGGTAGAAGGCAGGAGCACATTTTTTCCCCCTCAGGTTTTCTGGATAGTTCTAATGCAGACTCTTAGCAAGCTGGCATTTGGATTTCTAAGCAAATGAGAATGACTTGAACCATTTAACACAATTTTTCTGTATTACTAAAGACTTCTAAAATCCTCTTTTCAGACCAGATCTGAGCAGCTTATATGTATGTACAAGCTGAATCTCACCTCTGGCTCTTCTCGTTTGCACACAGCTCCTACACTCCAGTATTCTGGCCTGGAGGATTCCACGAACTGTATGGTCCATGGGGTCACAGGGGGGGACACAACTGAGCAACCTGCATTTTCACTTTCCTCACACAAACCCTCCTGTGCATCTACAGTGTATGCATGCCTCAGGGAATGCATTTCTCATTCTCCCTGCCTACAGAGATCCTATTTAAGGTCCTATCCCATGAGCTCTTTCCCGGACACTCCAATCTAGGACTTTTCCATAGAATCTTTCTTACAATCTCAGAGCTACAAGGGTTCCCTGGGGAGCACAGGCCAGCTATGTCATGCCATTATAGCAATACTCTTTTCCTCGGAAGTTGTTTCTTACACTTTACTTCAATTTTCATTGTACTTCCACCCTGTCCACAGTCCATAACTTTTCTTTAAGCAACTCCTATAGAGACATATTCGGTGCTTAATATCATTAAGGTTGACTACCACAGACTGATTCCCTCATTCTCAAGCAGTGCTTGCTATTTCTTAGGGAGAAAAATGAAGCTTTATCCATTTTAGGCTTATCTCTCTATTGGAACAGTTGCAGAAACGTTTCACAGATATTAGAATCTGTCTGGTGCTTCATCTAGTCTGGAACGCAAGGTTGAAAACTCTGCCATTCTCAAGATGAAAAATCTTGAGGCATTTTCACCACTTAGAGCAGCAGGAGAGGCATGGAAGGCAGTCCCTGCCTTCAAGCAGATGGAAAAACATCCTGTGACATGCACCCACTCGCTCACCCAAACAGCTCCTGGCTCTGAAGCACAGCTGGAAAGTGGCCATTAAAGGGCAGAGGGTGTGAAATGATTCACTAATGGGCCATTAGAGCAGCTTTAATCAGGAAATTCAGAAGTGATGTATTTCTGTGAGAGTCTTGATTGTCCTCCCCTCTCCTCCAAGCAAGCCTTCCATTGGCTTATAATAGAATCAAGTATTTCTTCCATCTATAGTGATTTTATTTGGGCTACTCAGCAGAAACAAAGTCTTTAGGGGTAGTATAATAATATCAGTAATGATGAGACCATGTTATGATTACATAGTGCTTCGTACCTTTCTTCCCCAAAGCCCTTCAAATACATCGTTTTGTTTGACTTCACAATAGCTTTGTAAGGGAGGCAGTTAGAATGATATGATACTCATTTTATAGATGGGGAAGTTGAGGCATTGAAGGACGAAGTGTTCCGAGCTGGGGTTCCTGGGATTACAGGGGCCTCAATCTGTCGGCTGAGGACACTCACATTTTAGTGCTGGGACTGGGGGACAAGGTTTGGGTTCAATGTGGTCCTCACCCTGTGTACATGGGCATTTGCTTATTGTTGCTCTACTCTGAAAAAACCCAGAAACAAGGCCCCCAAGGCTGAGAAGAACGGGTCTTGTCAGGGAGCACGGAGCTTGTACTGGGCATGGTCTTCAGACATTAAGCTAGATGCCTCTCCTGCTGCAGTCAGGCAGTTCATCCACGAAGCCCCAGTTTCCTCTCCTTGAAAATGAGGGCTCTGGGTCTGAGATAATGGGTCAACAGCAGTGGTTTTCAAATTTGGCTGACTATAAGAATAAGCCTTTTATCTGAAGAAGAGAGGGGGAAAAAAAAGAGACCGTTTTATATGATGACAAATGTTCATTACGTGGATGATTTGAGCAAAAAAGAAGAGTATAAACAAGAAGGGAAAAAGCTCTTCAATCACCATGACCCACTGGTGACAGGACCACAAGGACACAAAAACATCCTGAAACAGGTGGCTGCCCATCTGAGGGATTTGTCTGTTCCTACAGGATGTTTTACAAGGATAACTCTAGACGCTCACCCAGAACTGGGGGTTGGGGCCTGACAATCTGTATTTTATGAAAATATCTCTTGGTTTGGGAATCAGGGGCATCCATGCTCTCTGTCCCCGAGAGCACAAATAGCAAGAGAGAGTTAAAAGAAAACAAAAAGGAAGGAAGAGTAGTAATATGACGAGTCTCCCTGTGATGGCCATGCACCTGGAGAAGTCCTACCTGCTCCCTCCATGCACAACCCCCCCCACCCCGAGAAGATCTGCACATGGGGGGGTGGGAAGGGAAGGACACCTAGGAAACATCTGGATCCGGTCCAGGAGGGCAGCGGGGTCATGGCCAAAGCAGAGTGCCTGCTGGGTCACCACAGGGTGGGAGCAAAAGCTGGGAAGAGAGACAGGGCCGGGGAGGGGAGGTCTTCAGCGAATCTGGTCAAGGTGAGCCCAAAGACTGGGGGAATCAGGGTGTGAATATCTGGTCTTATACGTGAGAGACACCATGCAGTCAAGGTCCCCAGAACACCCCTCGAGACATATTTCATATGAAGTCCTCATTTTCAACTACCTCTCTCAGAAGAAGATAGTACTAAGATGGCAGAAACAAGCAAACAAGGGGCAACACGTTCAGTCACTGGAAGGATCCTTCCCTCACTAGGAATTAATAACCTGGGTCTTGGATGCCAGTCCCCTGAGAGTTTGATTAGCAGGAGTCAGTTCCCCAGGTATCTCATAGCCTCTGGTAATATGAACAAAATTGGATTTCTGCACCTCTGCAGCCGCCCTGGGTCTCCTGGGTAGCTGAGCTTGTAAAGAATCTGCCCGCAATGCAGGGGACCCTGGTTCGGTTCCTGGGTTGGGAAGTTCCCCTGGAGAAGTGACAGGCTACCACTCCAGTCTTCTTGGCCTTCCTTGGTGGCTCAGATGGCAAAGAATCCACCGGAAATGTAGGAGACCAGGGTTTGATCCTGGGTTGGGAAGATTCCCTGGAGGAGGGCATGGCAACCCACTCTTAACATTCTTGCCTGGAGAATTCCCATGGACAGAGGAGCCTGGTGGGATGTAGTCCACGGAGTTGCAAAGAGTCAGAAAACGACTGAGCAACTAAGCACAACCCAGCAGCTGCCCTGCGAAGCCACCATCCGGATGCAACACATAAGTGGCTTGAGGGAGGCTAACAGCACATCCTCAGGAGGTGATGGGTCAGAACAGGCCTGGGGCGGGGGCGGGGTTCTGGGGTTAAAGACTGGCCGCTCAGGCCGTGAGGGCTCAATGGGGAGGGGTATGGGGGAGATCTGTACCTCTGGGAAGCGGGGCACACTCAAGGACCTCAAACTCTCCACCCAAGGACCTTTCTCCAATTCGCGAATGTCTTACAAGCATCTTACAAAGATATACAACTTGCATCATCTAATCACACACTTAATAAATCACCCTTGGGGAGAGAAGAAAGCCAATAGTATTCCTTGAACACAGCACACAGCCACCACACACACACAGGGATGGATGGTAATCTGCCCCCTGCCCTCTCCATGCTGAGCGGGGCCCAGGCCACAGGCAGGCATCACCTGGCTCGTGGGACCCAGGAGACCCACAGATGACCCCTCAAAGGGCCACAGCTTCAGCAGCGCCCCGCTTCCCAGAGGCACAGATCTCCCCCATACCCCTCCCCTGAGCTGTCTCCCCTTCGCTTCACAGCCTGGCAGCTACTCTGGGCTCCCAGAAGACCCAACATAGGACACTTGGAAGCTGAAGTTTGTCCTTTGAGATTCTCCCTCTTTTCTTCTCCTGGGGCATCTCCTCCCACAACCAAGTGTTACAATAGTTAAACTACTGCCTGGGACTAAGATGGAATGAAATAATTAAAGGTGAGTTTGGAAAATGCAGGCTTTGCTTTGCACTACTGTGGGCCTCTGCCTTGCTACCCAGGTGGCACAGTGGTAAAGAATCCCCCTGCCAAGGCAGGAGATGCAACAGACGCAGATTTGATCCCTGGGTAGGGAAGATCCCCTGGAGCNAAGGTGAGTTTCGAAAATGCAGGCTTTGCTTTGCACTACTGTGGGCCTCTGCCTTGCTACCCAGGTGGCACAGTGGTAAAGAATCCCCCTGCCAAGGCAGGAGATGCAACAGACGCAGATTTGATCCCTGGGTAGGGAAGATCCCCTGGAGCAGGAAATGGCAACCCACTTCAGTATTCATGCTTGGAAAATTCCATGGACAGAGGAGACTGGCAGGCTACAGTCTGTTGGGTCGCAGAGAGTCAGACATGACTGAGCATGCATGCGCGCACGCACACGCACACTCTCTGACTTTGAGAAATGCAGACATCTCAGGCCCCAACCCAGCTACTGCATGTGTGCATGCATGTTCAGTTGCTTCAGTCGTGTCTGACTCTCCAGCACTATGAACTGTAGCCCACCAGGCGCCTTTGTCCATGGGATTCTCCAGGCAAGAATACTGGAGGGGGTTGCCATGCCCTTCTCCAGGGGATCTTTAAGACCCAGGGATCAAACCCGCATCTCCTGAATTTCAGGACCTACTGCATAAAAATCTGCAGATTTATAGGTTAGAACATACCCTACAGTCCTGGGTTAATATTTTTTTCCCGGTAAATGAAGATCTAAATAAAGATCAAATGGTTACTTTAAGACAGCTTTTTTTCCTTTTCTTCCTTTCTTTTTCAAAAATATTTTTGAACCGTGGGCCTCTGTCTGGTGAAGTCTCAAAATGATATTTTTAGATACATAAAATACCTAGGATTACAAAGAAAATCAATTATGTTGAAATACAACCGCCTAAATATTTTAAAATGTATACTATCAAACTCATGTGCTTTTTTATTACGAGGTTAGGGATATCTAATAACAAATTAATTAACTGATTTTCAAAGTAGTAGTGAGTGTTTGATATCAAAAGATACCCACCCACAAATAATGTGCACCATTTCTACCGGTGACAAAGACATGAGGACTGCAGATACTACTGTGCTTTACCGTCTGCACCCTTTATTGAAGGAAAACACGACATCTGAACTAGAGTTTAATGACAACAAGCATTTAACTTTCTTCCCTTCCAGGCTTACTGTCCCCTGCTCCCCCTGAAATCTATTCATAGAATCTAGGTTACTGAGGAAAGGACTTTACACAAAAGCAGTAGAGAGAGATAGGCCCCGTGTCTGTGTTTCTGTTTGTCTGATCTTAGCTGGAGCACACGCAGGTCAATCACTTCCTTCTCTCATAGCTACTCCGTTTGCCCCTCTGCCGTCTGTGAGCTGGCTTCCCCACAAGTTCCAACCGCAGAGCGAAACACTTCAATCTGTAATAAGTACTTCTGATCAAATCCCTTAAGTTGGGATCTAAATATTTCTGAAAGAGACATGCCGGGCTCCACTGTGAATACCATTACACAGAGCCCCTAAAATAATCCCATTTTGTAGGAAGCTGCCTTCTTCATCTGCATAGATACTTCCATACAAATGTGGGTTGAATACAGGTTACGGATACTGAGTTCTGAAACATCTCCCCTGCTCTGCCAGGGAGTCGGGGCAGCTCCCTGTCTTCTGGATCATGAGCACCTTTTCAGGAGAGTTTTCTTGCCAAGAATAAGCAACACTTCCCACAGCCATGTCAACTGTGGTTCTCAAAATAAGATCCATTTTCAGAAAAAGCCAACATCGATTTGTCTCTGAATTTCGAAATTGTGCATCTAAGTCGGCCACACCGCTCCATGGGCTATTTTCCCCTCACGCTAACCAAAATGCCGTGAAAGCAAAATGGGACCTCATGCAGCAGCCTTGGGGAGATCATTTGACACTTGGTTTGAACTCTCACAGAAAAGCTGCCACTATACAACGAGGCATTTCTCTAACAAAAATAGCTTGTGTGAGTGTCTGAACCACAAAGCTTACAAAAGAGAAGACAGACCTACACATGCGAGACACAATCTTACATAAAGATTTATGCTCAGAAACAGCTGTGTTTCCAGGCTCATGTGATCACCATGAATTAACTTTTAATTCTGACTTGCAACCCTTCACACACACACAGTCACTCATACTTAGCCTTTAACAGGTTTGCTCAGGGCTTCCCTGGTGGTAAAGAATCTTCCTGCCAAGCAGGAGACATGCGTTTGATCCCCAGGTCAGGAAGATCTCCTGGAAAAGGAAATGGCAACCTACTCCAGTATTCTTGCCCGGGAAATCCCATGGACAGAGGAGCCTGGCGAGCTAGGCTCCACGGGGTCACAAAGAGTTGGGCATGACTGAGTGACTAAACAACAGGTTTGCTCATCTGAAAAAAGATGACTAAACCTTGCATTTTGAATGTCCCAATATGAGTTAGTTGCATCATCCTTATCTAGTCTTCCACCCATCCTGATTCAGGAGCTCATAATCAACAATAAGTAATGGAAGAAAAGAAAATAGTACAGAAGCAGAGGAAACCTCACAGATTAGAGAATCAACCTGTGGATAGTAAGAGTCTATCATTGTAAATCATATCAGGATAAAATTGATTTAAAAAAATCAGTACTGTATTATTCACTGTCACGTAGCTTAGAAAGGTTCGACATCTCAGCTTTGAGACTGCTTAGGTTTGGGAGTCACCTGGAGGCTGCTGCTGGAGTAGATGAACTCACAGTTAAAAAAGATTAAAACTGATAATAGATCTTCTCTCCATTCTGAAATCCCAGTGACAACAAATGTAATTAATTAAGCCACAGAAATGACTCATGTTTCTCCCAGTGAGAGTTTAAAATGACTCCACTCACTTTTAAGATGAGGTTGTTAAATTGTTGTTATCATAAGAAACTCATTAAGAGTGTCTAATTAGCCATAGACACAGAACACCTAATGCCTCAGCATTTTGCAAAGGGCAAGATTTCTACCACACAAAATTTGGCCGGGCCACCAGGACCCCAGCAAAACCCTCACGCACTGAGACGTCCCCGGGTCCGATTCTTAGTTTCAGGTTTCCACTCTCTTTTCAACATTCTTTGACTCACTTGAGGGAGAAACTGAAGTCAAGCAAGTTCAAGCCTGTAAAAAGGATTGTGCAAAAGACTCAGCTTTACAAACCCAAACTGCACCCTTCATTTCTGCCACCTTCTTCCCTGCAGTGCTCAGAAGTAATTTTCTGTTTCCCCTTCCAGGTCTTTATTGCACCCCTGCCAAAACTGTCTTGCATCTGCTACAATAAAATACCTGTGATGCTTTTCAAAGCCAGCAGCTTCCTGCCAACAGTCAACCCTCTACCCCACAGGCAGCCGTCTGAGAACTTCAGGCAAAGTGTTGCAAGCTGAAGGTGACGGAATTTGGCAAGTCCAAGGTGGGATTCCTTGGAAGAGAGACCTTCCTCTTGCTGATAGAACTGGCCAGCAGGAGAAAATAGGATTCTTTTGCCAAACGGGCAGAAACGGGAGCAGAAAGCAAGATGAAAGGGTTGCTGCGCCATCCAGAGTACCACGATAAATCCTGAGATTCATGACATTTATAAGGTCAAGTACGGTGCCTGTGAATTCCTTCCCTTTTCCCCCTGGCATGGGTGCTTCCATTCATGTCCTGCTTTGGGTAGGATTCTAAATTGTTCCTTGCAGGACTATTATATGTATGTGTGTGTGTGTATATATATTTTTGTGTGTGTGTGTGGAGCGGGGAGGGAAGACAGCTGGTAAGAATGTTTAAGTTTTTGTTAAAAGGGGAAGGCTTCACATAACAAATTGTATAAAACAGGAGGCCATCTATCTACCATTCAATCCTGCACTTGCTGGATTGAGGAGTCTCACTGAAACAGGGGGCGGGGGGTGCTTTTCACCAAACTTATTCCCAAGGGCCACTATCGCCTTTCCTTAGACTTGCTTCTATTCTGTCATTTTTTAACATGGTTTCCATCTTTAAATTTGGGAAGAAAAACAGTGTGGAAGCTAGAAAGGCAAAGAAGACGGTCCAAGAGTGTCTTGTATTAAGACTGCATGATAGGTCCCGAACCTCAAAACTACCAAAAATCTAAAGCAGGTGAGCTCTTTCACCAAAGGTGTTACTTTGAATCCTTCTAAGTGCAGAGTTCTTCTGGTGCCTGTAAAAGAGAGCTGTATTGCTTCTTCTGGAGAAGGAAATGGCAACTCACTCCAGTATTCTTGCCTGTAAAATCCCATGGACAGAAGAGCCGGGTGGGCTACAGTCCATGGAGTCACAACAGTCAGACACAACTAAGCAACTAANCTGAGTGAATTCCGGGAGCTGGTGATGGACAGGGAGGCCTGGCGTGCTGCGATTCATGGGGTCACAAAGGGTCGGAAACGACTGAGCGACTGAACTGAACTGAACTATGGAAGGCTGAAAAGTCAGAGATAAGCTTTGGGCTTGCCTTGACTAAGCACAGCCATCTCCCAGCCCTCCAGGCCTAAAATGCAAAGCCACAAGGCTTGGCCACCACAGCTTGAAGACAACAGTCAGCCAGTGAGTGGTTACCAAAGCAGCGCTCACATCTGCCTTCCCAGACACGCCCCTGTGGCTAGCAGGGCATTCTCGAAAACTCCGAGGGTGCTGAACTTATTCGGCTGGAGTACAGTTCTCTGCCTGATTCTGACACTCCTGTCATGCTGACCACACACGCCACTTCCAACCTACCCCAGCCCAATTTCATGACACTCTGACCACTTTATTGTGGGGGAAATCTAGGTCCAATTATCCAGGCACCAACCAGAAGCAAAGCCTGGAAACGGTTCAGAAGCCCAGGCTTGTGATGGCCTTTTTTTTCTGTTCTGCTTCCTTATCACAAGCCCCAAGGATGGAAAGGATGCTCTGAGATTCAGCTACAACCGCAGGAGCCACAAATCAGTGCTTAAATTATCCTTGCATGTGGCTGCCACCCTTGGCCCTCCCTGTTTATTTTCTGCTCCCGAGTATGAACACGGCACAGTGATAATTTCCAGCCCTCTCCCTGATCACATCACCCCCCCTCATCACTGCTGCCCCCATACAAATATTCAGGATCCACACTTTACTCTCACCACTCTTTCCAATTCCCTGACTGAGAAGCAGAAGCAGCCCACCTTAATGGAGAAAACATTAGTGCATTCAGGCTTCGCTCTGGACCCCAGTCAATTTCTGGACATTTCACAGCTGTTATACATCCACCTCCTTTCTTACAAAAGCTAGTAAAAACTAGCAAGCACCTTGTTAGAGCTGAAATATGAAAACACAGCAACCATCAAGCTGGCAAATCAGTTTCTGGTTGGCTATCTTTAAAGTATTTGTTCTAAAACAGTGCCTGTGGCTCGTTGATTCTCTGTCAATTTTTAAATCACTTTTAATTTAAATGCTGTATGATTTAGGGGGGGCGATTTTTTTTAAGGCAGCCCCTACAATATAGCTGTCACTTGGTCATCAAACTAGTAACTGAGGAAATCTCTGGCTGGGGTATCATTCAGGCTCCAAGTCTGTTTCTTATGTCAATATTATCTTCTCAATTCTCATACACTTAAATAAAAAACACATAAAGAAACCTTGGAAGACGTGTAAGTTGTGTTCAGGGAGAAAATGAGACTCTCCTGGCCGCTCAGGTCTCACTCGCCTCCTACCTGCTTCAGGAACTGATCGGGTGAGCGTTCTCCGCTGTCTTTCACAGCCGTTGACACAGGACTGACTCCAAAGTGTGGTTCGCTTCATTTCCCTCTTCCATTTAGGTCTTTAAAGTCCTGGGTTATTAACTATCAATGAACATGAGAACCCTGCCAGTGCATGCTCCAACTTCCTGCCAAGTCCCCATACTCTCCGGAGCTCAGGAGTGTGAGCTCTCTGTGTCTCTCTCTCCTCCCTCCTCCTCTCAGCTTCACCTCCTGAGTGCAATGGCCCCACCCACAGCACTCAGATCATTTTTCACTTATGAGTGCATCCTGCTAAACTGCGTTTGCAAGAGGACAAACCAACCCTTGCCCTGCCAGCATCATGGAACCAGGATGCTGGAACCAGGCTTTGATTTTCTGGGACTACGGAGGCATCCAACCTTGGCGGAGGTTACCCGCACCTTCCTTCTGGAGGTTGTCTGTGGATCAGTTCTTCCACCAGCAAAGGACGCACGCCTTGGTGATGGAGTTGAAATGGCTTCGTTCAGTAGACACCACCACCACCCACTGAGGAGGGTGTATGATTTCAGGCCTAAGACAACCAGAAATACACCGAGATGTGTATTTCACGTGCTCCCCAAATGTGAAGCCAGCATAAGGTGTCAAGTAGCTGTCCACTCAGTCACTTAAGGGTTCACAACAAACAACGTATTTTACTTTGCGTTTTCTTTCTGGGTTAAAAATTACTTATTTTTAATTGAAGAATAAGGGTTTTACAATATTGCGTTGGTTTCTGCCATATATCAACACGAATCGTCTATAGGTATATGCATGCCCCTCCCTCGTGAACCTCACTCCCACCTCCCACCCTATCTCACCCTTCTAGGTTGTCACGGAGCATCAGATGCAAGCTCCCTGCATCATACAGAAAATTTCCACCAGCTCTCTAATTTTCAGTGCCACTCTCTCAATTCTTCCCACCTTCTCCTTCCCTCCCTGTGTCTACAAGTCTACTTTGCATGGGCTTCCCTATGGCTCAGCTGCTAAAGAATCTGCCTGTGATGCAGGAGACCTGGGTTCGATCTCTGGGTTGGGAAGATCCCCTGGAGAAGGGAAAGGCTACCCACTCCCGTATTCTGGCCTAGAGAATTCCATGGACTGTATAGTCCATGGGGTCGCAAAAAGTCGGACACAACTAACAGACTTTCATTTTCACTTTCTCCTTCCTTCCCTGTGTCTGCAAGTCTACTCTGCATTTTCTATCAAAGGGCCAGTTCTTACTGTATTCAAATGAGAATAAAAATTGAAACTTTAAATAATTTTCCCATCATGACCTCAAGGTTATAATTTTCCTAACCCAACAGTACTTCCTTCTTCTACCCCAGGACACCACCTGCAAAACCAGAGATTATCAGCCAGCCCAAGAGACTGAATTTTATAGAAACAATTGGATTCTGCTAAGGAAACAGAATTTTTAAAAAACCAGGCTTCCATACATAAATCATGACTTCCACTTTACACTATGTGTAAAATTCACCTTATTCTGCAACTAGAGCAAAAGAGTCTTTCATGATCCATCAACCAAAGACAGAGGTCTCTACAGCCATCATGGCAGGTACGAAAATTCACAAACTGTCAAATGGGAATAATGTTACCAAAATGCTGACCATTCTTTAGAAGCCAGGCTTGTCGGGAATAAAAGAGCACTGTCCAGTCATGTGTCTAGAAAATCCAGGAGGACTGCTGAATTTTAGGATAATTTGATTTTAATCTATTCATTCTTTTTTGAATTTTATCCACTATGGATTTCCCCCACAAGTAACCCCAGACTGTCATGAGCTTGTCCCAAATACCATAGGAGGAAGTTCTTCATTCTTCAAAATTGTTTTTTAAGTGTTTCATATATTTTAAAAAGTGATGACTGACTGTCCCAGACCGTCTGGTTTTCTGTTTGTTGCTTTGTTTTTTTTAATAATAAGATGCTTAAAAATATCTCCTAGAAAGAAAATGCTATATATTTCTGCACATACTCTAATCAGGTTCCAGTCATCCGAACACCTTAATACCACATCCAAGGGGAAAAAAAAATTAGCCATCTGCCTTTTACAGGTGAGAAAAAGAAAAGTAAGATAAAAAGTCACGGATGTACACATGATGTTTCACTGGTGGGTCAGAGAAAACTGACAGGAGGATTAGTGCCGGGTCTCCAAAACCAAACAGGGAATCTAGGCCCAGTCTGAATCGTCACATGCAGTCCAGGGGCCAGAGAGTTGATCATGCAGGTGGCCACGTGGGACTTACATTCCTCATTCAAGGCAAGTAGATGTGCTCTGAGTTTAGCTAAGAAGAATAAAATATGTTCTTAAAAAAATTTTTTTTAAGAAGTGGGGGGAAGAAAGGACGTTAAAATTTTCTTGGCCCGTGACCAAGCTACAGTCTTAACAAAAGGTAAAATCTGCTTATAGAGTCTTCTCTTCAGTTTTAGTTTGTGACATGTGCCAAAAATCTATGGTGGAACCAGTCATTCCACCTTTCTTTTGTCCTATTTTCTCAGCAAGTATGGATAATATACCAGGCAATTTGCTTTATAGGGAAATGCTACTACATTTACTCCTAAAATGAGCCATGTATCATGCACTAGAATGCAGCAAGTAAACAAGCCATTAGAAATGCCCAGCCACCCAAGATTTCAGGGCAGATGAGTTTTTGGTCAAACTGTCCATGTTAAGAGTCTGGAGCTCAGGAATTCTCTGGTGGGCCAGTGGTTAGGCCTACTGCTGAGGACCTGGGTTCAATCCCTGATTGGGGATCTAAGATTTCACAAGCCTCAAAGCATAGCCAAATGAAATAAAACAATCAACTTCCGATGTCTGTTAAAGGAAAAAAGAAAAGCATGAAAAAAAGAAGACTCCGGAGCTCTGCTTCCATCTCACCCACCATGGTTCCTGGGCTTAGAAGACCACTATGCCCTCCCCTTTTATGACCTGGGAGGAGCCCCATCGATTACTTAATTGTACTTTCTCATTGGTGGGGATGTGGAGAAAGAGGACCTGAGAGACAAGGGAACTTGCCAAGGTCAGGGCACATTAGTGGAAATACTGAGACCGAACACAGATCTTTCGGATTCAAACTCCAGGACAGAGCTGGCTGGACAGAAGTGACAGTTATGGGCTCAGTGATAGCTGTCCAGCTGGTAACAAAGTCCATCATGAGGGGACACGCTCTCCCATGAGCCAAAGCAGAAGAGTCACAAATGGAGTATCAGAAGTGATTCCCCAACAGAGAAAAGAATCCACAATTCCACAAAAGCCTATGGACACTTCTGGGTACATACCCCAAAGAATCGGAAGCAGGACACAAAGGGCTATTTGTACAATCACATTCATAGCAGCCACACCTACAAGGTGGAAGCAGTCCAAGGGTTCACTGATGAATGAACAGAAAAAAAAAAAAAAAAAAAACCTGTTACATACACAGAACAGAATATTATCGAGCTTTAAAAAGGATGGAAACTCTGACATACAACAGAGATGAACCAGGAGGACGTTATGCTCAGTCAAACAGACCAGTCACAAAAAGACAGATATTATATGAGATACTGAGAGAAGTCAGATTCACACAGACAGAAGGCAAAATGGTGGCCCAGGGATGGCGGAGAGGGGAGAATGGGCAGTTACTGTTTAATGGGCAGTTTCAGTTGCAAGATGAAAGATGTTCTGTAGATGATGGGGATTTACACAATATGAACATACCTTATACCACAGAACTATACACTGAAAAATGGCTCACACTTTTCCATTAAAACTTTATAAATTTAGCCCAGATTTATATCACATAAATTTTATGTCCCTTGGCATCTGCAGGTGGCCGGTTCCAGGACTCACCACAGATACCAAAATCCACATACACTCAGGTTGGCCACACTCACCCAGGTTGGCCCTCATATCCATGGATTTTGCATCCACAGATTCAACCAACCTCTGATCATAAACCTAAGTAGTATATGTATCAAAAGAAGCTCACATAAGTGGACCCACGTGGTTCAAACCCACATTGTTCAAGCGTTAACTGTATTTTGAAAAAGCCGGCGGAATTTGAATTTTCTTTACAACTTCCCGTTGGTCACTCCTAAGGCTATCAGGCTTCATATTATCACAGCCACAGAGTGAAAGGCTACCACTTGCCAAAATTCATAAATGACTTGCAAACACAGAAAGCACTCAAGTTTCCTTCTCTTTTTCCCATCCCCCAGTCAAAAATAGTTCACAGAGAATTATGAAAGCCAACAGGTACTCAGTTTGTCTCCGTGACCTGCGATGGGAGATGATAAGTGATGCTGATGGGAACACCCTGCCACTTGTGCAAGCAGGGACAGCTGTGACCTGGCAACTGAGAGCAGCAGTTCCCTTCCAACTTCCATCATCAACGCGGAGGTTTCACAAACACCCTTGAGAAAGTCAAGCTCTATGCAGCTATAACCCTTTCGTCTCCTTCACAAAGCCCTCTTAAGAGCGTACATACCCTTTCACCTCACTCCACTTCAGCAGCATATACAGATGTCATCATGCTTTTTTGGTCCTTAATTATACACAGAACTGATTTTAAGCTGTTAAATGTGTCCAACGAGACCCTACATTGCTGGCGGACAGAGCTTCCCAGCTCTCTGACCATCAGTTCTCAGCCTTCATCCTTGACCTCTCTCCTTCCTCCTGGAGGGCCAGGGTAGCTGAAGAAGCACCAGCATTTCTCTTTTCCTCTTCCCTGGCTTATCCCTTCTACACCTATGACAATAACAATCAAGAACAGCCGCCAACTCCTCAACCTCCATCTCTTTTCAGAGGTTCAGACCCAGATCTCTGCCTGCCTCCTGCCCAGCTCCAACGAGATGTCTTTCAGCCATCTCAAAGTCAGCAGGGCCTGAAATAAAACCCATCATGTTCTCTGTCACCTGGTTCCTTCTCGTATACTTCCTCTTTTCATTAATGTCAATCCCCACTCACTCAAGAACTCTTGAGACGGTCTTGAACAGCAAGGAGATCAAGCCAATCAATCTGTTAGGGGAAGCACCGTGATTGAAACCACCCACCCTGGCCACGCACCATAGTAACTATTTGCATGAGTTGTTTTAGGACAGGAGATCCTGGTAAGGAACAGGGAACAAATAAGCCTCTTCCACCAATCAGAAGAGTTCGGGAAAGGTCAAAGGGAGACACCACCTGTCTGACCACCTCCCAGAATCCTTCTCTCTGGCATCCATCTTGGCTGAACAAGGCATGCACGACCAGGAAGGACTCTGAGTCAGAATGATTGGCTAAGGACAACCCAGAAACTAATCCTATGACTATAAAACCCGAGACTGCAAGCCACGTGACAGAGCTGTTCTCCTGGGTTCTCTTACCGTACTTGCTCTCCACCCGGGTGCCCTTTCCCAATAAAATCTCTTGTTTTGTCAGCACATGTGTCTCCTCGGGCAATTCATTTCCGATTGTTAGACAAGAGCCCAGTTTCGGGCTCTGGAAGGGGTTCCCCTTCCTGCAACAAATCCTCAAGGAAATCAACCCTGAATATTCATTAGAAGGAGTAATGCTGAAGCTCCAATACTCTGGCCACCTGATTCAAAGAGCTGACTCACTGGAAAAGACTCTGATGCTGGGCAAGATTGCAGGCAAAAGGAAAAGAGGGTGGCAGATGATGAGATGGTTAGATAACATCACTGACTCAGTAGATATGAGTCTTAGCAAACTCTGGGAGATGGTGAAGGACACAGAAGTCTGGTGTGCTGCAGTCCATGGGCTTGCAAAGAGTCGGATACGACTTAGTAACTGAACGTCTACAAAAGTCATTCAAGCACAGATGAATCATTGTCAACTCCTCTCACATTGGGTGGTGAGATCCTCTACCTCTTAAATCTTGTACCTGTGCCTGGCTTTTACTTGGCTTTGACTCCAACTCTCTTCCTCAGTTGTTGATCCCTTCAATCTAATGTAATCTTATGTATTTACCATCGGATGCGCACTGAGACATCCAATGGTAAACACATAGGAGCGGCTTGATAATTCCTCATTGTTCTAATAAATTCTCATGCCCAAAGAATAAAGCCATTCTTGATCTCCCTCCAATGACTACATCATGAAACATGTTAGCTGCTGCTCTTTTTCGTGTATCTGTGTTTGCACATAAACCAGTGCCTTTCCCCTACCGGGAGGAGGAGGGGTTGTTACTGGCATCTAGTGGGTAGAGGCCAGAGTTGCTGCCAAACACCCAACGATGCATTAGACACCCCTGTTCAACAAACAACAAATCATACAGGTTCTTAAAGCCTTATATTATACTGTTCATTGTTATGATGAGGGCTTCCCATTCTAGGGACTGCAAGCACAAAAGTTGTCAGGGTGCAGGAAACTGAAAGAGAAAAGCAGGTTAGGCAAAAGGCGTGTCCTTCCTAAAGCATTCAGATTCAAAATTCCAAAAACTCTGAGCTGACTCCTGCAGCAAAGGGGTGGGTTCACAGCTTCTCAGAGGCTTCTGAGCAGGGGTGGGGGATGTTCACCTTGCTGGCACTGGTTTCCTTGTAAGTACTGGATCAATGTTTATTGAAAAGTTCCCTCTTATATTTNTGAGCTGAATCCTGCAGCAAAGGGGTGGGTTCACAGCTTCTCAGAGGCTTCTGAGCAGGGGTGGGGGATGTTCACCTTGCTGGCACTGGTTTCCTTGTAAGTACTGGATCAATGTTTATTGAAAAGTTCCCTCTTATATTTCCCTTCAAAACCTGGCATGTGCCCAGGTTCCAGTAAACAAATGGAAAAACAGGACAAAACTCTCAACTCATATCCTTAACACAGTTTCACTGTCCTTTTGAATTTTCCCCTCAAGGATTCTTTCTTCATAATCTTTCTAATAACTTTAGCTTAAAAAAAAATTCTATAAATTAACAGTTTGAGGAGATATCCTATGAAGGAGGACTCCATTTTCAAATAAGTTACAGAAATTTGTATACCAGCTCTCCTTCTAACTAGTGTGTCCAAATCTTACGTTATCAACCAGTTCTCATTCTTGTCTTTTTATAGCATAGCTTACTTATCAATAATAGGTGCTTTGAGGACTTTTTGAAAAACTTTCAGGCGTTCTCCTTGGCCCTCCTTCGGTATAGGACACTTTTTGGTTTAAACTTTCCTTTGCGTGCAGAAAAGTGGCAACTCCCCCTAACTCAGTCCCCATCCTTCAGGGGCTGGGACCCTTTTCTCTTTCTCAGAGCTGGTCTCCACATCTAAATGAACATGTGTATGCTGAAATTGCCCAGTGTTCTTTAGGAATAAACTACCCTGGGTAAGGATGGATCAGTGCCAAGGGAGTTCACACTGGGATCAGTTCAGTTCAGTTCAGTCGCTCAGTTGTGTCCGACTCTTTGCGACCCCATGAATTGCAGCACGCCAGGCCTCCCTGTTCATCACCATCTCTTGGAGTTCACTCAGACTCGCGTCCATCGAGTCCGTGATGCCATCCAACCATCTGATAAGAAACTGTAATGGAACAGGAAGTGCAAGGTGGGGAACAGGAAGTACAAGGATGAGTCCCAGGACCTGGTTCCTGGACAAGGACAGCTGTCTCTTAGGGCTACTGGTCATCTCAGGTCAACTTTTCAGAATCAAGGCCCATTAATGAGGATTAGGTCAGTCCATGAAAAAAGATACACATGTTTCTTCTAGACATAGATGGAGAAAAGGACCAATCACTTCAGGGTAAAGAAAACCTAACTTCAGAGGAGCAGAAAGCCTTTATGACTTGCATAAATAGTACACGCCCTCACATCAAGGCATTTACACCTTCCTGGCCTCTAAGTGACCCACCAGCCAGAGGTCTTGGTTACCAGTTGAATCCAGCCCCATCACAACTTGAACTCACTCCTGTGAATCCTGCCCCAACTTGAGGACTCCCTGGACCAGATCATGGAAGTCGGTGGTTACTCACACTCAGAGGGGCAGAGAGAACAACACACTTCTTAGCCAATGTCACGGCCACCTGCAGCTGGAGATCTGTAACTCTTCTCCAGGCCCTGGCATCTTTAAGAAATCAATTTCAGGAGCATCCCTGCAGACAGTTCCCCAAAGCCTCAGTATATGGTCTTATTAGTGTCTGTGAGATTAACTCTTAAAACCAGAATCAAAGAGTAATTAAGAAGAGCCCCCTGGAACATCCCTGGTGGTCCTGCAGTTAAGAATCTGCTTGCCAATGCAGGGGGCACGGGTTCGATCCCTGCTCCAGTAAGATCTCACAAATCACGGGTCAACTAAGCCCACACACTACAATTACTGAGGCCTAGAGACCAAGCTTCACAAGAGAAGCCACCACAGTAGGAAGCCCGTGCACCACTAGAGTGGCCCCCACGCACCACGACGAGAAAAGCCCGAGCACAGCTGCAAAGACCCAGCATGGTCAGATGTGAGTAAATAGATAAAACGAATGAATGAAGGGCCTCCCCTGAGCATTTGGGGCAGAAGAGACTGTCTACATGAAAAGGTTCCCATCGGGGTGAGCAAGTGTGCTGAATGGGAAATGATAGATAAAGGTAACGAGGATCACGAATTCCAAGGGAGGGGTCATCATGGGCTGGGACAAGCAGGACAAACTTTCCCGAGGATGTGGGTCTTAAGTAAAGGCTGCTTCTTGGTTTTGATGTTTTCCCCACCATTTCACACTCCTCCATTCACAGAGGAGAAGAAAGTGGGTTATTCCTCGTGCTTGCTGCACCTGGAGGCAACTGTGTTCCAGCCCAACCTACCTAACTTGGCACCATCACAGGGAACAGCATGCCAGATGCCAGGCTTGTTAAACAGACCCGCTGGAATGGACTGCTGCCAGCTGGGTTCAGGATCACACTGCTGCCCACACCGGCTTGGAGCCCATGACAAAGTCAGCAGTCACAACTCCATTAAGACTCTATACGAGGAAACAAATATGGTGGACTTGGAATCCCCCACTCTTGATATTTTATTTTGACTACATTGCTATTGTCCAGTAGTTGAAGTAGCTACTCATTTGGTTCTCAGAAACTGAAGGTGGGGTGGATGGATTGTTGTTCAGTCACATTGTTGTATCAGACACTTCTGTGACTCCAAAGACTGTAGCCCACCAGACTCTTCTGTTCATAGGATTTCCCAGGCAAGAATACTGGAGTGGGTTGCCATTTCCTTCTCTAGAGGATCTTCCTGACCCAGGGATCAAATCCATGTCTCCTGCATTGGCAGGAGGATTCTTCACCACTGAGCCGCCAGGAAAGCCTGTGTCATAGATGGTTAAATACTCCATAACGACCCTGCTGAGCGAGGTACATCCTAAATGCACATAGACTGCAGGAGTGTATACACATTCTAGAAGGCTCAGAAGCAGGAGGCTGAGTTCTGGGTGGTTCCTAACATCTGGAGGATAAGCTTAGCATCTTGCCAAGGTGCTAAGCAGTCAAGGGAAGCTGCTGAGCTGTGCTTCTTCAATCACTTGAACAGAGTGTACACCCAATGCACGCCCCATACCTGTGACCAGGCTGCAAGTGCATTTCAGAAGAGCTGGTGTAACCTGCGTGAGCTGGAAATCTGTGACAGCCAACTCCTTCCCTCCCTGTCTGTCTTTTCTTCTGTAAGCTTGTAAGCTTAACAGTGGCAATGGAATTCCCCAAATTCCCCACAGTGTTGAGTTCTAAAGGTTTACTGCACCCTTCTGTTATTTCCAGATCTCAAAATAATTCCTCTTCACAAAAATACACAGTCCCCTAAGCTTACCAAGTCTATGTTAGGATGAAAAATTATTAACTTTCCTAACTCAAGTGGGGAAGGGTGGAGTGAAAGCCTTGGAGGAAGAAATCTATCAAAACCCACTAAATGCTCAATGACATGTTTGGGCTCAGCTGTATTTTGAAAGTATTTCTCATCTTTACCAGGAAGACTCTTCTCTTAGAATCACGTCTGGTTCTGTAGCAGTAGGAACTTGACTTCCCCAACCTCAGCTTTCAGAGCGCCAGTGAGGAAGCTGGCTCACGTACGGAATTTTCTTTCTATGAGCCTGCAAACAATCACTTATTTGTTTCCCCCCAACAAGAAGAATTTCTCTAAATAATTGGAGGAGATTTCCCATGGGAATCAAGCAACGGTGACTTCCAGGTCTCAAACTTATCTAAAAGAGTTTAAAAACAAAAGACACAAGAATGTGCCTTGCAAGCCTATAACAATGCAAATTCTGGCAATCAGAACAGCAGCCAAAGCGTGTAACTTCTAGTACCTCTGTGGAGGGTGGCCACGGGGCAAAGTCTCTTTAGTTTGTATTTGCTCCATTAGGAATGTGTGGGCTTCCTAGTACTGACCAACCGAAATTTAATTGTAAGACCTATGAAAAAAGTTTGCATAGGGCCTTCATAATCTAGGGTTTCTCTGGTGGCTCAGATGGTAAAGAATCTGCCTGCAATGTGGGAGTCCCAGGTTTGATCCCTGGGTCAGAAAGATCCCCTGGAGAAGGAAATGGCTATTCATGCCAGTATTCTTGACTGGAAAATCCCATGGACAGAGGAGCCTGGCATGCTACAGTCCATAGGGTCGCAAAGAGTCAGACACCACTGAGTGACTCACACTTTCATAATCTAAGTAGCAAGGATAATACCAGACTCCAAAAGATACCAAGTCAGTTCAAAAGCATAAAACATTAGCTACAATTGTTTATGCAGTTAGCACTAATTTCAGAATGCCATCGACAGAGAACCATGCAAAGAAACAGAGGAAAACAACAGAATGGGAAAGACTAGAGATCTCTTCAAGAAAATTAAGAGATATCAAGGGAACATTTCATGCAAATATAGGCACAATAAAGGACAGAAATGGTATGGACCTAACAGAAGCAGAAGATATTAAGAAGAGGTAGCAAGAATACACAGAAGAACTGTACAAAAAAGATCTTAATGACCCGGATAACCATGATGATGTGATCATTCACCTACAGTCGACAGTTAGGGCCTTAGGAATCACTAGGAACAAAGCTAGTGGAGAGGATGGAATTTCAGTTGAGCTATTTCAAATCCTAAAAGATGATGCTGTGAAAGTGCTGCACTTAATATGCCAGCAAACTTTGAAAACTCAGCAGTGACCAGAGGACTGGAAAATGTCAGTTTTCATTCCAATGCTAAAGAAGGGTAATGCTAAAGAATGTTCAAACTATATCACAACTGCATTCATTTCACATGCTAGCAAAGTAATGCTTAAAATCCTTTAAGCTAGGCTTCAACAGTACGTGAACTGAGAACTTCCAGATGTTCAAGCTGGATTTAGAAAAGGCAGAGGAACCAGAGATCAACTGCCAACATCCGTTGGAGCATAGAAAAAGCTAAAGAATTCTAGAAAAACATCTACCTCTGCTTCACTGACTATGCTGACACCTTTGACTGTATGGATCACAACAAACTGAAAAATTCTTCAAGAGATGGCAATACCAGACCACCTTACCTGACTCTTGAGAAACCTGTATGCAGGTCAAGAAATAACAGTTAGAACCAGACATGGAATGGACTTGCTCCAAATTGGGAAAGGAGTATATCAAGGCTGTATATCGTCACCCTGCTTATTTAACTTATATGCAGAGTACATCATGTGAAATCCTGGGCTGGATGAAGCACAACCTGGAATCAAGATTGCCAGAAGAAATATCAATAACCTCAGATATGCAGATGACACCACCCTTATGGCAGAAAGTGAAGAGGAACTAAAAAGCCTCTTGATGAAAGTGAAAGAGGAGAGCGAAAAAGTTGGCTTAAAACTCAACATTCAAAAAATGATGATCATGGCATCTGGTCCCATCACTTCATGGCAAATAGATGGGGNCTTATGGCAGAAAGTGAAGAGGAACTAAAAAGCCTCTTGATGAAAGTGAAAGAGGAGAGCGAAAAAGTTGGCTTAAAACTCAACATTCAAAAAATGATGATCATGGCATCTGGTCCCATCACTTCATGGCAAATAGATGGGGAAACTTTGGAAACAGTGACAGACTTTATTTTCTTGGGCTCCAAAATCACTGTAGACAGTGACTGCAGCCATGAAGTTAAAAGACACTTGCTCCTTGGAAGAAAAGCTATAACAAACCTAGACAACATATTAAAAAGCAGAGACATTACTTTTCTGACAAAGGTCTGTCCAGTCAAAGCTATGGTTTTTCCAGTAGTCATGGATGGATATGAGAGTTGACCATAAAGAAGACTGAACACCGGAGAATTGATGCTTTTGAACTGTGGTGTTGCAGAAGTCTCTTGAAAATCCCTTGGATTGAAAAGAGATCAAACCAGTCAATCCTAAAGGAAACCAACCCTGAATATTCACTGGAAGGACTGATACTGAAGCACAATACTTTGGCCACCTGATGCAAGAGCCAAATCATTAGAAAAGACCTTGAAGCTCGGAAAGACTGAAGGAAGGAGGAGAAAGGGACGACAAAGGACAAGATGGTTGGATGGCATCGCTGACTCAGTGGAGATGAGTTTGAGCAAACTCTGGGAGGAGAACAGGGAAGCCTGGTGTGCTGCAGTCCATGGGGTCTCAAGAGTCAGACATGACTGAGCCACTGAACAGCAACAGCAACAACGACAGAGAGCTAGATGCTTAACGGAGCAGGTTGAGAGTACAGAATGGAATATGCAACAGTTTAAGGAACTTCCCTAAATCACTGATTGGGGGAGAGTGAGGATTCAAATTTTCACCTAAATCACGTCTGTCTATTTACAAATTCATTGTTCTTTCCTCTCAGGCACCAGGCTCTTTGTTGTTATTCAGCTGCTAAGGGGTGTCCAACTCTTTGTGACCCCATGAACTGCAGCATGCCAGGCTTCGCTGTCCTTCACCATCTCCTGCTCAAACTCACGCTTAAAGAGAGAGATGGTAACGTTTTAGATCACCCAGCATTCAAGAAACTGTGATTATAGCAATGCTTGTATATAACCTATTCACTCCACTCCTATTTCTTCATATTTATGTTTCCTCTCTGCTGTTCTGGCTTATTTAGATCACTAACCAAATTATACATGGCTTGTCCTCATTCCACAAGTTCCGGGCTTAATTGAAAGTGACAAAGGGGACTCCGGGAAGGAAAGCAGAGTGCTCAGGGAAGGGCGGTGTTAAGAGACCCAGAAGTCAGAGCCGTGCATCCCCCAGAGGGGCTGCCAGCTCCAATCAGGCCACTGCTGCCGTGATAAGAGGAGGAGAGAGGGAACCACATCTGCCCAAGGTCTTCCCTAAAAAGCCACACAGAAACACTGACACGGAACTCTACTGAAAACCATCCCGGGCACTCTCTGGGTAACTCCTCATGTCCCCAATGAGATCAGGGCCCCCCTCAGAAGGGACCTATACTTTCCTCTCAGGAGCACCAAGGGCTGCATCTGTTTTCCAAATTATTTCCTGTCCGGTTAAGGATGAGCCAGGTCTTAATCTGTTTTTTACTGATGAAGAAATGGAAGAAAAAAACAAATGTAAAGGCCAAGACGACTCTAGAAATCAAGAGAGAAGCCTGAAGCGGCACTGTTAGGTATGCTGTTCAAAATGACAGGTTATGTCCGAGAGACTCGAGAACCCCAGGGGAGCCGTGGTGCATCTTTGTCCTTTCCAGGGCTTACTATCACAGTCCTTGGGGAGACTTCTGAAACATCCAGAATGATGCCCATGAATGCTTTCCAGATGACTCTATGACTGAACTTTTCAGTTCCAGAAGCTCTGTGTCCTTATCCTAGCTGCTTCCACCTAGAGCGCTGACACCGGCCGCTGAATATGCCAGTAACCAGTTACCCAGCTCCAAACCTCCAGCCTCGTGGGCACCTCCACTCTGAGCTCCCAGAAATTCCTTTCAGAACTTTTCTTTTCTCCCCATAAATCCTCCAGTAGAAAGGGACCCCAATACTTATTTTGGCTGTACCACTCAGCCTGCATTAGTTCCTAACTCCCCAGTCAGCCACTGAATCCGTGCCTCTGCAGCGGAAGCGTGGAGTCCCAACCACTCGACTCCAGGGAAGGCCCAGAGTGATCCTATTCTTGACTTCCTTCCTGGTTCTCTTTGGCCATTGGTTTACAACAGTCTGTACCTGGAAGGTGTCAAATGACATAAACGTTCTAATCCTACGACTCCCCGTTTCTCTGGGTCCAGTGCTAACTCCTGACAAACGGCCATTGAGCCCTTCGGCTGGCTGACCCCATCTTCCATCCAGAATCCCTGTTTGTTTTTTATCCTTCCCAGCAGGGGGCTGTGTCCCCACCCTCAGCCAAGGGGTAGTGCCTGCCTTTGCCAAGCTTTTACTTCGATCTTTCCCACGTTGGCAAACATTGCTGTTGAGTTTATAAAGAGTTCTGCACAAAGTGGACCTCCCATTGTGACCATCGGCACAAGGACCCTCCATAAACACTGACTGATGTTGATCGGAGGCACATACCTCTGTCCTGTTTCACACTCAGCTAAACCGCCCCTTCCCTCCCGGGGCTCCTGCCCTTCTCCAGGCAACCAGACACTGAGTTGCATCTGCAGCCAAACCAAATCTTCTCACCCAAGGACACCTGGGTGGGTGGTCTCTACACCTGCAGCACTCTGCAGACGACAAAGCCTCCAAAGAACTGGCATCAACGAACACCTGGGGATCCTTGAAGAAAACAGCTGAACACGTGCCGGTCACAGCCTTGCAAACGTGACACTCAAATCAGGACAAGCTCATTCTAAAAATAGATGCACCTGAATGAGAATGGGGGAAGGTGTCAGAGGCGCAGGAACCCACACTTATCTCACAGGGCTCACTTGCTGGGCTGGGACAGCCAGTGCCCGGGGGGTAAAGCAACACAAAGGGGGCCCAGGTGTGTTTGTTCACCTCTTGCTCAAAGGCAATCAGGAACCGGTGGGAGTTGAAATCAGGCCTCTGTACCTGACTGAGGGCACAGAGAGGCGCCCTCCCATTCCACACAACTGCAACGGGGTGGAGAGGCCAACCGCTGGGTCCAGCCAACGGTCTCTGAATGTGATGCCAGGGAGATGTGCCCACTACAGGCAGGGCAGCCACAGCTGCCAACACAGACACCAAGGCCCCAGAATGGACTGATTATGAAGGTTTTTCACTTTGCACATACACGCAGAATATGTCCGGGAAAACACATGGGGGAAAAAACTCAGCCTCCAAAAACCCCAACAGTTGTTTTCCTTCCAAGGATAACTCTTTAGATGTCATGAGCACTCTTGAGAACAACAGGAGCATATGGTGGTCCATACCTTCTCCCTACAAGCCCCTCAACACATGCACGTGGAGATGGCTCCAGCCCCCGCCACGTGGTGGTTTAGCCGCTAAGTCGTGTCCGACTCTTGCGACCCCATGGACTGTAGCCCGCCAGGCTCCTCTGTCCATGAGATTCTCCAGGCAAGAATACTGGAGTGGGCTGCCATGCTCTCCTCCAGGGGATCTTCCTGACCCAGGGATCCCCAGGTCTCCTGCATTGCAGGCAGATTCTTTACTGTCTGAGCCACCTGGGACCAACCTCCAATCAATTTTTCATCAAAACAAGAGGCTCTGAATAAAGGATTACTGAACAAAGCCCTGGTTCAAAGGTGCACTATAAAAAGGAAAATTTCTCTGCTGACTGAGTGGAAAACAGGACCGTGCTCAGAGAAGGCCAAGTGTTCCTGAACCTGTCTGCATACTGCTGGTCCTTTGATCTGTTTTTTCAAAACCATGTCTGAGAATAATATTTGTTTCTACTGAAGGTGAGTGTTGAAACAAAGAAAAATTAAAAATCGGTTAACACACACCCCCCCCCCCCNTGAAGGTTTTTCACTTTGCACATACACGCAGAATATGTCCGGGAAAACACATGGGGGAAAAAACCCAGCCTCCAAAAACCCCAACAGTTGTTTTCCTTCCAAGGATAACTCTTTAGATGTCATGAGCACTCTTGAGAACAACAGGAGCATATGGTGGTCCATACCTTCTCCCTACAAGCCCCTCAACACATGCACGTGGAGATGGCTCCAGCCCCCGCCACGTGGTGGTTTAGCCGCTAAGTCGTGTCCGACTCTTGCGACCCCATGGACTGTAGCCCGCCAGGCTCCTCTGTCCATGAGATTCTCCAGGCAAGAATACTGGAGTGGGCTGCCATGCCCTCCTCCAGGGGATCTTCCTGACCCAGGGATCCCCAGGTCTCCTGCATTGCAGGCAGATTCTTTACTGTCTGAGCCACCTGGGACCAACCTCCAATCAATTTTTCATCAAAACAAGAGGCTCTGAATAAAGGATTACTGAACAAAGCCCTGGTTCAAAGGTGCACTATAAAAAGGAAAATTTCTCTGCTGACTGAGTGGAAAACAGGACCGTGCTCAGAGAAGGCCAAGTGTTCCTGAACCTGTCTGCATACTGCTGGTCCTTTGATCTGTTTTTTCAAAACCATGTCTGAGAATAATATTTGTTTCTACTGAAGGTGAGTGTTGAAACAAAGAAAAATTAAAAATCGGTTAACACACACCCCCCCCCCCCAGCATGCACACATGCACACACACACACATAGATACCCCAGTACACAGACAGATCAGAACTCTCACATCCTCAGCTGCCAGTCTGTGCCACTCTGACCTGTACGGGGATTAAATGATGTGCTCATAAGCCTTCAGGGTGTTTCTGTCAAACCCAGCAATGCCCATCTCTTGGGGAAAGAGTTGGGTAAGTTCGCCTGCTTTTAGGCTGAAACGTCTGAATACAAGACTCAGAGGATGATGGTTCACTTGGCTGAGAGCCCAGAGTATGAGCAGCAAGGAACAGAGGAGACCCTCAGCCTCAGGGTTGCCTGCCTCTGCGGGGAACACCAGCTGACACAGCTCTGTGGCTGGTGACCTGGCTAACAGGGTGGGGGGCGAGCAACAGGCAAAATCGAAGCAGACACGAGGCTGAAGCTAGTCTAGAAAGAGCCCAATAGAGTAGGCTCATGGTTATCCTTTCTCATGGCATGAACTCAACAGCTGCAATCTAAGAAAATCTGGCAATTTCAAAGGGAAATTTTTCCAGGGGCGTCCCCGGTAGCTCCATGGCAGAGGATCTGCCTGCCAATGCAGGGGACGTGGGTTCGATCCCTGGTCTGAGAAGAAAAATGCCACATGCTGTGGAACCACAAGGCCCGTGCACCAGAACTACTGAGCCCACGTGCCCTGCAACAAGAGAAGCCACCTCAATGAGAAGCCCATGCACTGCAGCTAGAGGGCAGCCCCCATTTGCTGCAACTAGAGAAAAGCCTGAGCAGCAACAAAGACCCAGCACAGCCCCAAATAAAAATAAATAAAATTATCAAGAGAAAATCTTCCAACTAGAGTGTAAGCAATAGGTGGGTAGGTGCCATCTCTTCCCAATATTCCTTTGCATCTCTGCACAGTTCTGGAAACATCCAACTTCCTTTGTCGAGAAAGTAAAGGTATCCAGCAAAGGCCCCCCTAGCGCTTTTCAAAAAACTGCCTCTCTCCCAACAACCAAGCACATTTTCACCACTTGAGGCTTTCTGTGTGCCCTACATTTTGCTCAACTCAACCTCTGTATATGCTAATCCCCACCAGGCTCCCTGTAAATATTTCATGCTGCCCCCACCTCCCTTACAAGCACTTGTCAGAATTACTGAGGCTGCTAGACTGGATTCGGGTTTGCTTCACCAGCTTTCTATGTCAAGAAGGGGCACTGTACACAGTGCAGCGCTTGAATGTCAACTGAGCTTCCAGCTGGAACCAAACCAACCTCTGATTTACTGCCTCAGTTTCTTCCTCTAAGGAAATGGGGTTAGCCAGGGCACCAGATGCCATCGAGTTACACTCATGTTGACCTCCATCCTCCAAAAGCTTCAGTTTCCCCTGAGACACATAGCCTCCGCTTAGTCTTCCTTTTCAAAATGAGATCAAACCAGTCAAACCTAAAGGAGATCGACCCTAAATAATTCATTGGAAGGACTGATGAAGGTGAAGCTCCAATACTCTGGCCACCTGATGTGAAGAGCCAACTCTCTGGAAAAGACCCTGATGCTGGGGAAAACTGAGGGCAGGAGGAGAAGGGGATGACAGAGGATGAGATGGTTGGATGGCATCATTGACTCAATGGACGTGAGTCTGAGCAAACTCCGGGATATAGTGAAGGACAGGAAAACCTGCTGTGTATAGTCCATGCAGTTGCAAAGCGACGGAACAACAACACAACAATGGTGATCATTTTGAAAAGATCAAATCATTATGTGGTGTACCAGGAACCAACACAGTGTTGTGGGTTAATTATACTTCAAGCAAACAAACTCATGGAGAAAGAGAAGAGACTTGCGGTTATCAGAAGTGGGGAGGAGGTGGAAGGCGAACTGGATGAAGGTGATAAAAAGGTATGAACTTCTATCTATAAGATAAATAAGTACTAGGGGTGTAATGTTGGAGAAGGCAATGGCAGCCCACTCCAGTGGAAAATCCCATGGGCGGAGGAGCCTCGTAGGCTGTAGTCCATGGGGTCACTAAGAGTCGGACACGACTGTGCGACTTCACTTTCACTTTTCACTTTCCTTCACTGGAGAAGAAAATGGCAACCCATTCCAGTGTTCTTGCCTGGAGAATCCCAGGGATGGGGAAGCCTGGTGGGCTGCCATGTATGGGGTTGCACAGAGTCGGACATGACTGAAGCGACTTAGCAGCAGGGGTGTAATGTACAAGATGACCAATATAATCAACACTGCTGTATGTTAAAAATGAAAGTTGTTAAGTGAATAAGTCACAGGGAAAAGAATTCTTGATTAGAAATAAATAAAATTCAAAGAAACACACACATGCCCCCCAAATAGGATTCCTGTGTTAGGAACAGAATTTTTAGTGTCAAGCACTGGGAATCAGTGGATTTTTGTCATTAGTGATTCTAATTTGGTTTTTAAATTTTTTGATGTGGCCCCTTTTAAAACTCTTCATTGAATTTATTACAATACTACTTCTGTTTTTTGTGTTTTGGTTGTTTGGCTGCAAGGCATGGGGTGGGATCTTCACTCCTTGACCAGGGATCGAACCCGTACTCCCTGCACTGGAAGGTGAAGTCTTCATCACTGGACTGCAGGGGTTCATAGCCAGCCACCTGTTGCTCTGGCTTAGCCATGAGAAAATCACCATGGGAAATGAATAAAAGCAAAATATAGCAATATAGCATAACCCAGATAAATAAAAGCACATCGGGGTGATCAGTTGGGGTTGTCATGCCCTGCTAAGCTAAGGAAAAACATAGTGTGGACCCTGGAACACCGGATCAGTGCAAGTTTAGAATGCTGCTTGTGCACACACTAAGATGTTTTCCCAAGGCATACATGGGTCTATGATCTCCAGCTAGGTGATAGCCCTTGTACAAAAAAAAAAACAAAGATAGTTTAAAGTAATCAATAAAATGGGAGACGTGACTGGGGACACAGGAGGCTGACTTCACTGTAGCACAACAGATACTTTCTGCTTGCCGAGACACTAAACAAAAGTGATGTGGCTCCAAGGAACAGGGATCTTGACCCAAGAAAGATGCTGACACTTCTCTCACTTGTTCCTTCTGTCATCACAGTGGGACCCAAAGACGAGAGCCCTGGCTGAAGAGAGGGCATCTGGGTGCAGAAGTACCCCTTCGCTAGCCCACCCTCCATGCCGTCTCCACCTAGCACACCCGACACCCGAGGAAAGGCTTCTGCTACTAAAACATAACTTGGGAAAATACAGCTGTGCTGGATGGTGGAGTTGAATAGTTTACCCAACTCACTGTTGGCTGCACCAACCACAGCTAGAGGAGAGCAAGGCAAGCAGGACCCAGCACTCAGGGAGCAAAGAAGTGTTGCTCTGTACCCACCGAGGCACCAGGTACTAAGGACAAATGCTCCCGATTTGGTCCTGGTAGAGTGCAGTCAAGACTGGAGCTTAGGAAAAGGAGGGGTCATGTGTGGCAGACATGGAAACTGGCTCACCAACCCCCACTGAGCAGAAAATTGGAAAAACCATATTTCGCAGAATCCCCTGCAGCCAGAGTGCAGGTATGGGAACTCATTCTCACCAACTGGACCTGGAGGCAGAAGTGGGCAGGGCTCACCTATCGCAACCCAGCCTGGTAGGGAGAGCTGGGGAGGACAGCACGGTGCTGGAGGTCTCTCCTGAAGCCCTGGGCCCGAGCAGGGAGCCGTGCTTTTCCTGCTGGGGCAGTCCTGCCATGTGGTCTGGCTGCCTTCTGGGTTCCACAATATCCAAGCTTGACACTTGGCTCCTCCCAGAAATTCTGTGAACCACCTAACTGCTGCTGCTGCTNTTTTTTTTTTAATGTCTGGGAATAGTCATTTTCATTTTACTAAGAAAGTATCAAATGGTCTAATTAATAGTATTTTTCTTATTATTAAGCATTTTATTCTTGTGAAAGAAATTGAAGTGTAGAATTACAGCCATGTTTTTTTACCATTTCAACTATGGTCCTATTTACAGTGGTGTTTTTAGAGCCAAAGTTACACATTGGAATAACTGCATCTTGAGAGCTGTTATGTTCTCCCCAAAAATACACACGCTATAAATGTATAGCCATTTTCACAAAATGAACCCATTCAAGTAAACAACAGTGAAATCCAGAAGCAATGGAACCCTATTCCAGAAGTCCTAGTGATTGCTTCATTGCAGTACTAAATATCCCACCAAAGACAGTCACAATCCAGGTTTATAATATGATAGCTCAGTATCATTTTACTCTTTTCTATCTGATTTATATCTTTTATTTATGTTGAGACTTGGCTGTGCATGATCTGTGTAATTATAGTTCATTGATTTTCATGGTCTATTAGTTCTTTAAATGAATATTTCACTGCTTATTAAGCTGCTTTATTGTGATGGACATTAGATTGTTTTCATCCTTTAGCTATTACGGTTAGTACTACCACAGACATTGTTATAAATGTCTTTGGTGAGCATATGCACACATATCTGTAAAGTATGTAATAGGGGTGAATTTGCCAGATTGTAGATTATGCTTATATCCTGCCTTGGTAGATATTTCTAAACAGAGCTCCAGAGTAATTGCACCAGTCTGCACTCCCATAAGTAATAATAAGAGTTCCGGTTGCTCCACATCCTCGGAGGGACTGGAAATTTCTTTCCTCTTTCATTCTGAGGTTGTGTATATATGGTATGTGCCAGGTGATTTATTGAACCTTTATTAAATAAACTTCCATAAATTTGTAAACATAACTTTTTTCATACACACACACACATAAAACCCTGACTTAGGTTTCTGTCCTAGAGAGCAGAGGTTATATATAAGGCACTTCTCTAATCTCAAGTGAATCATATATGGCAAGCATTTAATGAAATTTTGTTAAGATCAGTATGATGCTAAAACTGAAACTCCAGTACTTTGGCCACCGCATGAGAAGAGCTGACTCATTGGAAAAGACTCTGATGCTAGGAGGGATTGGGGGCAGGAGGAAAAGGGAACGAGAGAGGATGAGGTGGCTGGATGGCATCACCAACTCGATGGATGTGAGTTTGAGTGAACTCCGGGAGTTGGTGATGGACAGGGAGGCCTGGCATGCTGCAATTCATGGGGTCGCAAAGAGTCGGATACTACTGAGCGACTGAACTGAACTGAACTGACTCTTTATATTGCTTCATTAAAAGANCACTGAACAGTCAACAAAGACTGCCATCTATTCCAACAAAATAAACCCTTTCTGCTGATCCTTATCCCACTTCTCTTTGTATCTGATTATAAAATCGTGCTAACCAAGTATTCTACCCATAATTGGGTAATTTGTACAGTGCTCCAAGTTCAGACATCATTTAAATACGATTCTTATTGGATATCTGATTATCCAAATATGAAAAGTCTAGCCATTCTGTTTAAGATATTGGAAGCAGCTTCTTAATGAATAGATTTCTCAAGTAGCTGATGAAAGCCAAACTATTTAGACATCAGTAACACATAGGATATTTTTCTTGTGCGGAATTTAAGTTAAAATTTCACTTTTAGCAACATACACACTGAAAATCCAAGAACAGTCACTGAAGTTAGCTCAAGAATTGAGGAAGGGGGGAACAGTGCAGTGGCATATCACAGCCCCGTACAGAGAACAGAGGATGACAGCGGATAACAGGAGCAAAACCTCCCCTCCACTTCCAAACTCCTCTGCTGCTGCTAAGTCGCTTCAGTCGTGTCCAACTCTGTGTGGCCCCACAGACGGCAGCCCACCAGGATCCCCTGTCCCTGGGATTCTCCAGGCAAGAACACTGGAGTAGGGTGCCATGTCCTGCTCCAGTGCATGAAAGTGAAAAGTGAAGTCGCTCAGTCATGCCCGGCTCTTAGCGACCCCATGGACTGCGGCCCACTAGGCTCCTCCGTCCATGGGATTTTCCAGGCAAGAGTACTGGAGTGGGGTGCCATTGCCTTCTCCCACTAACAAAAGCTAACTTCTCGAAGATGGTCCACACCCTCCAGACTCTGAATGGGCTGTTCCAAGCCTTTCAAGTCATCTGAGATGTTCTGAAACAGAGCTGCCCCAAACCAGCATCACCAGAAGGCACTCAATAGTTGAATAAAGCTGTTCTTCCTCTGGGGAGTTCTCACAAGGGGGTATAAGTCTGTCTTACAAAGACAAGCATCTGAGAATAATATGCAGGGCACCAGCATGGGGTTATATTTAAATGGTACTTAACAGAGAGAACTATTTGGTTGGAAAATGCAAACATCTTCAGTTGTAGGATTAACTGAACTCAATCCCAAAGGAGAAAAATACAAGCCACAAGCATAGAGGAAGATTCCATTATCCGTCTTAGTTAGAAGAGGAAGGAAAGCAATCTCAGCATCTTTGGGGTTTAGGTAGAGAACCCAAGATATTATCAAACCGCTACAACCTAAGCTAGAACGCCTGCAAGGCAGCAGCGAGGTCTGTTTTGCATTCCTTCATCCATTCAGAAAGAAGAGATGGTGATGGGACATAGTCCCTCAGGTAAAAGCAGATCACCTGTATAATTTCATAGGCTAATTTAAAAGACAAGCAGCAACATTTAGTACGCGCTGCTTCTTTTCTGATATTTATTCTAACCTCAGCTTTACCCAGGGTAATTCAGTGTAATTACAACTAAAATCCTTTATCTGTATCTTTCTGATAACACTCATCATCTACTACCTGGAGTTAAAACTCTTTAGGCTCAAGTTCCGTGTCTCGGCTACTAGGTAATGACAACAGCAGTATTTATTGCTTTCTTCAAACAATATATTGGCACATTTACAAATACTGATTCATTTAAAAGGCCTAAGGTACAAGGATCTATTAATACTACATTTCCTTGATGTTGACTAGTTGTGCCCACAGTAAGCACTCAATAAATGTCTGTCAACTGAATGACTGTGACTAAATCAACTTTTCCTTGATTTTTAACATTAGTATTAATAGCTGATGTCATTAAGTTAACCTTCACCAACTTGCAACATGTAGAAAGTTAAGATGTAGTAAGCTCTTACTAATACCTAAGAAATGGGATAACAATGTTGAATAAGTATCTCATATACAAAAATAAACTCAAAATGGATTAAAGACTTAAATGTAAGACTGGAAACCACAAAACTCCTGGAGGAAAACAGGCAGAAAACTCTTTGATATAAATTGTAGCAACATGTTTTTTGGATCTATCTTCTAAAGCAAAGGAAATAAAAGCAAAAATTAACAAACGGAACTTAACAAAACTTAAAAGCATTGGCACAGCAAAGGAGACCACCAACAAAATGAAAAGATAACCTACAGAATGGGAGAAAATATTTGCAAATGATATGACTAATAAGGGGCTAACATCCAAAATATATAAAGAGCTCATACAACTCAACATCAAAAAGACAGAAAACCTAATTTTGAAATGGACAGAAACAATTAAAAAAAAACACATGTACTCCAATGTTCACTGCAACACAATTTACGATACCCAGGACATGGAAGCAACTTAGATGTCCATCGACAGATGAATGGGTAAAGAAGATACAGTACATATATATCATGTAATATCAGCCATAGAAATGAATGAGTTAGTTGCAGTGAGGTGGATAAACCTAGAGCCTGTTAAACAAAGTGAAGTCAGAAAGAGATAAACAAATATCATATATTAATGCAAACTTATGGAATCTAGAAAAATAGTGCTGATGAACCTATTTACAGAGAAGAAATAGAGACACANTCAGATCTAGGCCCTTAAATCTATTTCTCACTTCCACTGTATAATCATAAGGGATTTGATTTAGGTCAAGCAAAAGTGAAGAGAATTCAGTACCACCAAGCCAGCTTTACAACAAATGCTAAGGGAATTTATGTAGTCAGGAAATACAAGAGAAGAGAAAGATCTACAAAAAAAAAAAAAAAGGCAAATAATTAAGAAAATGGCAATAAGAACATTATATCAATAACTACTTCAAATGTACATGGATTAATACTCCAAAAAAAAAAAAAGACACAGACTGACAGAATGGCTGTAAAAAATAAGACCCATACATTTGCTGTGTACAAGAAACCTACTACAGACCTATAAACACATACAGACTGAAAGAAAGAGGATGGAAATATATATTCCATGCAAATGGAAAGCAAAATAAAGCTGGAGTAGTGCAATCCTCATATCAGATAAAATAGATCTTAAACAGTATTACAAGAAATAAGGAGGAACACTACATAATAATCAAGGTATCAGTTCAAGAGGAAGAGATAACAACTGTAACTATCAAAGAAAGATATACCCATCTGAATGCAGAGTTCCAAAGAATATTGAGGAGAGATAAGAAAACATCTTTCAGTGATCAATGCAAAGAAATAGAGGAAAATAACAGAATGGAAAAAACTAGAGATCTCTTCAAGAAACTAGAGATATCAAGGAAAGATTTCTTGCAAAAATGGGCACAATAATGGACAGAAATGTTATGGACATAACAGAAGCGTAAGATATTAAGAAGAGGTGGTAAGAATATACAGAACTACACAAAAAGTATCTTAATGACCCACATAACCATGTTGGTGTGATCACTCACCTAGAACCAGACATCCTGGGGAGTGAAGTCAGGAGGGCATTAGGAAGCATCACTACGAATGAAGGTAGTGGAGGTGATAGAATTCCTGCTGAGTTATTTCACATCCTAAAAGACGATGCTGTGAAAATGCTGCACTCAATATGCCAGCAAATCTGGAAAACTCAACAGTGATCACAGGACTGGAAAAGGTCAGTTTTCATTCCAATCCCAAAGAAAGGCAGTGCCAAAGAATGTCTAAACTACTGCAGAATTGCACTCACCTCACACGCTAGCAAAATAATGTTCAAAATTCTCCAAGAGAGGCTTCAACAGTACATGAACTGAAAAATTTCAGATGTTCAGGCTGGATTTAGAAACAGCAGAGGAACCAGAGATCAAATTGGCAGCATCAATTAGATCATTGAAAAATCAAGAGTTCCAGAAAAATATACTTCTGCTTTATTGCCTTTGCCAAAGCCTTTGACTGTGTGGATCACAGCAAACTGTGGAAAAATTTTAAAGACATGGGAATACCAGACCTCATTACCTGCCTTCTGAGAAATCTGTATGCCGATCAAGATGCCATAGTTAGAACTAGACATGGAAAAACAGACGGTTCCATATTGGGTAAAGAGTATTTCAAGGCTGTATATTGTCACCATGTTCATTAAACTTATATCATGTATAAGTATATGATGCAAAATGCCAGGGTGGAGGAAGCACAAGCTGGAACCAAGATTGCTGGGACAAACATCAATAACCTCAGATATGCAGATGACACCACCCTTATGGCAGAAAGTGAAGAGGAACTTAGCCTCATGATGAAAGTGAAAGAGGAGAGTCGAAAGGTGGTTTAAAACTCAACATTCAAAAAACGAAGATCATGGCATCCAGTCCCATTACTTCACAGCAAATNTCCTAATCATTTTTTTAAGATTCCCCATGTAAGTGATATCATAAGATATTTGTCTTTCTCTGTCTGAAAGTCACCTTACAGCAGTTAACCTAAATTCACATTTAATTACTCGGCAATAGAAAGTTCTTAGCAAGGTCAGCTCTTGCCTCCAACTCCCCAACCCCTTTTCTAAACTGGCTTGTACTTGGGCAAAAAAAAAAAAAAGAGAACATTATCAAACTATTTTAAAAACAAGAATGGTGGGCATTTGTCCAGGAAGATTTATGAAGACATGTATCAGTAGAAAACTAATTAGTAATTTTTCTAAGCATGCTTGCTGGGTTTTTTTCTCCTCCTCAACCCCACATGCCCACACAAACCTTGAGGCCCAGCAAAAACAAGAACATTCAGTTTATTCTCAGAGGTAGGGGGTCCACATAAGTATGTTTACTGTGTAGATATAGAAAGAAAACTTCAGGGCTGTAAAACTAGCTGTTGCTCAATGTCATAAGGAAGAGAGATGGCTTCAGGGCTCCTGAAAGCTCACATGTTCCTCTACCTAAGCAATAACTGAACAGCATTTTGAACGTGGAACACCTATTAGAATTATGGTCTCCAGTCTCCCTTTTCTTCCTCAGGCCAAGGCAGACAGACGTCCCACAACGGGAACAAAGTGGAGAGTGTTAAAGGCTGGCTGGGCTTGCAGCGTTCATAACCACTACCTCCTCTCCCCTTCCCTGAGAGAACAGACCCGACCTCAGCCAGCCTGGAACTGACCCTCCCCTTCCAGGCCCCGAGCCCTTTGCCAGTCGCCTCCAGGTAAGGGAGGAAACTTGACTTCCATCAGCAACAACCGGTGAGCTCCTTACAGTTCTGTTTACCTGTAGATGGCTTTCTATAATATGAAGCGAATTCATAAATCAGTCAGCATCGCATGTGAGCAGGGGTATTTCCTGATTGCTCAGTGTCGACAGGGATCTCAGAAGGCTGGTACACTGGTGGAGTCTATCCTTGTTCCCACCCCACCCCACCCGAGAATCTTAGCTGAGCGGTGCCAGCAGAGGGGACAATGGGAGGACACACAGCCATCCCTCCCACTCACTCACTCACTCTCTGCCATTCTGGAACTACTGGCAAACCACGGTTCAATACATCACTTACTGTGTGATTCATGCCAATGGCTTTACCTGCATCCTTTCATTTAAACCCAGCAACAAATCTGAATGGGAGGCTTAAGTTATTATTCTCAGTTTATATATTAACCCACTTGGTGGAGCTAAATAACTCACCCAAGGCTACCCAGCCAGGATGTGGTAGAACATGATGAGATTCGGTACCTTGAAGCCAGGGTTAATCACAGAAGATGGGAGGTGCTGATCTTGACAATGGGTGGTCAGTAGAAACTGGCTTACCAGGACAATTCTAGAAGTCTGTAGAAAAGCTCCATCTATCCCTAGAGCATGTGTGCATACATGCTAAGTTACTCCAGTCATGTCCGACCTTTTGTGACCCTATGAACATGGGCTGCCATGCCCTCCTCCAGGGGATCTTCCCAACCCATGGATCGAACCCACGTCTCTTACATCTCCTGCATTGGCACGTGGGTTTTTGACCACTGGCACCTGGGAAGCCCGCCTATCTCTAGGACTGACCCCAAAAAGCCATTCTACATGAGCTGGTTAGAGAGTTCCCACACATTGGAAGGGAACTTCAACATGGAGCGAGGAAGGGCTTGGCTGGGGGAGAGCTGGCTCAACAAGTCTCAGTGTCCATGTATCATGGAAGATGAGGCCTCAGCTTAAAGGGACCCCAGGGTAGAGCAGCCCTCTGGAAGACTTTCTGCATCAAAGCCGTGAAGGCTCTGCCTTCACCAAACAGCTTTGACAGGAGTGGCCTAGAGGTGTCAGCATTTTATTGGCTCCATCAGTTGAACTTTGTTCTTGGAAACTGGCTGGAGGAGCCTTTTCTGTTCCTCTTCTCCTAGGGCTTCACTGCCAAGGATCTGCAGTCCTAAACCCTTACTTTATACCTGTATCTCCACACTTTATCTTGGATCATGTACTATGTGCAATTACCTACTGAACTAATAGAAACAGGTAGTCTATGCAAGCAGCCAAAGGAAAAACAACAGAATCTGAAGTTAACCAATTTCAAGTTCTATCAGACTATACTTGGGGGGGACAGGGAGGGTACAATTTATTTTAGTTCTTCACTAAATAAAATGCCTGTAACACAGTCAACTCCAGGGAGGAAACAAAAGTCTCCACCCTCTGAGAGTTAAGACAAAAGACAGACATGTGAAATTATCATGAGGCAAAATGAAAGATGACAGCATTAGAAAGTTTTATATGCTTCTCTTGATACTTAACTAGACTGTGATTTGTCCGTAGTTGGGGGCTTCATGCATATTACTTCCTCACCTGCTCTAACCCCACAAAAGGAAACCACTTTCACACCAACAGAAGGCTGCTCCATAATGCTCGGGGGAGATGAGGAGTCCTGAGGTCAGTGGTAATTGGGATCTCCTAGGCAACTTCAGTTGGTGCTTCTTCTGAACACACACCAGTCTTGCTGACATCTGAACATCAGACAGCGCAGAGGAGCCAACAGTGGTGCAAACCACACTCCAAGGGCTGAGAAGTAAAATGTGACCATACTGGGCACATACCATGGAGCCGCCACAGCTTCTTTAAAGGCAGGGACCTGGTTTTCAAGTTGTGATAAGCAACCCTGAGGCTCACTTTCCCAGAAGTATTTTCTGGGGCCCTCATGTATGCCAAAAAACATCACAATATTGTAAGGCAATAATCCTTCAATTAAAATAAATTAATTTAAAAATTTCAGGTGGGAGCTATTCCACTGGTTTAGGTATTATTTGGGGGGAAAAAAAAAGGGCGGGGGAGGGGGGCTTCCCAGGTCGCATTAGTGGTAAAGAACCCACCTGCCAATGCAGGAGACTTAAGAGATGCGGGTTCAATCCCTGGGTCGGGAGGATCCCCTGGAGAAGGGAATGGCAACCCATTCAGGATTCTTGCCTGAAGAATTCCATGGACAAAGAAGCCTGGCAGACTACAGTCCATAGGGTCACCCAGAGTCAGACATGACTGAAGAGGCTTAGCACAGCACACACAGAGCACATTTTAAAATATACATATGTTTCTGCAGGAGAGAAAATACTTCATCCTGCTGTCTTCACACAAGGTAATGTATAGGTTGATTTTAAAGAAATTCAGCCTAAGGAAAAAAATCATACTGGACGTCCACTGTACATCCATATGACATTCTTTTGAGTATTGAGTGAGTGAAGTCGCTCAGTCGTGTCTGACTCTTTGCAACCCCATGGACTGTAGCCTACCAGGCTCCTCTGTCCATGGGATTTTCCAGGCAATAGTCCTGGAGTGGATTGCCACTTCCTTCTTCAGGGGATCTTCCCAACCCAGGGATTGAACCCAGGTCTCCCGCATTGTAGACAGACGCTTTACCATCTGAGCCACCAGGGAAGTCCTTAGAGTATTACTAAATTACAAACATAAAATCTTAATTGCTAAATCTTTCCGGTTGTAAACATTGTTGCAAAAGAGCTTTTTTCTTAGTCATTGGCAAAATACTTTTTAAAAGGTTATTGTAATGAACAATTTGGAAAATTCTCATGCATCTCTAAAGATTCAAAAACGTCTGTTTGAAAATCATGGCTTGAATCCATTATATCCGGCCCTCAGAAAAGGTCTTGTTATGTAGCAGGTGTCCAATAAACTTTCTCTGAGTAGACGGGTTTTATATGAGTAGAACCAGGAGTTGGACAAAGTCTACTGCTGGAGTGGGCAAGTCTAGGCAAGCACCAAGCTGGGACTGTGGGCAACTGGGTTTAAGAAAGAACCACAAGAGAACATCAAACAGGAATCCAATGAGGCAATTAAGTCGCCTCGGATGGGCTACCTGCTCACGGTTATCACCAGGCAACTGGCTGATGTAGACAACAAACTCCTGCCTTGGCCCATGGATGCCACAGCACATATACACTGCGCCCAGCAGAGCAGGTGCTTTTTTACCATCCAGTCACTGCACAGAGGTATCCAAGAGAGAGCAGGAGGCAAATCTTGTTCCATGGAAAAATAGCAGGATTTGAAGCTTGGCAGTTCTGGATGCTGTCATTTACAGGGTCTGTGTCCTTGGGCACATTTCTTAAATTCCAACTTAGTCTCCTCGTTAGTAAAACGGAGCAAATAGCTATATCGCTCCACTGCATGATGGATTACATGGGAGCATGTCTGTAAAAGGCCCTGGCACAGGGTTGGTGGATAATAAAGCTAGTTGCCTGTCAGGGGCAGGAGGCCACAGTCTGTTATCCATGGTGATGAAGAAAGGAAAAGCTCAGAATGGGAAAGAGGCCTAAGGCAGGAACACAGGTCCCTTGGGAGGGGCTGAGCCGCCAGGAAGTGAGGTGGGGAAAGGCAGTGCTGCCTTCTCAAGGGAGCTGTGTTTGTTTTGTGGTTGACTGAAAAAAAAAAAAAAAGAGGAAGGGGATTTATCACACGTTCATGTCAGTTTCCAGGCAGCATTTAAAGTCATTCCGCTGGCTCAAGTTGAGAAGATTCTCTCTCCGACAAATCCCAACATCCCTGCAGAAGACATACCTTGCTGAGCCAAAAAGGACCTGGCAACAGATGAGATGAGAACAAGAGGTACAAGCGTCTGTGCTACCAGTGAGGTGGACCAAGAATGAGGAGGTGATGACGTAAGAAGCCCCCGAAAGCCTCTCCAGCTTCTGAGCTACCCTTTGGTCTGCCTTCTGGAATATTTTCCTCATCTGTCATCAAGGATTCATTGAACCGAGGATACAGCCATACTCAGAACACTGTCTCTCAACCCTTCAGGTCATACCAGCTCATCCCAAACTTAATTTCATGCTAGGATAAAACCAGAATAAAATAAAATCAGGATACACTACAATTATAACTATGCTATTATAAGGATGCAGGTAGACAGGGGTCTGGAAAAGCTGAGAAAAGCAAAAGAGTCGATATGTATTGAGTGGTACAATTAAGGAGAACCTTCCTTTTTAACAATTGTTTTAAAATTATTATGGTCTTATTAATGCAATATGTAAAAGCTGAGAAGGAAAAAACATTAAGTCAGGAATAACTTAACCTCATCCATGCCACTTAGCCTATGGCAGCAGGTTTGACTGACATCACCATTGAGGTCACGCACCTCGTCACACACCCCATGATGCCTGGCTTTCCACCCACTCAAGACCAGGCCGGATGTGGCTGCAGCCTGCCAAGTCCTGACCTCAGGGGACTGAAAGGAACAAGACTCAATTTCTTTTGGTCAAAACTTTCTTGCAAATTTCACCCACATGCAGCACCCTTATAATGCTCCATGCTAATCTCAAACTAGACCTAGGACTTTGGGGGTCTATATAACTTCATGCTAACAAACACTTAAGTCTGGAATTTTTAGTAGCTCTGCGGCACACAGACACACCCATATCCCTACTGAGGAACTTAGCAGTCCCCAGGAAAGGGCCAATAGGATGAGAACCTGCACACAGCCTGACTTATACCTTCAGACATAACTGATCACTTTACATTTACTCCACCGGAAAATCACCTGCATCCATTCAAATTCATTACCCAGGACTTCCCTAGTGGTCCGGTGGTTGGGAATTCACTTGCCAATGCAGGAGACACGCGTTTGATCCCTGGTCCGGAAAGATTCCATATCTGAGAAGCAACAGAGCCTGCGCACCACAGCTACTGAGCCTGCACCCTACAGCCTGAGAGCCACAACCGTCAGAGCCCGTGCTCTACAAGGGAAGCCACCACAGTGAGCAGCCCACGACTGCAACTCAAGAAAGCCTGTGCACAGCAACGAAGACTCAGCACGGCCAAAGAGAAATTAGTTACAAAAATTCATTACCCACATATTTCACTTAAGAGTTTTGTTTTTTAAACACAAAGCACAGTCAATGTTGGACCAGATGGTAACCTGGGTATAAGATGATCTCAGAGATGACTCTTGGAATCTACTGTCTTTACCCATATGTGACTCAGCCAAAGCCTACACAAATAACTCCCAAAAGGACAAGTCACAAGGGTCCTCCTGCTCAATAGATGCAGGATCGATAGTCCCCAGGCTCACTGGCCTCTGCTCCATTCTAGAAAATTCCCTAGCCTCTCCATTGCCTCCTCCCACTCCCATGCCTTGCCCACACCCATTTCAGTACTCATGGGGTAGTATTACATTTGCTTATACGTTTTTCTCCCTGCCAGACTGTGAGTTCCTTGCGAGGAGTAACTAGGTCTTTACTGTGAGACCCAACTCAAGCCCACGCCTGGAACACAGCGGATGCTCCATCTGCCCTGTTCTCCTTGTTTACACACCCTAGTTTACACGACTCCAGCATGATTATCAGTGCCCCATCACAGAAGTGCACGGGTGTGTATGATAAATCCTATGACGACCCTGTCAATAAACAGCAGATGAATGCTAGCTATTGGTTCATGCAATGTGTGACTCTGTTTTCAGAGTCATCTCCCTACCATCTATGCAGTTATTACAAGTAGCTAGGCAGGCAGGTGGGTGGGTGCGTCGAGGGGGAGGAAATGGGTAGACTGACCGAGAAGCAGGTAACCCAGAAATTCATTTTATTAGGGATATGAAAGCATGATGTGCAGCTTTGTCCCAGTCGATTTCCTTTCTAAGTATCTAGACAGACCCTTGACAATACTTGGAGGGTTTTGTTTATCTGAGCACACTGGCACAGTGTGAGCCGGGGTGAGGCTGGTTATGGCTCAAATGAGCTGGTGGCGGTGGGGAAAGTCACACTGTCATTGAATCCACACCACGATTACTGAGAGTCAGCGGTATTGGCAAGTGTTCACTGTTCCAATCCAGATGTCACTGCTCTGTGGCCCAGCCTCCTGCCTGCGAAGACGACCCGTGTCGACAGGTGCCTTCTTAGAAACAGGAGAAGCCCCAAGCTTTTCTTTCAGTCCTTAAGGATGAGGTGAAGTAGCAAGAACCAGGGAAGGCGAAGATGGGGCTGGAGCCAATTAACAGACTCCGAGTTGAGGGTCCTGGTTTATAGGGCAGCATGGGCTATGTTAGTTAATCAGGCTGCCAGAAGCCCTGATAAAATCAGGATTATCCAAATGTGTGCTGTTTGTCCTGGGGTCTGGCCTCTTTATAGCGCATTAGGAATAGGAAACTAGAACCACAGGTCTCCATGGGTCCCTCCCCATTTGTAATCACTATGGACAGGTCCATGCAAAGGAGGCCAGAGGAGAGGGGAGCTGCCTGACCTGTCTGGCCCATTTCCTCTGGTTCCAGAGAAACCCCTCCTTGGGTTTAAGGGCCCAGAGGGGTTTCCCAACTCTCCCTGCTCATTAAGCCAGTTTGATTTTAAAGGAGAGAAGATTAAGTACACATCCCACAGCCAAGATTCCAGATGTTAAGCAAGCCTTCCTTTTGTGGTTGGGGTCCCCTGCTAAGAAGGGCTTCTAATTAACATCTAATGCTGGACTCCCAGGGGCTGTCAGAGGTGGGAGTCCAGGCACAAGGGCCCTGGCTCTAGTCCCAGCTTAGTTGTTTTTATTAGTCCAAGATCTGAGCCCCCTCATTTGGCTCGTCTGAGTCTCGATTTCTTCATTTCTTTCCTATGGGAGTAGACTATCTACCAAACGTCCGCCCTGTGCAAGCAGGCTGTGAGGGTCAAAGGCGATCACCTTAAGAGTTCTTCAGAAAAAAAGCAGGAAAGCCCCCTCAGAGCTGCCCTGTTCAGCGTGATACGTATGTAAACTTCAGTTAGGGACTTACCTGGTGAGCCAGTGGTTAAGAGTCAGCCTCACGTTGCGGGGGGATGTGGGTTCAACCCCTGATCAGAGGACTAAGATCCCACATGCTGCGGGACAGCTAAGCCCACAAGCTGAAACAAAGGAAACCCACGAGCCACAGAGATGACCCGGCGGAGCCAAAATAATTTAAAAAACAAATAAACGTGAGCTAGTTAAAATGTACAATTCAATTCATGGGTCACACTACCCACATTCCGAGAGCTCAAGAGCCACACGTGGCTGGTGGCTACCCTACGGGCCACCGCAGATGGAGAACACTGCCATCGCCTGGACGCTTCCATGGGACAGCCCTGCTCTCAAGCCTCTGGGAATCCTCACCATAAAAACATTAAGATCACTCCAGCCATGTCGAACTCAGAGAGACACGGGTCCATGTGTATCTGAATGCCTACAAAGAGAGAAGTCCTTTATTCTGACACAGTAGGACCACAACTGGGCTCTTTGCCAAGTTCTTCAAAGAAAGCGGCGGAGTTTTTCTTCCCAACACATAAACAGGCGCTGGCAAAAGACGGGGCTTTTCTCCCACAGCTTCCCTCCCACAGCTTCCCTGCCGGTTCCAATCAGATCACCCTTTCCGACCTCATCTATTATTTACACAGTCCTACTTTTCCAGAAAACACAATTTTTTTCAAACCCCCCTCTTGACAGGACCGTTAGCTCTGTGCAAATCCAGGGACCATGAATACCCAGCCCCTTCATTCCCACCTGCTGGACAGGCCCTTCTACTGGCACCAGAAGATGGCCAACTCGAACTGTGTAACAAACAAAAGACACAATACTCCCTGGGGCCAAGTGTTAAAAGCATTCCAAAGGAAAATGGCCCCAAACAGAAGCTCCTCCCCTCCAGTCTGTTCCTCATCAGCCAAGGATTTATTGGCTCTTGCAGTAAATTAATCAATTGCCAAGAGAAAGTAAAACCGTGGCTCCAATGTAAATACTTGTTGGTAACAATCCTTCAACATGACACTTTGGATTTCAAGTGGCTGGGTGGCCTTCCAAACGCCTCATTAAATGGCAACTTTATAGCATTAAGAGGAAAAAGCTCTGGGATTTTCCTTACAAATGTATAAATCAATCTCTTCAAAGACAAACAATAGAACAATTCACAAAATGTGTGTGATTGGGAGACACAAGGAGGAGGGTCCAGTGGACTGAGGAAGGACAAACTGAGAAACAGAGGTCGGCTGAGCGTTTTCCCTGACTTGGAGCGTGAGGGTACCCTGACTCTGGTCATTTCTGCTCCGCCCAACATTTGTTCAGCCATCATCAAAGGGGCCCCCTCTCCCAAACGGTAAGCGCCTAGGCCCGTGTGCCAGCGTCTGTGCGTGTGTCCCATACTTACTGGGTCTTTGTTCATCTTCCTATCCTTCACAGCGTTTACCATCAAGATTTCCAAGTTGCTGGCAATTAAAATCAGCCAAGCTAACTGATTTCACTCAACAAATGACTTAGTGTGAATTAAAGTTATATCATCAACAATTGGTAACTGACAACCCTGTGTGCGAGCCACCATGGTAGTGCTTGGAAAAAATACTGACCTTTTGCCCCTAAAATAATTTAACATGTTTTATAGAGTGTAAACCAGCAAATTAAGTTTAACCCACAAGGAGACTGCAACCTTGAAAACCCAACTCTCTTGTTGACAAAAGTTTGCATGGGCATCACCTGTTTATCCAAGTCCCACCGCTCTAAATGGACTGGAGCAGCTTCACCCCTGAACCGTCTTGGAAAACAGGTTTGTTACCCAGGGAGGTGCCCCCAAACCCCAGTAAGTGTGCAAGGTTCACCCCACTCCCTCTGCCTTCCAACTAAGTGGCCCTTCAACGGCCAGTGCATTATATTTTTCCTTTACTTTAGGTAAAGGCCCTTAAAAAAAAAAAAAAACACTGATGGCTGAAACCCAAAGAAGAGAAAGCCCTGAAACCGATCACATGTGGCAATCTTGACTGTGTCCTCCTAACTGGCAGTTCTAACTGTTCTCAGCATTGTCAGATTCCTATGGAAAATCAGCCCCACGAGAACAATGGACAACTGATAAAAGGGGCAGTGAGACAAGGGAAGCCAACTCTGCTGAACTCAGGAATGGTTCTTTTCTGCTAGTAATGTGGCTCCGGTTGGAAAATCTGCCACATCAGTGGCCTTCCTACAACCTCAAGACTAGTCCTCCATCTCAAAAAGTAACATGAAACAAAATCAAGTGTGCAGATTAGCAATAAATATTGGAAGATTCCCAATGTGGTCCTTCTACCAACACCCCAGGTCCCTCTGCTGGGGAGAAATGTTTCCAGATTCAAATCTGTCCCAAGCATTTCTGAGAGTCATTCATTCTCCTAATACAATTCCTGTTCTGTCATTGCCTTGTGCCCAGAGCATACATCACTGTGCATGTGATCTGCTTCGGACTACTTAGAATCTAGCAAGTCCGTCCTCAAAATATCTGCCATTCCAGACTTGCCCTGGCGGTTGCAGGTTCAATTCCTGGTGAACGAACTAGACCCTGCATACTGCAACTAAGATTTTGCATAGTGCAACTAAGACTCGGCACAGCCAAATAATAACAAAAAACAAACAAAAAATTGCAACAAAAAATTCACCCTTTAATGAACATATAGGATTTCCAGAATGTATCAGAGTGGTCTGTATACAGAAATTCAAAGTAAGAATGGGTCCCACGTGTGTGCACCCACGTCTGTTAGTCACTCAGTCGTGTCTGACTCTGCAGCTCCATGGCCTGTAGCCCACCAGGCTGCTCTGTCCATGGCATTCTCCAGGCAAGAATCCTGGAGTGGGTAGCCATTCCCTTCTCCAGGGGATCTTCTCAAGCCAGGGGTTGAATCAGAATCTTTTGCATTGCAGGCAGATTCTTTACTGTCTGAGACACCAGGGGAGCCCTAAGGATGAGTCCAGCACTAATCAAAGGACAAGACACAGAAGAGATGTGCCCGTCAAAGCACCCACATGGCGACAGCCAGGTCTGAAGTCTGTCTTATACCAGCAGGCACGCAGGAGGCCTTGACAGACTCTACTTGATGCATTAGTCCCTCTGGGCTTGGTGCATGGGCGCCCCTCGGTCCTAACACAAGAACTGAATTACACCCTGGGCTCGGAGGGCCAGCGATGCGGCAGAGGTCCCGGGACACGGCCCAGGGCTGACACTTCACAGCATCGTTCACAGAAGCGGCTTCCTGCAGCGAGCGTGCTGGTCCCCGGCCAACCCACAGTTCTCAGAAGGGTGGAAGGGCAGAGGGAGGAATTCCTCCAGCTGGCAGATTCTCAAGGCGGGAGGAGAGAGGAAGGGAGTTGGGGCAAGGAGAGGAAGAAGGAGTGGCGAGGAAGGAAGAGGCCCTCGAAAGGCACAGCCACAGCTCCATCTGCGATGGCAGATCAAACCAAGCCCAACTCCGAGCCCCTGCTGCCCTCTTACGAGTCCCCTGAGCACAATGACACGCCCTCAACACTTCTGTTGTTAGCTGCTTGAAGTGGGCATTCCTTCTGTATGTTACTCTGACCATAAGCCTTAATCACCTCCTTAATTCCACTCTCCCCCTGCAAAATAAACATTGTTTTCCGTTTTTCATCTTGACCTTCTAGATGCTGCATTCACATACTGCTATATTCATATAGGGGGAAAAATATCACTTTATACTGTCCTTTTCTCTCTACTGAGCAATACATCTTAGAGATCATTCCATCGACAGGAATAGACCTACTTCATTCTCTGAAATTGCCACACAGTATTCTACAAAGTGGACTTACCATATTTTATTCATTCATTCTTCCACCGATGTTTAATATTCCCAACAGTTCTGGAGTGGATATACAATCAGATGCAAGTGTATCACTGGAACACAATTCTAGAAATAATGTCACTGGGTCAAAGGACTTGTGTGACTTTTAATGGACGCTGAAAAGATCCCGTCACAGGTCTCCCAGTCTCCGCCTTCACTCACAGGATGTGGATACTCCTTTCCCTAACTCCACCCTCATTTGATTCTATCATCCTTTTCACTTTTGCCTGAGAAGGAAATGGCAACCCACCCCAGTACTCTTGCCTGGAAAATCCCATGGACACAGTCCACAGGGTTGCAAAGAGTCAGACACGACTGAGCAAGAACTTACTAAACTTAACCTTAACCCTGGTTTTGTCCAGCCTGGATGGNATGCCCTCTTCCGACTGAGTCCTTTATCTCCTTCTAAATCTCAGCCGGGTGTGTTTCTCTGCTTCCGCTCCCAGCTGTCATGTCTCAACCTGGGCCCTGGGGTGCAGAGAGGCAGGACTTGAATTCTTGCCAGGCTGTATCACTAGGAGGTCAGAGTTCAGGTCTCCGAGCTCCCTGTTTCTGTGCCAAGAAGTGTTATATGACACCCTCCAGGCCCAGGCGTGGAGAGGAGCCCTGGAAATGACTTCAGACAAGGCTGAGCTAGGCCCTGCTTGCATGATAGTTGAATGTTCATGCTTTAATCTGCTACACTGTGCTTAGAGCCGCAGGTGTGGCTGCACACCTGGGAGCCCAGAGTCATCTTTACCTGTCCCACAGTTTTCCCATTTGGCAAGTGATGAGTCCTGAGCATCCAGTGTACAAACTGTGACCCTGAACTTGTTCACAGGCCTCACCCTTTATTTGGACAGCCTCCAGGTAGGGAGGAGGTAAGCAGGCAGCAAGGATTGGCTGGCTTAGTGTGGACACTGGTAGGTTTTTTCCTGGGTCAGGATCAGACGAAGCCTTCCCAGGACGAGCAGGGGAGTTGTGCAGGACAAGCTGCTCTTGGCAGAAGGTGACAGGCTAGGGGTACTAGGGCTGGGCGGCCTGGCCTGGGGTGGGCAGGGTGGCTCCAGGGAACAAGCTGGTCTGGGAGATGAGTGGATGTCAGTAGGTAACTAACACACAAACATTCTGTGTGTGTGTCTTTCTGTCTCTCTCTGTCTGTGATTCTCCCTCTTACTTTCCCTCTTTGAGCCCATGTCTGCCCATTTCTGAGCCTGCCTCGCCCCATCCCCAGCACTCACCCTGCCCTTCACTCCCTTGCTCCTCTCACTCTATTTTATCTTTGCCTCACAGCTCACCATCACTGCCTCTTTTTTCACCCTCAGGAGCTCACCCTTCACCCTGTTTGTTCCACAGGATGCTGGAGCTGAACCTGTCCTGGCTGGGACTCGGGCCAGTGGCAGCCTCCCCGTGGCTGCTGCTGCTGGTGGTCGGGGCCACCTGGATCCTAGCCCGCATCCTGGCCTGGACCTACATCTTCTACAACAACTCTCGCCGCCTCCGATGTTTTCTGCAGCCCCCAAAACGCAACTGGTTCCTGGGTCACATGGACCTGGTGAGTGTGGGCAGCAGGATGGGTCTGGGGGATCAGGGTGGATGGACTTCCTGAGGTCAGGAATGGGGCTCAGGATGGGGGTCATGTTAGGACAGCAGAGAAGCAAGGGAAGCCAGGGAGCCCCCTCTTCCTCACTCACTCATTCCTCTGTTCTGCCATCGAGACCTTCCCCACATCCTGTCCTTCCAGCCGTAGTCTGTTTTGAGGTCCATTTCCTGCCTGACTTCCACGCATTAGTGCATCTCTGAGGTCAGGCTTCACAGAGCCTGGTCTCCTGGCCTCTCCAATCTCCATGGTGACCTTGAGGTCTCCTCAAGGGTGCTGTCCAGGGTCTGGTCTACTTGTGGTCCATTTCCTGTGTCTTTTCATTCTGGGTTACAGCTGTCCCACAGGAATTGGCTATCAACTCCCCACCCCGACCTACAGGACCACAGCTTCCCATACCCTCTCTCTCCCAGGATCCCTTCTTCTAACCATATCTTTTCTCCTCCCAAGATATCCCAATGGGCTTATAGCCCAACCTGGATAAAGTTCACTTCTTCTTTAAGAAGCCCTCTTAGACCTCCCCATCCTCTACGCTCGCCAACTTTGTGCCCCAGACTTTGATCTTTGAATTGGTTCTGCTTATGATTAATTAAACAGTCAACTGTCCAATTATATATTAATCACCTTCCAGTTTGATGCTAGTTCTAGGGAGCAGACACTACAGTGCGTACTCCAGGGCTGGCATACTGTAACCATGCAAAATAAATGTTTGGTTATCTAGGTGACAAACTTGCCATTACCCTCTTCTGTCAAGGTCAAAGGAATGAGTACCCAGCTCTTCTCACCTAACAGCCCGGCTGAGAGATGAGAACATTTTTTTCTTTCCTGTCTGGGATGAGAACTACAGCTTGAGGGAGGACTTGACTGCAATTTTCCTGTTTATTATGGCAGAGTTCAGAAGCCTAGAACAGGGGGGCTCTCCAAAGCTTGCGGTGTAGATTTCCTGAGAGTCTGGGTCTAGAAATGGTCTCTGCAAGCCCTGGAGGTAACAGGAATGTTATAAAATTATTGCAGTTCTGGTCTTCCCTCCAAGGGCTTGGCTGTGTGGTTTGGTCTTGATCACTTTTCCTTCCTGCAGCCCCTCTTGCTGTGTGACCTTTGCTGAGTCACTCTCTCTCTCTGGACCAGTTCTCACCAAGTGCACTGAACCCTCACCTGAGATCCTTGGGGAGAGGGGAACAAAGCCCCAAAGTAAAAGTAACTTATGTTCACCTGCCTAGAGCACCTGGAGCACCTTTGTGAAGCTTGAATGGAGCATCCTGATGGAGGTGACGCTTCTCTAGGAGCATCATCTTCTTCCCGTTGGGTTGCGTATGGTGTCAGTTTCTTCATCTATAAGGGGAAAATTGAAAGTCGTATCCCAAGGTCGCAGAGGAATAGACAGACAGGATGCACTCTGCACAGAGTCTAGCCAATAGAGAAGGTGTATAGGTCTGAGTTCCTTTCTTGATTAATGTATGTCCCTTGGGATCTGCCAGGGCTGGAAGGTCCCATGCCTGCAGACCCTTTACCAAGTAAGGAACTGGAGGCCACTTGGACCATCCAGATTAGGAAAGGATGTAGGACCCAAACCTAGGGAGAAGTCCTGAGGCCACCCTGCATCCACAAACCTCCCCCACAGGGATCTCCTCCTGTAGGCACTCCTGGAACTGGGATCACTCCCAGGACATGAAAACTCTGACTTCTCAAGTCAAGGTCAACCTCCCTATGGGCAGAGAGCCTGTCTTTTCCCTGTGTCCTGGGGTACATCCTTGGGACTTGGAGAGCTCCATGTCCCTTCTGCCCCCAGAGAAGGAGGAAGCAGAGATTCTCTCCATCTGTACAGAATCTGACACACTGCCCACTGCAGTGGCTCCGTCTGGGAAGTGATGGCTCTTCCCTTGCTTGCAGGTGCCCCCCACGGAGCAGGGCCTGATCTACTTCACTCAGATGGTGGCCAACTACCCCCATGGATATATGATCTGGTTTGGCCCCATTATCCCAATGGTCATCTTCTGCCACCCTGACATGCTCCGGAGCATCACCAACGCCTCAGGTACCCAGGCAGAGCTTGTGGTGGTGGATGCTATGACACATTTGAGGGATTCCAGCTCCTCCTTGCCAACATTTGATGTGGCCCCTACAAGACCATGGCCCCTCCTCCTCCCTCTGGCTCAGCCATTTCCTCCTTTCTTTCATATGTTCATCAGCCCCCATTTCACTGTCTCCTCCCTCACTCTGTTATCTATACCCCACTCTGGTGCCCTGCTGAAAGATGTCCCCAGTCTCAGGACTCAGATCTGGAACAGGATATCCCTGACCTGGGGTGGTTGGTCAGGAATTGGCTGGAGGGAGGTGGGCTGTGGCAACCCAAGAAGAAGCAAGGTCCTCTGTTAGGGCATGCTTGGAAGGCTTTCTGGAAGAGGAGGTGCTGGAACTGGGTCTGGAACAGATATATTTGAAAGCAGAGGGTAGAGTGATGCAGTGGGCTTCCATAGCATCCCAGGCCCCCTGGCACGTCTGCTCTCAGTCTCACTCATCCCCAGATCCCCAGCAATGAAAGTTTATGTCTGGTGCACGATCTGGGCTGCTATTTTTGTGACATCCACCTCTCCAATGGGTCAGTTTCTTGACCGTATCCTGTGGCTCAGCCACTTCTAATTCAGGGCCTTCCTTCTCCAGTGCCCAGGAATCTCCCTGAGGAGACTCTACCTCATCCCACCCTGGCTCCCTAACTTTGTCCCCTGCCCCTCCCATCCACAGACAGACCAGGCAAGCAGGGGAATGGGCAGCTTCTGACAGAGACCTGGTTTCCGACACCAGAACACTGAGTGACTCTGGGCAGGGCCCTAGCTCTCTCTGGCTGCTGAAGTTTCTTTCAGCTGTAGTGGTGTAAACTCAACCCTGTACGATCTATACAAAGAAAGAGTATCAGTTGACTGTAAACTCCAAGGAAGGTGTCTTCAGGACAGCTGGATCTGGGTCTTAAAATGTCATCAGAAATCTGTTTTCATCATTTAGTTCCGTGTTCATCTGTGGTGGCTTCCCTCTTTTCCTGGTAAGATTGAACCCTCCAAGCTCAACCCCCATAGAAAAGTGAACTCATTAAAAACAGTTTTAGAAAAAGTTGAAGGTTCCCTTTAATTTGCTTGTCTTGGGTCATAGGACCAATTCTCTTGTTCCCGAGAGTCTGATTTCATGTCTTGGCAGGCACAGGGTTACCTGAGCTATTGTTTTAGGGCTTAGAGCAGTTCAATGGTTAAGAACTCAGACCCTGGATTCAGGCACACTTGGCTTCATGTGTCAGGCATAATATCTGTGTGACTGTGGGCAAGTCATTTCAATATTCAGAGCCTCAGTTTCCTTATCTGGAATATGGGGGTGGAAGAGAAGTGAGTTGAACATGGTGTTTGGGATCCACACAGGGAAAGATCCTTCCTATCCCTGCACCTGAAAGGACATCCAACTGTCCTTTATGGAGGGTGTCCTTTATGGAAGGAGCCTGAGAAAGCGTGAGGACAGAGGAGCAGCTGCTGAAATTGATTCATGACTTCAGGTATGGCTCTCTGCCCTGCAGATCCTTCCCTCTGGCAGCCTAGAAGAGCTTGAATTAGGTCTTATTTGTCCCTCTCCAGATTCAGAGCTGGGAGGAAGGTCTCCTGTACACACAGGGCCTGGCCGGCACCTATGGGGATGCATCCTGCTGGTGGGTGGGGCCCTGGCACGTGATCATCTACATCTTCCACCCCACCTACATCAAGCCTGTGCTCTTGGCTNTCTCCAGATTCAGAGCTGGGAGGAAGGTCTCCTGTACACACAGGGCCTGGCCGGCACCTATGGGGATGCATCCTGCTGGTGGGTGGGGCCCTGGCACGTGATCATCTACATCTTCCACCCCACCTACATCAAGCCTGTGCTCTTGGCTCCAGGTAGATCCTTGGCCACAGCTTGTCCCCTGTCATGGTCTGTGTTGCCTCTAATTGGGCGGCTGACCGTGATGCAGACAGTGGGGGTGTGTGGCCAGGGTACCATTGTCTCTCACTGCAGACTCCCACCTGTCTGACCTTCGGTCATGTCTGTGCAGTATCTGCTGCATGGCCCCATCTAGTCACATGTATGTATCCACATGCATTCTGCTTACAACTGGTGTATGGTATACCTGGTGCCACCTAGTATATTTTATGCCTGCGCTCAAAGATGTTCTCAGTCATGTGTGGAGCTCACCTGTGACCAAGGACATTTGAGGCATCTAGGAGTCTCTTTGGTTCTTCTCTGAAATGTCATTAGAGATTGTCTGGTTCTCCTGTTGATCATTCCTGGGCCACATGTGGGGTTTGTCTCAGGTCTGGGGCTCAGGGTCACTTTGAGAAATGCCTGAGGACTTGTGTGAATCCTGCCTGTTTTGGGTCATAAGGTATGCCTGGCACATACTTGGTTCACGTCTGTGAGATCATTGTATTCAAGTCCTGTCTGGAGCCTGCCTGGGGCACCCTAGGAAGAGGTCAGGTGGTCTTCAGGTCCATGGCAAAGCTGTTGCATCATTTCAGGTTGTGTCATGCATGTTGGGGCCATGTCAGGGCACAGTAACACATGGGGCCATGTCAGATGTCTCAGGGGAGGTCCTTGTGCTGGGGCAGGTGTGGTGTCCTTGGTCCCTGTAAAGGTGTTTTGTAGAGGGCTGGGTTTTGCTTCCATGTTGGAATGTGTTGGACTCTGTAGGCTATGTCAAGGGATGCCGGGGCATGTTGTGTCATTCTGGGGTGTGTCTAAGCACCCTGAGCTGTGTCTATGGGCTCCGCCTTTGCTCTTCTCTGTGCTGCAGCCTGCTCTGGTCCCTTCTCCCCGCCCAGCTTCCTGTGCTCTTAGTCCCATTCTGCTATGTTGGGCTTGGAGAGGGAGTGCAGATTCCTGGCTGGAAGCCTCCATCAGAAGTCCCTCTCCTCTCCATCTACCCGGCCCCTGATTGTCTTTATTCATTTCAGCTGCCATTGCACCCAAGGACATGCTGTTCTATGGCACTCTAAAACCCTGGCTTGGTGAGTAACTGTGAGTGAAGGGGATGACTTTGGGGACCCAGGGGAAGGTCTTCCTTTGCTCACTCCCTGTGGCTGTCTCTGCTAGGGGATGGGCTCCTGCTGAGCGCTGGTGACAAGTGGAGCAGCCACCGTCGCATGCTGACACCCGCCTTCCACTTCAACATCCTGAAGCCCTATATGAAGATTTTCACGAAGAGTGCAGAGATCATGCATGTGAGTCTCTTGAACCCAGCATCCCAGCTGGAGTCTTGAGGATAACAGGGACTCAGGAACATCTTGTCTGAAATTCTGGATCTTCCAGTTGACTTTGAGGCCATTGTTCTCCCTTCTGAACCTTAGTTTCCTAGGCTGATAAATAAGTATAATTTGAGCCTTGTTTTGCAAAGTGGTCAACATAATGTAATGGAGCCATGTTCCTGGCACATAGTAGGTGCTCAGAATGTGTTAGTTTCTCTTTTTCTTCACAGAAGCCTTGGAATCTTGAGATGTATTTTAGGAAAATAATGAATGTTGTATAGTAGTTATTCTGGAGTAACGAATCACTTACAAACAATAACATGAAAGTGAAAGTCACTAAGTTGTGTCTGACTCTTTGTGACCCCATGGACTATACCGTCTAGGAATTCTCTAGGCCTGAATATTGGAGTCAGTAGCCTTTTCCTTCTCCACGGGATCTTCCTAACCCAGGTCTCCCACACTGCAGGCAGATTCTTTACAGCTGAGCCACAAGGGAAGCCCAAGAATACAGGAGTTGGTAGCCTATCCCTTCTCCAGTGGATTTTCCTGATGCAGGAATCGAACTGGTGTCTCCTGCATTGCAGGTGGATTCTTTACCAAGTGAACTATCAGGGAAGCCTATGGGGTACCCTAGTCATCATTTTTCTCAAGTTATTGGCCAAAGCAGGTCCAAGGCCAACTCAGAATCAAAGGATGGTGAAATAAGCTCCATGCCCTATTATAATCCTGTCTCTTATACACATCTACCCGCCTTCCACTTCAACATCCTGAAGCCCTATATGAAGATTTTCACGAAGAGTGCAGAGATCATGCATGTGAGTCTCTTGAACCCAGCGTCCCAGCTGGAGTCTTGAGGATAACAGGTACTCAGGAACATCTTGTCTGAAATTCTGGATCTTCCAGTTGACTTTGAGGCCATTGTTCTCCCTTCTGAACCTTAGTTTCCTAGGCTGATAAATAAGTATAATTTGAGCCTTGTTTTGCAAAGTGGTCAACATAATGTAATGGAGCCATGTTCCTGGCACATAGTAGGTGCTCAGAATGTGTTAGTTTCTCTTTTTCTTCACAGAAGCCTTGGAATCTTGAGATGTATTTTAGGAAAATAATGAATGTTGTATAGTAGTTATTCTGGAGTAACGAATCACTTACAAACAATAACATGAAAGTGAAAGTCACTAAGTTGTGTCTGACTCTTTGTGACCCCATGGACTATACCGTCTAGGAATTCTCTAGGCCTGAATATTGGAGTCAGTAGCCTTTTCCTTCTCCACGGGATCTTCCTAACCCAGGTCTCCCACACTGCAGGCAGATTCTTTACAGCTGAGCCACAAGGGAAGCCCAAGAATACAGGAGTTGGTAGCCTATCCCTTCTCCAGTGGATTTTCCTGATGCAGGAATCGAACTGGTGTCTCCTGCATTGCAGGTGGATTCTTTACCAAGTGAACTATCAGGGAAGCCTATGGGGTACCCTAGTCATCATTTTTCTCAAGTTATTGGCCAAAGCAGGTCCAAGGCCAACTCAGAATCAAAGGATGGTGAAATAAGCTCCATGCCCTATTATAATCTACTTAAAATCACATTGCAAAGGGTGTGTGTGTGTGTGTGTGTGTGTGTGTGTGTGTGTGTGAATTGAAGAACTAAAGTAAAGAATTTTGTGAAGTGCTTGGGACTCTTCTATACTTGCAAATGGACAAGTAAGCTTGTTACTGTTTCATGGATTCTGCCATTAGACACAAGAGTCCTGAGTCGCAGACAAAGGATAATTTATTACTCTTGGCTCAGTAAATGGAATGTGCTTCCTGTTGGTTTGTATTCTTCTTCCAAGTAATCAAATTCCATGAGGATGACACAGGTGGGCTTTAACTGGTGCCTGCTTAAGTAGTATGTTGTATTACAGTGGGGAGAACCACTAGGTTTAGGGACTCTATGACTTTTAGAACTAGAAGCAAGCCTGATATTTTCCCAGGAGGACACATTACCTCACTTCTCAATGTTGTTTACTACAAATGCAACTCTGAGAATTGGCCCAGGTAAAGAACATCAGGGTCTTCCAACTTTTTTAGTATACCAAGCAAGAATATGCTTAGTATACTAAAGGGATACTTGGGATACTCAAAGCCCATGGAGGACCTTTCTCAACATAGGGGACAGTTTCCCAATCAGCTTTTAACAATGAAGATGATGAAAGCAAGATTTATTGAGCATTGGATTCATGTCATAAATTGATCAAGAATATATAGAGAGCAGGAGGCTGAGTCAGGATTTAAATTCAGGTCTCTTGACTTCCAGCGATGAGAACTTCATGTTCTATAAGTAACAGCTTGCACTTCCACTCAAGCCTGATGCTCCCTGGGGATGGTCCTGGAACCAAGAGGCAGGGTCTTAGGGTAGTCCACCAAGGTGGTTGTGAAGAGGCCCCAGCTCTGTCTACTTCTCTGACCAGGCCAAGTGGGAGCGCCTGGTCACAGAGGGCCACACCCATCTGGACATGTTTGAACACATCAGCCTCCTGACCCTGGACAGTCTGCAGAAATGTGTCTTCAGTTTTGACAGCAATTGCCAAGAGTGAGTTTCATCGCTGGGCCTGGGAACATGAGTCACAAACTCAAGGTAGTAGATGGGGGAGGGAGGACTGACCAGGGCAATTGGAAGGGCCTTCCTGGAGGAGGTGGCTCAAAGCTGGACAACCCAGGACAGGAAATGGAAAGAGAAAGAGCTATCCTTCCAGGTAGGTACAACCCTTTGATAAAGGCCAGGAGGGTAGGATGAGAAAAGTATGTGCAACTGTGAGGAGACACCATGAAAAAAAAGGTTGGAGGAATGAGACAGTAATATCTTAAGGGAATTCTGAAGTCAGGCTAAGAAGGTATGAACTTTATCTGAGGTTTCCTGGGAGCTATGGAAGGTGTTTGAGCACATGAAGCTCTCGGTTAAAGTTGAGCCTGGACATCTGACTCAAGAGAATCCAGTAGTCATGTAGACACTGGTTGGCGTTGATGATGGATGTAAGGAGACTAAGGAGGGGGCTGGGCCATTGACCAGCTGGGAAAGGATAAGGGCTGAGACAAGTTGACAGTATGGGGAAGGAGAAGGGGCAGACACTGAGAAAGAGAAAAAGGAGAGAAGCATGGTATCTAAGCTGTGCTCTGGGTGCCTGGGGCGTGGAGGCAGCTCACTGAGATAGGATGTGGGTTGAGAAGAGTCTGATGAGTCACAGCTTCTGGCTCATCCCACACTGTATCTGTGGGTTATTTGTTCTAGGAGCCTCAATTCCTGCAGGGAGGTAGACCCTGGCTTCTGGGCTTCAGGTTTTAAGTTGTTGCCTCCCTTATGCTCTCTTCCTCAGGAAGCCCAGCGACTATATCGCCGCCATCTTGGAGCTTAGTGCGCTTGTGTCAAAAAGAAACCAACAGATCTTCCTGTACACGGACTTCCTGTACTATCTCACCTCAGATGGGCAGCGCTTCCACAAGGCCTGCCGCCTAGTGCACGACTTCACAGATGCTGTCATTCAGGAGCGGCGCCGCACTCTCCCCAGTGAGAATATTGATGACTTCCTCAAGGCCAAGGCAAAGACCAAGACTTTGGACTTCATTGATGTGCTTCTGCTGACCAAGGTGGGTTCCTCTGGGATCTGAGTTCAAGAGGTAGAAGGGATTTTGATCTGATCAAAGAATTTGAATGGGATGCAGAGGGTCTTGGGGAAGCGTGGAAGGTGCTTGTAGAAGGGAAGGATGGGTCAGGGATGTTTTAGAAATGATCATGTGCAGTATAGCCTGTAGGAGACTGCTAAGTCTGAAACTGTGGAGGGCCTGTGATTTGACTCTAATGCAAATTGATAAGTCAGTCTACCACTGAAGTAGGCTCTACATATATGTACAGAATCTATCTATCTATCTATCTATCTATATATACAGAATACTGGAGCAAAGCAGCACATTTATTTCTCATGGCCGTAATAGTAGCTTGAGTAGAATTGTAGCTCTGGCTCCCCATACCCAAATGCTTATGAGGGCACCATGCTTGGATCACAGTACAAGTACCTCTGCTGCTGCTGCTGCTGCTAAGTCACTTCAGTCATGTCCGACTCTGTGCGACCCCACAGACGGCAGCCCACTGGGCTCCACCATCCCTGGGATTCTGCAGGCAAGAACACTGGAGTGGGTTGCCATTTCCTTCTCCAATGCATGGAAGTGAAAAGTGAAAGTGAAATCGCTCAGTCGTGTCTGACTCAGCGACCCCATGGAATGCAGCCTGCCAGGCTCCTCCATCCATGGGATTTTCCAGGCAAAAGTACTGGAGTGGGATGCCATTGTGTTCTCACAAGTACCTCTAGATTTTGACATTTGGAACTTATACAGGGCAATTGATACATCAGCCCCTTTATTCCTGTGGCGAGAGGGAGAGGGACTGGAAGAAAGATTATTCTGGAGCTTAAACAAATACTCTGATAAAAAGGCAAATTCTACAAGTTCTATAGTTTTATAACCCAGGTTGTAAACCAGGTTGCCAGAAACTTTTTGCAGAAATTCCCTGTCATGTATAAACATGAAAATATTTTCAGATGACTGATTCCTCTCACCAGGGACAACACAGTAGAGAAACATGTTAAGGAGGAGGCCTATGGAATCTGGCCTCTAGTTACAGGCTGAGCCAAGGATTTCTAGGGCTTCAGGTTGGGATTGGGTTCCTATATGCAGTTTTAGAGACTGTTTCACATTAGACTCAGGGGTCCTCAGAACTAATGTGATTCTGGGGATCTTGCTTTCTCTCTAGGATGAAGATGGGAAGGGATTGTCAGATGAAGATATCCGGGCTGAAGCTGACACCTTCATGTTTGAGGGTGAGGGTCCCAGTTTGGGGCTAGAGAAAGAGAGGGAACTTGCTGAATTGACCCTGGACTACCCCATCTCTCCCCATCTTCCCCATGGGCCTTAGTGCAAGGGAGATGTCTACTGGGGTCCAGCCCCAGTTGGATCCAGGGTATCCGAAGCGTGGACAGCGAGGTGAGGGAGATATACAGATTTAGAGAGAGATAAGGAAAGAATTAGCAGTTAAGAAAATAGAGGAGAGAAAGAGGCTTATATTCCTTGGTTTACACAGAAAGTCAATAAAGTCTCAAGACAAGAGACTTGCACCATTTAGTACGCCACAGATGCCCTNTGTCTTATGTTTATTGGACGTATGCATTTTCTTTTTTGTGAGTTACTATTTCATAAACTCTGCCCATTTTTCTTTTGGGTCATTTGCTTCTTTTTCTTCATGAATTTATTGATTTTTAAATATTCTATTAATCCATTGACTGTTCTGTTTTGTACAACTCTCTCAGTCTTTTAAAAACTTTGCTCATGGCATTTTCCCACAAACAAGGTGGTTTTCCATAAACAAAACAATGGGTTCCACCTGGATAAGAGGGAGTTTGGGGGAGAATGGATACATGCATATGAATGGCTGAGTCCCTTTGTTGTCCACCTGAAACGATCAGAACATTGTTAATCGGCTATACTCCAACACAAAATAAAAAGCTTAATTAAAAATGCACACGAAAATCATATTTTTAAAAGAAACAATGGCTTCTAAACTGTTGACACTGTAATAGAATCCTTTCTCCAGTCCAGGGGAATCCCCGAAAGCAGACAGGCACCAGAACTGCTCTGCCTGTGGCTAAACTGGACTCCTAAGTTCCCGCCAGCTCCTCCATCCTGATTCTGAGGTTCTGAGGGATGCTTCTGAGAACAGAGCTGGAAACTACAGGTTCGGTCCAATTCCCTCATGCAACAGATGAAGAAATCCAGGATAAGAGGCACTGGAGGGACAAGTGCAAGGCTTCCTAACCAAAACAGGATGAGAACTGAGGTCTTCATTCTGTTTCTCTGAACCCAGCACAGTCTTTAAACTATAGAAGGTAAATTAACTCCAATGTGACCTGACAACAAAACTAGCTCTTTGGTATCTGATTCATGTACTTTTCTCCCAGCCCAGAAAAAGAGTGTCAAATGCCAATTAAATAAACAAGATATTTCCACTCAAAAACAGATTAAAAAAAAACTTACCACTGCTTTCTAGTTACGTATTTCTATGTTAACTTCCTGTCTCTCCCCACAAGAACAAAAGCTAAATGAAAACAGGGAATCCTTGTCTGTCTGTCTCAAAGATCAGAACTGGGCCTGTCAAATTATAAGCCTCAACAAACATTTACCTCCCAAACTATTCTCTAAGCTAAAAACAAGCAGAAAATGATCCGATTTTTTTTTTAAAATTTCAACTGCATTTATCAATGTAAACCTCTAAGAGAATAGTTACCCATTAGCAGGTGGCCTACAGAGTGGGATGCAGGAAGGAACCTCAAGGTCTCAATAATCAAATGGAATAATTGAGAGCAGTATCATTGGAAACACACGCCCACCCTTTTCCTCCTTCCCCTTAATTCTTTGGACTTCTGGTTGTTATGTTTGTGTTTTCTAGAACGTCAGGCACTTGAAGGTCCCTTTGTAAAAATTTCCCCAGAGATGAAGGCATTTTCAATCAGCTGAGTTCCACTCTGAAGTCTTTTTTCTCACCTGCTGAGTGCTAACTAGCAGGGAACTCAGGGAGATTAAGCATCTGTGGGACCAAAGTCAGGTCTCTGCTCTGTAAAGTGGACATAACTATAGGCCCTGCATGTTGCAGGTTTTCAGAGGCTTGGTGTCGATGCACCTCTGTTGCTTAGCTTAATGCCACACACATGCAGTCACTGGAGTTTATCAGTTAAGGTGTTCTGCAGAGGAGTCAACTTTTAGGATGGGTGTTTGTATGCCCAGATAAGTAGACAGAGTTTGACTAGCTGTTCAGTCGCTAAGTCCTATCGAACTGTTTGCAACCCCACTGAGTTCAGCATGCCAGGCTCCTCTGTCCTCCAGTATCTCCCAGAGTTTGCTCAAATTCATGTCCCTTGAGTAGGTGATGCTCTCTAACCATCTTGTCCTCCCTTCTCCTTTTGCCTTCCATCTTTCCCAGAATTTGGACTAAACACTTTTAAATACGAGGACATGAGATGAGACGAGCCAGCATTATGAAAAATTCATTACTAAGAGAACAGCACCTGTACAGAGCAAGTCGAATCCAGACATCATGGTGAATATCAGACGGAGGTCATGGAACTCCGAGACCAACTGCAGAGGGAAAGGATGATGGAGAGTCTTCAATCAAATGCCAGCCTGCTGGTTAGAGATCCCAGTCCCAAACCACAGCCAGCAGGCCACCTCTCACCTCTGTGTCTGTGGTTGTAGGAGCTCGTGTTTACTCGGATTGGCTGCAGGGGCATTCACAGCTTCCATTTGCTCCCCTGCAATCACCAAGAATGTGTTCTGGCCCAGGCCCACCCCTCCAGGGAACAATAACCATTTCATACATTGGTATTTAGTTACAGAGCTATGAATGCCCTATAGCCAATCAAAACAGGGTCCTAACAGATCGGACTTTGATCTTTGCAAATGAGGATATGGGCTAAAGCCACTCTGGAAAAGCTAAAAAGAGCTAACATTCTGTTCATGGAATTTTGAAAATGCTTGCTTCCCATCCACTATTACAGATGGTTCCTGAAGCAGTGATGGTGGGTATCGTAAAACAGAATGTGGACACACAGGCAATTCATGTGTCCCAGAATTCTGATACATTCGAAAATATGTAAATAATAACAGAAATCATAATGAGCTGGTCGGATGGCATCATCGACTCCATGGACATGAGTCTGCACAAACTCTGGGAGACAGTGAAGGACAGGGAGGCCTGGCGTGCTGCAGTCCATGCAGACGTGAAGAGTTGGATGCAACAGAGCGACTGAGCAACAGCAGTAACAAATAAATCTGCGTCTTCAAATTACCCAAAGCACGACAAACCCTCACAGATTTAATACAAAATGCCCAGCATTACTCTGGTCTTTTAAAATCAGGCACTGCTGGAGGAAGTGTGAGCAGTCTCAGAAGCCCATTTTTAGCAGAATTGAAATCAGATCCAGGGCTTGAATCACACACAGAGCAGTCTGGCCACTAAAGGCACCTTTCTCTTCATCTCAGGGAAAAAAATTTTTTCGTTTTCTTTAACAAAGATACTGAAGATAAAGAGAAATGTTAAGCAGAAAAGCATTTAAAAATCTGCTTTGAAAAGAAAAGAATCCCCAGTCCTTATAGCTCTCTGAGTATTTGCCTAGGCTAGAAGAAAAGGGGAAGAGACGACAATTGAAATGGGGTATGAAACACTCACAGGTCAACAAAACAAGCCTGCCTCTCATAGAAACCAATTTGACTTTTCTTAAGAATACTGGAAGGTCTTCCTCTCCTGCTAAGAAGAGACCCAGAAAAAAGCTTTCAGAACAACTGGAGTTGCTCTCAATTCCAGCCTCATTCTCTAAAGACACACAGTGTTAAGAACAATGTGCTAGGTCACACATGAGGAGAAACTTCAATTTTTAACACCAACCTGAGCACTTTGCAACAGGGCTTAGAGTACAAACGGGTGGTCACCCTCAGTGCATGACTGCATGGACCTCGTGGTCCAACTACCACCTGCCTTCCTCAATGCACCGTGCCCCATCTATGCAGTCACAAGTGGCCAAGGGTGTAGATACTTGAACACAGGATCCAGTCATTTTCTACCAAATTCCAGCATAAGCCAAGGTTACTTAAGAGGTCCATAAACCTCAGAGCAAGTTGTGCCATTCAAAGTCTTGAAATTATCTTGTGTTCTTCTGAGGGCCAGAAAAAAAAGAACAAGGCTTTAAAGCAACATTCTAGCAAGCCAGGACAGGCTTCCCTGGTGGCTCAGACAGTAAAGAATCCATCTGTAATGCAGGAGACCTGGGTTTGATCCCTGGGTTGGGAAGATTCCCTGGAGAAGGGAATGGCCACCCACTCCAGTATTCTTGCCTGCAGAATTCCATGGACAGAGGCGCCTGGTGGGCTCTAACACCTGCCCCATGGGGTCGCAAAGAGTCGGACGTGACTTTCAGGATGGTTGACAGAGACCCTGAGAAAGTATGGAGCTCTTTGTTCAGGACCAAGGCATGGGCCAGAGAGCACCTCCAGTGACTGGAGAAGGCATCCGGAGATGCTTGCCCAGGCACCCGGACTTGTTACCACCTGTGCAGTCTGAACACGTGAGGTTCTGGGGTCTTGTAGATCTTATGAATCACAGTCATGGTATTTTCTCCCGTATCTCAAAAATTAAAAACCACTTTCAATCTCTGGATTCCAGTCTAGCCTGCTATCAGGACATGAGTGCTAAAGCCCTAGATGACATCCTCATTAACAAAAACAGACCTTTCAGCATGGTGTGTAGAGCAAATTTCATGAAGCCACGTGCCTTTTGATCTGCATTATCATCCTAGGCATGATGTTACCAGAAGTGATACGATTATAAAGCGCATAGCACTTCAAAACAAACGATGAAAGAGAAAAGGTCAACTTTCTGATAAAGCACTTAGTAAGTCTGAACTAATAACAATCCTATGCTACGTATCGGGATTCCCTGGTGGCTCAGACAGTAAAGCATCTGCCCACAACGCGGGAGACCCAGGTTCGATCCCTGGGTTGGGAAGATCCCCTGGAGAAGGAAACGGCAACCCACTCCAGTACTCTTGCCTAGAAAATTCCATGGATGGAGGAGCCTGGTGATACGCTACATATCAGATTCCAAAACACCTAAAGTCAGAAAACCAGTAAGGGGACTTACCCCCGTGGCCCAGTGACTGGGAGGGACTCCACGCTCCCAGTTGAGGGGGCCCAGGTTCGAGCCCTGGTCAGGGAACTTGAGCCCACAGGCTGCAACTAAGAGCTCAAATGCCACGACTGAAAGAGCCAGCATGCCTCAGCAAAGATCAAAGATCCTGCGTGCCGCAGCTGAGACCCGGCGCGGCCAAATACCCAAACATAAGTATTTTTAAAAAACCACAGTAAGGATATCTCAGAGTAGTAGTTAACAGTTATTGAAAGCTTAAACTGGGTCAGCAACACGTCACAATTCACTGAAACCTCATAACCTCCATGACTATATATTACTACTACCTCCGTTAATTATTTATTTACTTGTTGCTGTTACATCCATTTTAAAGAAATCTGAGGCACAGATAACATCCAAGGATGTTCAGATGTGATAAAAACAGCTTTAAATAACTGTTGGAAGTCTGGCATTCAATGGTCTGAAAAGCTGCATACACTGTACATTGAAGTTTTGTAAGAACTGAATTTGAAACCATACCTGAAAAACTATCTGGTTTTCACCTTTCTGTCCCCTGGCTCATAGCCCAAACCCACAGTCAAGGCTCTCTGCACTACATTATGCTCGGGGAGCTTTGTGTCACTGTAATTATAATGGTAGTAAGGACTTGCAGTCAGTTTTTCTTTTTTTTTTTTTAAGAGTTATCAAGACCAACCTTCAAACAATCAAAATTGATAGGAGGATGCTGCAAGATTGCTGGAAACAAAAATCCAAATTCAAAGATCAATAGCATTCCTTTATACCAGCAGTAACCAGGATATAAAAAGAGGAAAAAATTGGCTTCCATGGCAAGCCAAACTATAAAGCAGGTAGGCATAAATCTAAAGAGCAACTTTAGTAAGAATTTTTAAAACTTCATTAAAAGATACAAAGGAAGATTTAGATTAATGGAGGAATTAAACTTCTTTTACTTGAGAGAAAGACACTTTCAAGATGTCAATATTACCCAATTAATCAATAATTTCATTGAAATTCCAAATTTATCTCAACAAGAATTTTAAGAAACTTGAAAAACAGTTTAATAATTATATGGGAAAGTATAGGAGCAAGGGCTTCTCAGGTGGTGCTAATGGTGAAGAACCCATCTGCCAACGCAGGAGACATAAGAGACATGGGTTCGATCCCTGGGTTGGGAAGATCCCCTAGAGGAGGGCAAGGCAACCCACTCTAGTATTCTTGCTTGGAGAATCCCCATGGAAAGAAGAGCCTGGCAGGCTACAGTCCATAGGGTCGCAGAGTCAGATACGACTCAAGGGACTTAGCAAGCATGCATAACAATAAGAATTTAAAAAAATACAAATCGGGTAAACTATATTATCAGATATTAAAACACATTAGAAAACTACAGTAATTAAAACAGTGTGGTATTGATGCAGGAATAGACAAATGATCAGAATGGAATAAAGAGTCCTGAGACCAGTGTACATATTTTTAAGGACTGTATGGTATACATGGGGTAAGAGCAAGCTAATCACTGTGCTCCATCTGCAATCCAGTTGAAATTTATTTTTAACCCATCTTCAATTTGTTTTTCTCTTTAGAGTGAGGTAAAGATCAAAGTATATATTTCACATGAAAGCCAAAAAAACCACCTAGATATGGAATTACTGGAAAGAAATATAGGGGAGGCAGAGAATTGTCTCAAAACAGGAAAGTCAGTTGAAAGATATGACTCCATCAACACAGATTGAACTCAGGTCTCCCGCACTGCAGGTGGATTCTTTACCAGCTGAGCCACAAGAGAAGCCCAAGAACACTGGAGTGGGTAATCTACCCCTTTCTCCAGTGGATCCTCCCAACCTAGGAATCGAACTGTGGTCTCCGGCATTGCAGGCGGATTCTTTACCAACTGAGCTATCAGGGAACCATTAACACAGCCAGATCTCAAAAAAAACAAAAACATAGAGAGTACAGAAAGCAAGACACAATATGATACCACTTACGTAAATTAAAATACAGATAGGATGCATGGGTGTACCTATAGTTGTTTAAAAATCTAAAAGCTAGCCTGGAAGGAGATGCACTGAAACACAAGGGCGGGGGTGGGGGGAGGGGGTGGAATTTAAGTTATAACTAATTGTTTGTCTAAGAAAAATCCTTAAAAGTAAATATGTCAGGGACTTCCCAGTGCGTCCCTGGTGGTCCAGTGGTTAAGAATCTGCCTTGCAGTGTAGGGGACACGGGTTCAATCCCTGGTCTGGGAGGATCCCATGCCATGAAGTGGCTGGGCCCATGTACCACAACTACTGAAGCCCGAATGCCCTACAGCCTGAGCTCCATGGCAAGAGAAACCACTCATATGAGAAGCCCACATACCACAACCAGAGAGTGACCCCTCTCTCTCCAACTAGAGAAAGCCCGAGTGCAGCAGCAAAGACCCAGCACAGCCAGTAAATAAATAAGCATTAAAAAAAAAAAAGCAAATATGGCAAAACACTATGGCAATTAAATCTGAGCAGTGGGAATATGGATGTTTTTGCCAGATTAAATATACAGAGAATGACAAGATAAATTCTTTAAGGAAGAACTCTCAAATGTTGAATCTAGATCTTCTTTGTTAACATTTCAACACGAAGTAGTTTCATGGTTATCTATAGTCTTATTCTTCAAAACACAGAATAAAAATAGGGCAGACAAATAAATCCACTTATCAGTCCCAACTGTGATGCTTAATTTTGTGTGTCAACTTGGCTGGGCTATGTTGCCCAGATGTTTGGTCAAACACTAGATGTTGCTGCGAGGGTATTTTTTAGGTGTGATTAAATACTAAATCACACCTAAAATTTGAATTACATTTAAACATTTAAATCAGCGGACTTCTCATGAAGATTACTCATATTGGGATGGAGACTGGCCATCCAGTCAGTTGGAGGCAGTCTGAGGTTTCCCAGAAGAGGACTGTCCTCAAGATCGAGACACAAACTCTGCCTAAACTTGCAGTCTGCTGGCNCACACAGTCGGACACGACTGAAGCGACTTAGCAGCAGCACTGCCAAAGGCAAAGGGAGCCAGGGAAGCCTGCATGTAAGAGAACTTTCTGGAACATTCCGAAGAAAGGCCTAAATACCTTGGGAGCATAAGTGGGCCCCCACAGGTTACCTATTTCAGTGAGTGGAGTGGAAGGAACAAGGGGCAATGCTGCAAGCTGTACAAGGAGTTGGTGCAGCCCTCAAATTTCAGTTCAAAGGGGATCGGTGAAGGAAGAGGAAATAAAAGAGGATCAGTTCAGTCGCTCAGTCGTGTCCGACTCTTTGCAACCCCACGAATCGCAGCACGCCAGGCCTCCCTGTCCATCACCAACTCCTGGAGTTCACTCAGACTCACATCCATCGAGTCCGTGATGCCATCCAGCCATCTCATCCTCTGTCGTCCCTTTCTCCTCCTGCCCCCAATCCCTCCCAGCATCAGAGTCTTTTCCAATGAGTCAACTCTTCACACGAGGTGGCCAAAGTACTGGAGTTTCAGCTTCAGCATCAGTCCTTCCAAAGAAATCCCAGGGTACAATGATAAATCTATACCGACAGTGTGATACTGTGACTTAGAGTAAAAAGTATTTAGTCTTTGCCCACCGTTCCTGGCACAGCACTCCTAAAACCCTTGAAATTCAATACATGAGAGTCATAGGGGAATCTTAAATATTCTATTCAGTCCTGGAAATAGTTCCAGAGCAATCAAAGTAAAATGAGTATCTTTTTAACGAGTCTCTTCCTTTTTTAAAAATTGGTTATTGATTTGCTCTTGGCTGTGCTGCATCTTTGCGCTGCGTGGGCTCTTCTCTGGTTGCAGCAAGCAGAGGCTTCTCTCTAGTTGTGGTGCGCGGGCTCATTGCAGTGGCTTCTCTTGCTGTGGAGCCCGGGCTCAGCAGTTGTGACCTACAGGCCTAGTGGCCCCGTAGCTTATGGGATCTTCCCGGATCAGTGATCAAACCCACGTCTCCTTTACTGACAGGAGGATTCTTAACCACTGACTGAGCCAGCAGGGAAGCTCCCCGCAAGTCCCTTTCAATCATATCTGACCTGGTGATAATCTGCTGACTTCTGCAAAGTCCTTAAGGACAGATGCTGGTTGCAGGGGTGGGGGCGTGTGGCAGGCATGATTAGAAGGTTGGAACTGTTCATCCCACCCCACCCCCCTTGACTTCTGGGGAAGGCAGAGGCAATGGAAACTGAGTTCAATCATCAATGGACAATGAGTTCATCAATCGTGCCTATGTAATGAAGCCTCCCCTCAAAACCCAAATGGATGGGTTCACAGAGCTTCCAGGCTGGTGAGCACCTGGAGACGCCATGCCCTTTCCCCAAATCTTGCATGCGCACTATGCACCTCCCCACGTTGAGTTCTTTTTATAACAAACCAGTAATCCAGCAAGTAAACTGTTTCTTGAGCTCCATGAGATGCTCTAGCAAATTAATCAAACCTGATTAATTAACCCTATTAATTAATAGGAGTGGTTGTGGAAACCTATTTACAGTCAGTCGGTGAGAAACGCAGGTGAAACTTCTGACTGCCAGCTGGAGCGTGGGGAGTGGAGGCAGGGGACAGTCTTAGTGGACTGAGCCCTTAACTTGTGGGATCTGGTGCCACCCCCAGGGAGACAGCATCAGAAGGGCCCTGAACTGGAGGACACCCAGCTGGTGGTTCCCCCCGCCACACACTCACAGTTGGTGACCCAGAGGGAAGAAGTGTTCAGAGACTGCTCTGTATAATGTAGCTGAAAGCGGCAGAGCTTTTCTTTACAAGGAGGGCAGAGTAACAAAACAGGAAGCCCTGGAGGTAGGAACTCAGGGTTAGCTGGAGAGAGTTTTGCTGGAGTTTGGCTGATTCAGAAAAGCTACCTCCAGGGCAGCTGACCAAGCCTAGATTCTCTCCAGTAGACTTGGACAGGTTTATCCCAAAGTAATACATTGGAAGGACTGAAGCTCCAATACTCTGGCCACCTGACGCGAAGAGCCAGCTCACTGGAAAAGACACTGATGCTGGGAAACGCTGGAGTAGAGGGTGACAGAGGACGAGATGGTTGGATGAGATAACTGATTCAATGGACATGAGTCTGAGCAAACTCTGGGAGATGATGAAAGACAGAGAAGCCTGGCATGCTGCAGTCCTTGGGGTCGCGAAGAGTTGAAAACGAGTCAACCACAACAGCAATACATAGACCCAGCACTTTCAGAAGTTTGTCACAAGAAAGATAGGGATTTGTCTCCTTCTCCTTGGTTTTTTTCTCAATTCAGAAAACTGACCTTTAACCCAAGCCTAGTTTTATAGCTGAGGAAACAACTCAGGCAAGTTCAGCGATAACAGTTGACAAAGCACATCCTGAAAGGAGAAGCAGCAAACCCCGCTCCAGGGGCCTGGGAGTTGACTGCATGAAGGGCTTTCACTCGCCCGGCATGGAGGTGAACTCTTTCTGTGCATTACCTCGATCCTTATCACCAACCTAGGAGAGATCGACATGCACTATCCCCACTTTAGTTTCTCTGAGAAAACCAAGGCAGAGAAACTAATGCTCCCCGGAGTCATTTGACAAGAATGCGGGCCAGCTGGGTTTAGAACAGCATTCCTCCTCTGACAAGGTGTATCTGTAGAGTCAGAACTGAGGAGGCGATATAGCACCTCATCCTGCTTGTGCACTTCTGGGGATGTCACGGAGCTGTGAGCCTCAGTTTTCACATCTATAAAATGGGCGTGACGATAACACAGCTTTCTGGAAGTGAAATCTTTTGTGTTAAAGCTGCCAGGACAAAGCCAGACAAGCAGCAGGCACGATCCCCTGCATCTCCTTTCCTCATCTTCCTGAACTTAAGTCTTACAGGTGAGGTATAGCAGTTTATCAGCCTCCAGCTGATTTGCATACTGGAGAAAATGTAACACACAAAGAAACACTAACTACTGACATTCATCTTATCACATGCAGACCTAGACCAATCTACTTTGTTTCTGTTCATGAAAGAAAGGGTTCTTCTTACCCGTCTTAAACCAACTTTAAGTGTGATTTAGTGCAGCCAAAGATTTCTTATTTTATAGGGAATACCTTATACTCTGGTCCTTGTGCTAGCCATCATCACGGGAGCAGCGCCCGTCAGCAAACGCCCTCTGCAAGCAGCTGAGCCTGACTTGGAGATCGCATCTCCCACGGATGAGGCCTGGGACTCTGGCTCCAATAACCACAAAACTTATAACTCACTCGCCCAACCCAAACCCAGCACCTCGTACGCTCGCATAAAATGCTGCTCCAAAGCTTAAAGTTGGTGAAGGGAGATGGCCAAGAGTGGCTGTGGGTTGGCCCAAGTATTCCCCCAGCCGTCTACACGTGGGGCCAAGGTTGGAGCCTGGGTTAGAATCCACCGTCTGCATCCGATTAGGCCCTTTTATGAGCTCAGAGCGTGACTATCTGGTTTGCATTTGCAACACAGAGGGAAGCAATAAGGGACAGCAGAGAGGCTTTCCGAGGGGCACCTCGTGGAAGTTAGTTTTACCAAAGAGCACCTCTGAGTGACCAGGCAGACTGACCTGGAGAGGGCTGGTTGAATGAAACCCTGGGAAGAGAGTCAAGAGCACCAAGTTCTGGCATCGTCCATACCATCTGGGCCCCAGAACAAGGGGCACTGAACCACTCAGCCAGAGCGTCACCTAAAAAGGATGAAACTGAGTAAGATATACTCCGAGATTTCTTTTAGTTTGAAGATTCTGTAATTTCAACTCTTGATGAACTCCCCTTTGAGAAACATTATGAACTCTGAAAATGCATTAACGCGAATGCCTAGCATAATGAGTTGCCTCCTGGTCCCTGGTCATTGTTCACTTTATTAAAAAAATGAGCCAGTGCTGATCAAGATAAACCTAAAGGGTATTTAAAAACAACAACAGTCACAGATATATTATACCCACATACATACCACATGGGGCTTCCCAGGTGGCGCTAGTGGTAAAGAACCTGCCTGCAATGCAGGAGTAAGAGAAGAAGGTTTGGTCCCTGGGTCAGGAAGATCCTCTGGACTGGGAAACAGCAACCCACTCCAGTATTCTTGCCTGGGAAATCTCATGGACAAAAGAGCCTGGGAGGCTATGCAATCTATAGGACTGCAAAGAGTCGAACACAAGTGAGCAAACATGCACACAAATATACTACATACCTATACGCACACCTGTATGTATATTATCTTACTTGAGAGTTGCCAACTGTTGTTATCTCCATATGTACTAGACATTATAGGGAGAAGGCAGGATAACACAGTCCCCTGTCCCTCACCATCTAATAGAAAAGACAGAAGAGACTCAAGAATAAGATGACAACTCTTGGACAGGACAGGATATGATTCAAATTCAGATGTGCTCAGATAAATGCAACTGGTATTTCAGAGCCAGAAATGACAATCATGATTTTCTATGAGAAAGACGTGGCCATATGGATGATGTCAGTCAGGGTTCCCAGCAGAAAACCGAAGAGACACTCAAAACAGTTGAACTCGAGAAAGTTATATACAGGGGATATTTGCAGGAGGATGAAGCACCTGGAAGCTGGCAATAGCTGGGAAACTATTAGCACCTACAAGTCAGAGGGGCAAGGGGAGGAAATAGTGTGAGCTGGGGTCATGAGCCCGACCTGTCCATAAGAGTTCAGAAGAAATAAGCCATTGTCAGGACCTTGGCAAGGCTGAGGGGAGAGCAGTGAGGAGGATAAATACCCCAACACTCTTTCCTCCTGCCTTTTGATTCCCTGTACCTGTTGCCTGAACCCAACCAGAAACAGGATAATGGAGCCTCGATGTTGTTGTTCTGGACACTTGGTCCAAAGGAAGGGAGAAAATGACCTGAGGGAGGAGAGAGAACACGCACGCACGCACGCACGCACGCACACACACACACACACACACACACACACGCCCGCACGCACAGATGTTGGAGATGTATTCAAAGTGAAAGTGAACATGTTAGTCGCTCAGTCATGTCCGACTCTGTGCGACCCCATGGACTGTAGCCTGCAGGCTCCTCTGTATATGGGGAGTCTCCAGGCAAGAATACTGAAGTGGGGTGCCATGCCCTTCTGCAGAGGATCTTCCTGACCCAGGGATTAAACCTGAGTCTCCTGCATTGCAGTCGGATTCTTTACCATCTGAGCCACCACTTGTCCCAAATACATCTCTAACGTAAAAAAAAGAAAAAAGTCCAGAAAAAAAAGATTTATCCTACCAAAAGATCTCACATAGGATTAATCTAATTTTTAAAATCTTTTTTAGCCATGCCACTGGAGAAGGCAATGGCAACCTACTCCAGTACTCTGGAAAATCCCATGGACGGAGGAGCCTGGTGGGCTGCAGTCCATGGGGTCACGAAGAGTCAGACATGACTGAGCGACTTCACTTTCACTTTTCACTTACTGCCCTGGAGAAGGAAATGGCAACCCACTCCAGTGTTCTGGCCTGGAGAATCCCAGGGATGGCGGAGCCGGCTGGGCTGCCGTCTATAGGGTCAGACACGACTGAAGCGACTTAGCAGCAGCAGCCATGCCACATGGCATGTGGGACCTTAGTTCCCTGACCAGGGATCGAACCTGCACCCCTGCATTGGCAGTGCCAAGTCTCAACCACTAGACTCCCAGGGCAGTCCCCTAATCATTTAAACAAAGTCTTCTAACAAACCTCAAGTAAATGTGTACAAACAGAAACTTTGTAAACTGCAAATAGTTTCTACAAAATGCTCATATTGACAAGTGATGTTTGTTTACAAGGAAGTTAAGGCATCCACTAACCAGACAAAATTGTTTACATTTTCCTTAACCCTCTACTCTCACCCACCCCCAATTTTCAAAGATAAAGGCCCAAGTTTGCACACGAACACATTTTTCCATTTATATTTTCTATCAGTTGGCAATTAAAACAAGAATCCCAGAGGTCAGCCAAAAGTCTTAAAAAACAAATGAAAGAGTCGGATACATTATCTCTGGATTCAAAAGCGCAAAACGACATGTTATGAGAAACCACCTGGAAAACGGCACTTGGCAGGCACCATTTCAGAGATCCGCAGTTCAAACGTCAACTCCCTGCCAACTAATACTTAACCTTTACCAGAGACCCTTGGAGAAAGTTCTGGAAGTGTGGAGTACTGAAGTCTCTGTAACGCCATCTGCTTTTGTGCAGAGTTCCAGTGATGGTAATGGGAACCTGGCGCTGGGGTGAGGATCAGGATTGCTCCTCAGGGTGGCAGAGGGTGGGGAGAGTGATGTGTGCAGGGACGGCAGAGGCAGAGAAGGGTTAAAAGATGTCTCATGGTCACTCCCCAATCAGGGACCGCATGTCTGAGATTTCTCAGGACAAACTCAGTCTCAGATATCCTAGACCATACTACTTACACGTCCAATCCTGCGGAAACAAGTTACACAAATCATGGTGCTTTAACTTGATGGGGAAATATGCTGCTATTAAAATTAATGAGTCAGTAATGACATGAAAAATCCTTGCATTTATTCACTCACAGTAATAGGGATTGTATACTACAGATGGTGTAAGGGTGTCCCAGCTGTAATGATGAATTATATAGCATGAAGCATACATGTTATATAGCACAGAACTAGACTGCCAACATCTGAATCTCTGCTTCACTCCTGAAAAGCTGGACAACCTTGAGCAATTTCCCAAAAATACCGTGTGCCTCACGTCATCTCCACTGTAAAACAGGAATAATAATGGTACCCTCTCCATAGGATCATTGTGAGGTTAAGTTCATAGTGTAAAGTTTGTAATAGTACCTGGCGCAATATGAAGTGCCCATCCTTACAGTCTTGGTTTGGTGAGGGATGCAAACAGGAACATGATGGTATAATGCTAAGAACAATCAAAGCCTTCCCTACGGGCTAACATTGAACTGGGAATGGAAGAGATCAGGAGGGCCTCCCATTCATAAAAAGACAAGAGAGTCAATGCACTTGAGTCGACTGGAGAAAACTCGAACAGTCCGTCTGCTTTTTCCTGCATTCCACTGAGCACTTCCGGAGTTTGTTTCATCTTACAAGCTTCCCCAAGACTGGGACGCACAAAAGACAAAGGGTGGAAGACTGAGGAAATGATACCAAGTGTGCAAACAGGCCTGCCAGTCCTAACCACTGCAGGGGTGAGTGGTAACAGGCGCTTGGCTTCTCACAGGCTTCAGTACAGGAGTGTCCTTGTGACCTTGCGATTTTAAAGAACAGTCTTCATTTCTGTGACAGCCCCCAAAAGTTCTCTGGCTGGGATTGGGTAGCAATCTCCAAAGCAAAGGAATCCTCTTTTCCCCTCCAACTGTCTCAATGGTTATTCTTTCCTTTGAAGTTGGAAGAGAGAATAAAATCACTTTCATCTGCTTGGAAATCACCAGAGTAGAGAAGAATCCTCCCTGGAATCAGAATGAGGAATCAGGCAGCTCAGATCTTCCGTAAGGTGAGCCCAGGGTGTGCTTAACTCCTTTTGGAAATGAGACGGCGTGTAGATCAACATCCACCTGTGTTAGCTTGGCAGCAAATGATATCAAACCCCGATTCCAAATGGCTTGAACAAGGAGGAAATTCATCATCTCACAGGATGGGAAGCGTGGAGAAATACGGTGCTTCTTGAGGACACTCAGGGATCTGCTCTCTCCTAAGGCTGGTGGCAAGATGCCTACAGTAGTTCTAGACAGCAGTGCGCCAAGAAAGCAAAGGGTTCGATTGTTCTGTGTGTCTCTTTTTTGGTAATGAGCACACCTCCCACAAGAAGCTCCACAAGAGACATTCCTTCGCACCTCATTGCCCAGACCTGGATCACATACTCTTTGCTATACGCATCGCTGGGGTGTGGGCTGGAGGTACCATCCCACAAATGAAGTGAATGGATCATCTCACATAACGGATGCTACCAGGTCCGTGTGACCACTGAGCCTGCAACAGGCTTCTGGCCAGGACCAAAGGAAGAAATGAACATGAATGTATTTCAGTAGTTAGCATGGTCTACAGTTATTCTCACAGATAGAATTCTGGTAAGCCACAGCATCCCATTCAGAAATGCTTCTGCCTTATGCTCCACACATACCAAGAAGAGGAATCACTGACCTGATGGAGAAGATGCTAACATACCTGGTATAAATGCCTAAGAACCACTCTATCCAGGGTCTGGACATCTTTAATGATCACTGCTGAGCTGACAGTACATCGTGGCCTATTAGTGTTCTGTCCCAAGGGGGGACCCACAGCAGAGGGGTGTAAAACAGAAGGACTGAGAGGAGAAGGGAGTCACTTGCCAGTAAACCGTGAAGGACTGAAATGAGAGAAAAGTTTTTTAAACTAGGCGGGGCAGGACAGGTTTGCTAAACTCTTAAAGATAAAAAGAGAAAACAATGCAACAAAATTTTGGAAGCTGTAAAGTGGTCTGCTGCTGCTGCTAAGTCACTTCAGTCGTGTCCGACTCTGTGTGACCCCACAGATAGCAGCCCACCAGGCTCCCCCATTGCTGGGATTCTCCAGGCAAGAACACTGGAGTGGGTTGCCATTTCCTTCTCCAATGCATGAAAGTGAAAAGTGAAAGTGAAGTCGCTCAGTCATGTCCGACCCTCAGCAACCCCATGGACTAACCCATGATAACTGACAGCAGACACCGAGCGCAGCAGGATGGGAAGCCTGGAAGCAGAGCTCCAGTGTCTCTGGAATTTGGGGCACCAGGTACTGAGGGGGTCAGGGGCCCCAAAGCAGGAAAGCTGGCTGTGAGTCTGTGCCAGAAGCTGGCAGACCCTGGGTCTCCCCTCTCAGCCCTGGCTCCAAAGTGACTGCCTGCATTCTGCAACCTATTTGCTCTGCTGAATCAGAGCAACTGTGGACTCAGAGACACTTCAATGTAGCCGAGAGAAGGGGTGTGCTTAGAAACAGGGAAATGGGAGAAGGTTCCATACCAAATGCTGGCTTCCTGGTCTCCACCTGAGTCTGGCTCACAGAATGCAGCAGCCACCAATTCCCCATTGGCATCGGGATTTCTCTTCAGTTTCCTTTGAGGGAAAGACCTTCCACCCACAGGTGGGAATCCTCCAATAAAATCCCTCGGCAGGAGAATCCTACAGCTGGCTGCACACATGACTCGCCTGCGGCGCTCTTTGTAATCACTACTACCTGAGCCCTAGCAAGACCCAACATCATTCAAATACTTGGGCAACTGAAACGGAAAGTTTACTGTGTGCCAGGAATTGTTCCAGGTTCTAACACACTGTTCTAGGTGTTCCTTCTTGGTAAGGTGGAACTGATCCTGGGTGTCAGCTCCATCCAGGCGTGCAAACCTTCCAGTTAACTTCTCAGCAGTCAGTTCCAGGATCCTCAGACATCTGAGCAAAGCCTTTAACATGCAACAGATTCCCAAACAAAAACTAAGAGGAAATCAGAGGAAAACAAACAGCACAGGGAGCAGAGGGACAGTTCAAAGAAGCTGCCACTGTGACCCTTGACAAGAGGTGAGGGTTGGAAAGCTTTTCATCTAGGAAATGAGAACGGGAGGTTACAAAAAGAAAATTTGAGATTTTTAAAGAGCTCTTGGAAGAAATTTGATGACAGACATGGGAATTCAATACATGGGTTGGAGGATAAAATGAGGAAATATCCCAGGAAGCAGAACTTTTTTNCCGACTCTGTGTGACCCCACAGATAGCAGCCCACCAGGCTCCCCCATTGCTGGGATTCTCCAGGCAAGAACACTGGAGTGGGTTGCCATTTCCTTCTCCAATGCATGAAAGTGAAAAGTGAAAGTGAAGTCGCTCAGTCATGTCCGACCCTCAGCAACCCCATGGACTAACCCATGATAACTGACAGCAGACACCGAGCGCAGCAGGATGGGAAGCCTGGAAGCAGAGCTCCAGTGTCTCTGGAATTTGGGGCACCAGGTACTGAGGGGGTCAGGGGCCCCAAAGCAGGAAAGCTGGCTGTGAGTCTGTGCCAGAAGCTGGCAGACCCTGGGTCTCCCCTCTCAGCCCTGGCTCCAAAGTGACTGCCTGCATTCTGCAACCTATTTGCTCTGCTGAATCAGAGCAACTGTGGACTCAGAGACACTTCAATGTAGCCGAGAGAAGGGGTGTGCTTAGAAACAGGGAAATGGGAGAAGGTTCCATACCAAATGCTGGCTTCCTGGTCTCCACCTGAGTCTGGCTCACAGAATGCAGCAGCCACCAATTCCCCATTGGCATCGGGATTTCTCTTCAGTTTCCTTTGAGGGAAAGACCTTCCACCCACAGGTGGGAATCCTCCAATAAAATCCCTCGGCAGGAGAATCCTACAGCTGGCTGCACACGTGACTCGCCTGCGGCGCTCTTTGTAATCACTACTACCTGAGCCCTAGCAAGACCCAACATCATTCAAATACTTGGGCAACTGAAACGGAAAGTTTACTGTGTGCCAGGAATTGTTCCAGGTTCTAACACACTGTTCTAGGTGTTCCTTCTTGGTAAGGTGGAACTGATCCTGGGTGTCAGCTCCATCCAGGCGTGCAAACCTTCCAGTTAACTTCTCAGCAGTCAGTTCCAGGATCCTCAGACATCTGAGCAAAGCCTTTAACATGCAACAGATTCCCAAACAAAAACTAAGAGGAAATCAGAGGAAAACAAACAGCACAGGGAGCAGAGGGACAGTTCAAAGAAGCTGCCACTGTGACCCTTGACAAGAGGTGAGGGTTGGAAAGCTTTTCATCTAGGAAATGAGAACGGGAGGTTACAAAAAGAAAATTTGAGATTTTTAAAGAGCTCTTGGAAGAAATTTGATGACAGACATGGGAATTCAATACATGGGTTGGAGGATAAAATGAGGAAATATCCCAGGAAGCAGAACTTTTTTAAAAAAGGAGAAAACATACGGAAAAAGTAAGAAAATTCGAGATTCAATGTATGAGGGTCCCATTTCAACGTAATATGTGTTCCAGAAAAGGACAGAAATCAGTTTTTTTAATATTCCATAAAACAGCTCAGAACTGAAGGACATGATTTTCAGATTGAGAAGGTCCACTGAAAGCAAAGTAAATTGATGGAAGAAAAAAAAAAAGACACAGCAAGGTGTACTGAATGAGATTTCATTACAGAGGGAAAGGACATTACAAAGACAAGAAAATCTTTCAGAGAAGGGGAAATGATTATATTTAAAGCATCAGGAGTTAGAATGACAGACATCTCAATGGCAATACTGAACCTGAAAGAACAAAGCGTTCCAAATTCAGAACAGACTTCCAACACAGAGTTCATACCCCTAGTAAACTATTAATCTAACTTCGAAGATCTCAAAAAACTTATTTCCCAGGCAGTCTTTCTCAGAACTACTAGAAGATGTTACCAGCAAGAGAGCAGAAGCGAAGAAGGAAGACATGGGTCTAAAAAACAAGGGATGTCACATGAAGAGCAAGTGAATCCCTGCTGTGATAAGGAATTCCAGGATGACAGCTGTGCCTCTGGCCCTCGGCAGCAACTCCAGAGTGAAGGAGACCAGAAGGCTCAGCCAGAGGGATGAACCAGGTGGAACGGGACATGCCTACTGTTCAGAAACATGGGCAAAGTTGAAGCTCTTGTCTCTGGGGCACAGAAGCTGAGGTTGGTGAGGGGTGGGTCAAATAACTGCTGTATAAGCCTTCTAGAAATACATGGCTTTACAATTATGTCTAAGAATAGCTTTGATAAGGAAAGAAAGGAAGCTCAGGCAGTGAATCAGATTCCAGAACGAAAACCCAGGCAGAGATCAGGAGAACCTGCTTCTCTAAGCAGCAAAGGTATTTGGCAGCAAAGGTATTTGGTGAGATCTGAGAGAGAGAGAGAGAGAGAGAGAGAGAGATAGTGGGAGAGACAGCGAGAGAGAGAGAGATAGTGGGAGAGACAGCGAGAGAGAGAGAGA